>CM053789.1:230801302-231203802 GCA_028749045.1 Cupressus sempervirens | reverse complement strand
GTATATAGACCAATACAAACAATAGACAAGCAGAAAGTATGGGATGCAATTTCTATATTCATGAGATTATATCCTGATACTAACATGGTTATAGGCAGTGGTTCCAATGCAATCCTAGACCTCAAAGAGAAATACAGAGGATCCTAGATAATTTCTAGGGCAATAACAAAATTCAAGGAATGGATCAAAGTCAATAAGATGCTAGAAATACCTACCAAAAATGAAATGTTCACATGGAACAATAGAAGGAAAGATTTTAATTATATATCAAAAAAATTAGATAGGTTCTTCTTTAAAGGAGAATTAGCAGAATTGGATTTATCAATCACAACTACTATATAGCCAGTAGCAGGATCAGATTATTATTCGATGAAAATCAAGTTCATTGAACCTAAGAAACCTAATAGGAATCCATTTAAATGTGAAAAAATGTAGTTCTTAGATAAAAAATTCATGGAAAACATCAAACAATGGTGGGAAGAAGTTAAGTTCATAGGATCTAAGATGTATTGCTTTGTATCAAAAATTAAAATGATAAAAGAAAAAATATTAAAATGGAACAAAACACATTTCAATAATATATTCAAAGAAGAAATGGATAATGAAGAAGAACTAAAAATCCTAAATAATGAAGTTATCAAAAGTGGTATGGAAAATGAGAAATTTAATAAAGAAAAAGAGATGCTAGCCAAACAAGAAGAAATTTTAGCAATAGAAGAGGTCTTTTAGAGGCAAAAATCTAGGGAGAAATGGCTCATAGAAGGAGACAGGTGTTAACATCATAATGTTTTTGACACTTGAGTGCCAACACACTTAATCATATTCCACATTGGATGCCGAGTACATCATGCATGCCAAGTAAAGATCAAATATCAAGTAAAGATCAGATACCGAGTAAAGATCAGATGCCGAGTGAAGATCAGATGCCGAGTGTTAACAAGTGCCGAGTGTTATCAAGTGCCAAGTAATATAAGGTGCCGAGTAATACAATTATGTTAAGGTGTCAAGCTATCTAGGAAACAACATGTGTCGAGCATCAACAATACTTCAGGAATCGAGTAACTCAGTAGATCAGCATAAGAGTTTGTAATTACACAAACTATGATGCAAACAGTTTTTACAGCCGACATAAGGTAAATCTCGAAGGATTTAATGATGAGATCGAATCTTTTATTTTTCCTATGTAATTTGCATGCAGCCAATAAGAAAATGCTAAAGGCATGCAACCAATCAGAAAAAGATAAGTATTGAGCAAAAAATGAAGATTGAATGTGGATCGTAGATCCATACCTAACCCTAAATCTTCAAATGTCTTTATAAGGAAAATGAAACTTCATTATAAAGTGTAAGAGATGAGAGGTATGAGAAGACATACAAGGGTTTGCAAGGAATTCTATTTTTAGAAGTGAGGATTATTAGATCACAAAAGGATCTAGATCAGAGAAAGTGGAACAAGTACCTGCAATCAACAATCAAGGATTGTAATCAGTCAGGTTTTTTGTACCTAATACTCTCTAGCAATTGTATCAGAATGAAAAATCCTATGGTGATAGGTTATCTTAAAATCTATTTCAATATATCCTTTAACTAGGTGATGAAATCCTTTAATAGGGTAACACTTCATGTTAAGTGTTTGAAAGCCTCTAACCAAGTCACTATTCACACAGTGTAAAACCTTTAATAGGACAGGCCTTTAACAGGGCAAAACATCAGAAGTGGTTGAACAATATTGCTGCAGTAATTTTTGTGGGTATCATCCCCACCCCAGTTTTACCTTCTTATTCCTGGAGGGTTTCTGGGTTACCAAATTCCAGTGTTAAGTGTTATTGATGCATGTATTTTGTTACATGTTTATTTGATGTATTTACATGCATGCAATTTACTTTCAGTTAAAAGTTTTATTGGCTAAAATATGATACTTATGATTCACCCCCCTCTCATAAGTACTCTTTCCATATTTGAATATTCCAACAACAAAAACACAAAATTCTTTCATAATAGTACTATCCATGTAATTGAGCTTTTAATACTATCACTTAAATTAAAGATAGAGATGGTAACGTGATTGATAACCCAACAAACATAGTTGAAACTTTTGTTACATATTATGAAAACTTACTAAATAATTATGATTCCTCTAATTTAACTATGCAATAAAAAGTATTAAAAAATGTACCGAAAGTAATCAAAGAATTTGATAATACAAATCTTAATAAACCATTCACTAAAGAAGAAATTAGAATTTCCCTCTTCAAACTTAGTCTAGACAAATCCCTAGGGCTAGATGCTTTCCAAGCTTTTTTCATTAAAAAATGTTGGGATATTTTAGGGGAAGAATTATGGAGGGAAATCAAGGTAGCTAAGGATGGTGGATCAATTTTGACAGAAATCAATCATACTTTCCTAGCCTTAATTCCAAAAAAATCAACAACTAACTCACCCTCTGAATTTTGTCCCATAGCATTATGTAATAGAATATATAAAATCTATTCAAAAGCAATAGCAAATAAGACCAAAACTCTGCTTCCAAGGTTTATCTGTGATGAACAAATAAGGTGTGTACCTAGAAGATCAATCATGCATGGGATCTCCATCATATAGAAAGTAATTCATTCAACTATCCGTAATAAGGAAGCTACATGTTTATGAAATTGGAGCAAAAAGCTTATGATGTAGTGGATTGGAGGTTCTTATGCAAATCTCTAGAAGTATTTGGATTTTCTCAACAATGAATAAAAAAATCTTTAATTGTATATCTACTCCAAAAATATCTCTATTAATAAATGGTACTCAAGAAGGATTCTTCAATATTACAAGGGGAATTCAGCAAAGAGACCCCATCTCACCTTTTCTTTTCATTATTCTGGCAGAAGCCTTTGGTAGATTAATCCAAAAGGCTCAAGTAGTAGACACAATTAAAGGAATAATGGCAGTAGAAAATTTATCGAACATTACCTATCAATAGTTTGTTGATGATACTATTCTCCTTGGAGTAAGTACTAAGGAAGAAAGAGCTTTTAAACAAATTATATTGGATTATACTACAACATCAGGTCAAAAGGTGAACGTAGAAAATTAAGAAATTTTCTTTATTAACAAATCAAGAGATATGGAAGTAAACATCTACAACCAAATGGGATATATGAAAAGTAAGTTCCCATGTGAATATCTAGGGATTTATTTAGAGAAATTTCTTAGGAATAAAAATGGACGGGACAACATCCTTGAAAGAATTGAAAAATAAATAGAGACTTCGAAGGGATAATGGTTGGCTAAAGCAGGGAGAGCAACTAAAATTAAATCCATACTTACAGCTATCCCCACCCACCCTCTCTCCTATCTCCACCTACCCAAAGAAATTAATGAAAACATGGAAGGAAAAATTAGAAATTTCTTCTAGAGTGGAATAGAAGAAAAAAAGAAACAAGCACTTATAAAATGGGACAAGATCTATTGAATGAAGAATCAAGGCGGTTTCAGTAAAAAAAAATCTCAACTGGCAAAATGAGACATTGGGAGAAAAATTATTATGGAAAATGTATAATGAAAAAAAAGAAATAGGAAAAAATTCTATATAACAAATATTTGAATCCAAATGACCTTTCTTCTCTGTTTAGAATCAAAAATCCCCCAGCAGTTTCAAAAAGTTGGAATTTTATGATGAGGTGCATGCTTTTGATCAGCAAGTATCTTACTTGGGATTTAGGTAGAGGAGAAGAGGCTCTTTTATGGTAAGATACATGGGATGGCCTATTTGTGATCATCAATTTAGGAACATTTGGAAATATTATAAATGATTTAACCAACTTATGGGGTCCAAAGGTTTCAAACTTTAAAACTCTAGTAAGGATTGATGGAGAAGAATCATGAGTATGGAAATCATTGGACAATGTAAATATACAATCAGTAGACAAAACCATCCTTGAAAAAATTTTCAAAGATCAAGTGGTGAAACATAAAAACTGAGAAGATAAAATCATATGGGGTGCATCTAAAGATGGACAATACAAAGTAAAGTTAGGATACAACCTCATCATCCATTCACAGATAAAAGATAACATGAATATCACCTTGGATTTATGTTGGGATGAGGCTTATCTACTTAAGGTAGGTATTTTCCTTTGGGCAACAATCCAAATCAGATCTTAACAACTAATAGATTTACCAAAATGGGATTTGAAGGTCCTTCCAGATGTAGCCTGTGCAAGGCTAACTCTGAAACTATGGAGCATATTTTCTTCAACTACCCTTTTGCACGAGAATGTTGGTATTGGAAAAAGAATAAGCTTAATTGGACTTGTCCACTTCCCCTAGACCTATAAGGCCACCTCTAGGGATGACTAATTAAGAATAAGCTTAGTATCCATGATAAACTTTGGAATATAACACCATCAATCCTTATGTGGGAGATATGGAAGGAGAGAAATAGGCGTATATTTCAAAACATAGAATTTAGCATGATATCATTTCTCAATAAAGTAGAGGCATATATCACTAAAGTTATGAAATGTTACCTTTGGAAAACACTAAAAGCCAGAGGGATATTTTTGAAATGGGATGAGATTATGAGGAAAAACTAGCAACACTTGATCAATCCCACCTTATTATACCCTAAAATGGATAGTATAGCTAGGAAAGAGTGCAAATAGGTAGCACACCTAAAAGGATGGAAGAAATTAAACTTTGATGAGGCTTCTAGAGGGAATATAGGAAAAGATGGAATAGGATGTATAGTGAAATTAGAAACTAGAGATTGGATAATAAACAGAGCCAAACCTTTAGGCACTGTAACAAATAATATAGAAGAACTAGAAGCACTAATGAAAGTTTTAAAAAATAAGATCACTAAATTAATCATTGAAGGAGACTCACAAATTATTTTGAATACAATTAGAAAGCACTAGACACCAAATTGGGTGATGAATGTGAAAATTAAAATTGTTCTTTGTTTAATAGATCAATTTGAAGAGATTAAAATCCAACACATTTTTTGTGAAGGAAATGTAGATGTAGACAAGTTAGCTAATAAAGGAGTGGAGGGTGAAGACTTTATGCTTATAACATCTTATAATTTAATAGAGACTAGATAATCTTTATATGATGAATAGTTGAGGGGAGGAGTAAGGCTTAGATTTTACACAGGATTGGATGATATCCTTAATTTATTTTAATAGGAAACATTATTATAATTACTCTTATATGGAGAAATACAATTAATAATCATTAAGAAGCATGGTTATAATGTATAGCAATTCTCATATAGTGTTGAATCATGATTATCTTTAAGCTAGTATGATATTAATCATTTTTAAGTGCCTTGAGTGTAGTTGTCTCCTATTTAAGGCTTGACATTCTTAAGCTCATTGTGGTTTTTGGCATCTTGTTAGTCGGTCAATAAGTATGGAGTCTTTTATTTCCCTCTTTCATTATTTGGAAGTGAGGACTATGACATTTAGAGGGTCAGTAAAATAGGAGAGGTCAAATCAAATCCTAAATCCGATAGATAATGTGTCTAGGTTTTCTATTTTTTGGGAAAATAGGAAAAAAGTGTTCAATTATGACTACACTTGGCATACAAACAGTTCTGTCATTTTCTCATTTATGGGATGCATGTCTAGGGAAAATATAGAGAAAGGGTAAATAGTTAGGATATGCTATAATGTCATTGATCCAACATGGCTTATGGGTTTGGAAAATGTAGTACTCAACATGGATGAGAAGCTATGCATCACACTCCTTGATGTTTATATGGCATATGAACTAGGAGAAATATTGCATGTTAATGTTTCCAGGAGGCCATTAATTTATATTAGGGATAGTATCTAGCTCTTTAATGCTTGGCCTAAAATGGAGGCTTGTATTAATTTCTTGCTTAGATGGCGAGGAATTAGAAAGGATCCCAACAAGGAGTTGCTTGTTAATTTTCTACCAGCATTTGAAGCCTATGTTGAGCTAGACATCAATTTTAAGGATCTGGATAGGCTAGATTTCATTTTGCCCAATTTCATCAAGTCCATTAGAGAACTCTCAACTTATGTGTTTCTGTCAAGCTCATGAGTAGATGATATGGACAAAGCTAAAGACATCCTAATGGTATTCTAAAAGAAGATGGAAGCTCAGAGTTAAGTTCTGAAAATTAATGTTTTAGGTTTTTTGGCTTGGCTTGTCTTTGTCTATTTCTTTAGTGGGTTTAGGTATAGTTTGTATTTAGCCTAGTGGTTGTATCAATGCATGGTACTAGCTCTAGCCCTAGTTGTGGCCCTTTTGTTGTTCCCTTTTTGGTTTCCTTATTAGGATGTTGCCTCTGGCTATAGTGCAATATCAATAGTATATATTTTAACATATATAAATAGAATGATGTAATTAATGTTTGATCCATGGAGATCATGGTTTTTTAATTCTATTGGTTCTTAGCATTCACCTTTATATTAACTTAGTGAGTTAAGCTTTAATTTATGTCTATATCAAATTTATAGTTTCTAAGGATGATAGGTAGTTTGGTAGCTATGTAAATTTGGAGAATCATTACCTAGTTTTTAGTTTAGCATGCATTTATGATTTTATTATCTTTAAAATTTTAACATCTCTATAACTAATTTTGGGGAAATGGTCATTTGCAATCATGACCTTGTAACATAAGCACTTAAATCATGTACCTAGGAAAAAATATACAGTAGATTACTTATATCGCTTATAGCATAAGCACCCTTAAAAATAAATGATAATCCAATAATGAAATCAAATAAGCCCCAAATAAAATTGGTAGGAGAATAGAATTTTAATTGATATTTAGAATAAGCATAGTATAAATAATGTTATTATGGTTTACATCTAGAAGTAGAAAGTATTCAAGAAATGTTTTAGATTTTCATTAACTTTCATCTTCTAACTAAATTCCTTTGAGATATGGCTTAGAAAATGTTTTATCTTCCTTGATATTATAGCTAACCCAAATATAAGTTTGTAAGAATGTGTGCAAAGAGAGTGGTAACTACTTACATCAATTCATATAGCTTTAGGAGACAGATTCATATCATATACAATGATATCACCTATCATAAAGGATGACACTACACCTGCCAAAGCTTAATATAAGAAATAGAGGTCTAAATAAAGAATTAAAAATAGGGGTATGCTCCTTTTATTATTCTATTTTGTATAGGACTATGGTCTTGGGCTAGACTAGAAGTTTTCTTCTTTTTTCTTTCCTACTAGTGCTTGTTTGAACAAAGTAATTCTAGAAATTTTTTAAAATTCTATATATAATCAAAGGCTTTAGCCATTTACTAATCATCTATATATAATATATTATTTTATTTGTAATTTAATAATTATTAGTATTAATAATTTATTAATATTTAATAATAGTATTAAACTATAAGATGTTTTAAATGTAATTATTTTACATGAAAATAATTAGAATAGATATATTTTCAATTTGTTAGAACTTTCCATCTGAGTTTTAGAGATGTTACTTCTAAAAGTGGATTCAGTTATACAAAATTGATTTTTATTTCTTTTAAGAACATAAAAGAAAACTTTATCAATTATGATTACTTTTGAAAGAACTAAAAAATGTGAACCTTGGATTGTAATTTAATTTTATGTCTTGAAAATGAAAATGAAAACTTGAAAACTTATAAGTGAAAATTAAACTTGTGTGTTTCCAAAACTTAATGAATTATGAAAGTAGCACTGTTTGGCACTTTATGTGACATCTAGTTTACTGTTGTGGGTTTTTATTTTGACTTAATGCTTTGACCAATCCGGATGTTTACCAGAGGCTTGGGAGTTTTGTTCTGGGATGTGATTATGGTTATGATCTTTTATACCTGACCATGGTGATGTGTCATGTGTGTTTTATGATGAGTTTGATCAAATATTTTGTTGTTCTTTCCAGTTTCTTGTGTAGAATTGAGGTGAATAGTATGACTTTTTTGATATAACCTTTGAGTCTTTGATTAGTTATCTTTTGATTGCTTTCTAGATGCTTCTATAGGATTGAGGTGATTATTGTATATTTTTTTGGTGATGTCATGTGATGTTATGGGTTGGTTTTGTGTACTTGATTTTGGATCAGTCCTGTTAGGATGATTATATTAGTGAAATCTGTGATTTTGATCAGTGATATTTTAGTACTTTCCAGTTGCTTGTTTCAAAACTGATGTGTGGTTTATGGTCATATAGGACCTTCTTTTTTTTGAGCTTAGGGTAGGTTATATATATGTCATGTTGGGAAGTGGCTTGCAATGGAGGTCTAAGCCCAAAGTGGCTTCCTAGGTAAGCCATTGTAGGTTGGTGATAACATTTCATTAAATGGGTTTAAAATGAATTTAATAAGATATTTGTGATACTTTAAGTCACTAGAGGGCTAGAGTCCTAAGAGATTGCCATGGTAACCTTAGAGATGACACATTAGTATGCCTTATTTGTACGAAAGGATATTGATGTTGCATAGAAACACTAGGCAGTCAGAGTCCATAGAGGCTACCAGGGTAACCTTAGAGTTGGCTCATGCGATGACACTTGCCCACTTACATAGTATATTTCCTACGTGTCTTATCACCTCTGGGTCTAGATGATACTTGTGTCTTGGTACCCTTTGAGATAGTTTATTTTTAGGTGTTTCCTTAACCTAGATGTTGGTTATGACTTGTGTTTTGATATCTGTATGGGACTTGAGTTTATCTCTTTAGTGTGGTGGAAGTGGTTCATTTAGGTTCCATGAGGTTGGGTGGTAGTACATTTTTCTTACACCATTGATATCCAACTATGGGGTGTCATTGTTGGATGTACCTGTGTAGTTGATCCTTTCTTTCTAATCTTTTTTTTTTTAATGGTTATATCCTATTATACTATACTTTAGTTGTCATAGATCATAGGAGATGATGTATTTTATATATGTTGTATATTATTTGAGCTTATCATACCCTATGACTTGTATAGTGGATGATTGTGCATTTTGATTATTGTCAAGTGACATCCTATAATTGTATATTATTTAAATGAATTCATACTTTTAGTTATTCCATAATGTGGAATTGCTATGTGTTAGATTTAATATTAATAAACTTAAATGTGATTCAACATCATAAAACCTTAAGAGATGTAATCTATTTATGATGGTTGTATGCATGTGAGTTATTACTTGTGCTATTTTATCTCTTTTTATTATTTCTTCTATTGCATTATCTATTGTTGTTTATTATCTTTAAAAAAATAATGTTTGGAAAACTTTAGGTTAATTTCTTTTGGGTTCCCTAGCGGGGCATTACATAAATGTTCTCATTTAATTGGTCAAAAGGGGTCATAGGGCACCCTATCACCCCATTCAAACACATCATGTATGTTCCTAGGCACCCCTAGTAACATATGTTGTCATATAATGGGTCAAAAGGGGTTATATCATACCATAGGACCTCATTTTATTCATTCAAACAAATGATGTATGTGCAAAACATATGTTGTCATGTAATGGGTCAAAAAGGGTCATATAGTGCACTACCCCTTTAAACACATTTGAACACTATAGACATTTAAAATTGTCCTAAACACTATATTAATTCATCTAATATTTCCTTTAACATTATAGTTAATTATTAATTAATTAATTATATTTGTCATATTCTTCTACTTATTTAATTAAATAGGTTCACTTTCCTAATGTATTTAAATTTAATTTAAATACTTCCATTCCTAATGTATTAAATTTATTTAATGCATGATCCCCATAAATGCCCTTTTAATTAAATCTCATTTATTTAATTCCCTCCATTTCCATTAAATTCTCTAAACTTATGATTAAATTAAATCATATTTAATTTATTCTTAAACCTATCCTAAAACCTAGTCTACACCCATCACTTTCATCCTTCTAAGCCTACACACTGCCTAATCACATTTATTTATCCTAAACACCTTGCTAAACCCCTTTTAGCCCCTAAGTGTGTGCTCACACATGTGTAAGGAACACTCATACTTCTCACACCTCTCATGCCTTCCTCACCTCTTACACCTTTGCCCCCCACTCCTTCCTTCAAGTTTGCTCACACATGTGTGAGCAAACTTTGAATCTTGACCACTTGCATCACTTGCCTACATGTCTCCCTTATGGAACCTATGTAGATGCCACATAGATGCCACCTCAACAAGGTCTCTCTCAAACCTATAAATAAAGCCCTTGTCTCAAGCATTTTCCATCTCCCTCATATGCATTTTTATCATGTTAGTTTGGTATTAGAGATTTCTAGTGATTTTCATAGTTGCATTGTTACTAACCCTTGGTAGTTGATACATTTCATTTCATCTTGCATTGTTAGATTAGTTTATTTTCCTACACCCAACTCCATATCCATTTGAATTATCTCAAGCATGGTTGCTTCGATAGCCATTGTTTGAATCATTCTTCACTCATCTAGCATAGTATCGTTTTCACATCACATTTCATTAAAGAGATTCAAGTAGTTGTGGTTTTGGAGAGCACACCACATTCCTCCAATCTAAATCACACCACTAGGGCCTCTCATGGGTGTCTTTGTTGAGCTACTTTGAGGTTGCATGAGGACTTGATCTTTTGGTTTCTTTGAGTTGCAAAACTCAAGTAAGTGTTAGTTATGCTTCATTTTATTTTGAATACTTGATATATCTATCGTAGCTAAAATTTTCTTGTTTTCTCTTGCTTCCAATAGGTTAGGTTTTCTTGCATACAAACGCATAACATATGTCCTAGGACCCTTAGGGATATATATTGTAATAAAATACATGGGATGGGGTCATAGGTTATCCTATGACCCCTTTCGAAGCATTCAAACAAATTAAATATATTCCTAGGGGGTCCTAGGACCCCTAGAGACATATTTTGTCATGGAATATGTCAAAAGGTGTCATAGGTTATCATATGAACCCTTTCGACTCATGTATGAACAATTATAATATTATTATGACATACATCATGTGTTTGAATGGGTTGAAAGTGGTCATGGGGAACCCCTATGAACATATGTTATCATTTAATGGATCAAGACAGGTCATAGGGAGCCCTATGACCTCTTTTAACCCATTCAAACCCATGATGTATGTTCTCAAGTGTCCTAAGACCCCTAAGGACATACACAATATTTTGTAATGGGTCAAAAGGGGTCATGGGATACTCTATGCCCCCTTTCAACCCATTACACAACAACACATACATGTTATATTTAAATTGGTAGAATGGGGTCATATGGCATGCCATAACACATTTCGACCCATTACATGACATAATATATTCATAGGGTTCCTAGGGCCCATAGGGACATACATATTGTGTTCCAATGGGTCGAATAGGGTTTAAGAATATCCTATGACCCCTTTCAACCAGTTACATAACAAAATATGTTTGTGATAGTCCTAGGACCCCTAGGGACAAACATGTTGTGTTCAACTAGGTTGAAAAAGGTCATAGGATAACCTATTAACCATTTCAATCAAATACATGATAACGTATTTTCCTTGGGGTCCTAGAGCCCTTAGGAACATACATGTTGTGTTCTAATGGGTAAGAAGGGGTCACAGGAAATCCCATGACCCCTTTAGACTCATTACATGAAAACAAATGTTCCTAAGGTTCCTAAGACCACTCGAGACATACCTCTTATATTCCAATGGGTAGAAAGATGTCATAGGGTACTCTATGGCCCCTTTGGACCCATTACAAGAGTACATATATTCCTAGGGGTCCTAGAATCCTTATCATCATGTGTGTTGTGTTCCAATGGGTCGAAATCTTAGATCCCCTTTCAACCTATTACATGATAACATATGTTCTAAGACCCCTAGGGCATACATGTTGTGTTCTCATGGGTCAAAAGGGGTCATTAGATACCCTATGAGCCGTTTCAACCCATTGGAACACAACATGTAAGTCTATAGGGGTCCTAGGACCCCTTTGAGCATATGTTATCATGTAATAGGTCAAAAGGGGTCATATGATACTCTATAATTCCTTTATACCCATTGAAACACAAGATGCATGTCTCTGTCATGCCCAAAATATCGGGGCAAAAACACACAATTTTTTTTAAAAGTTAATTAATCCACTATGTTAATATATATTACCTAAAAAGGTTATGGAAAGTTTCCATAGTTCCTAATATTGGCCTAATAAATTTGACTAAGACACACAAGACACATTAGGTTTTCTAAGGTTTCATATTTCATTTCATCTGTCGGTTCAATCTCCTAGTTGAACTAGGTTTCATCATTTCAAAACATTCATCTATTTACTTTGATACTTGTTCCCACTGTTTAAATGATTTATTTTTTAAATACTTGAAATAATTAAATATTGATTATTAGATTATTCATGACTTTCATTTCATAGGTTAATTCAATGTTATAATATCAACCCAACCTTTAACCCTAGTTATCTATCATAACTTTCTACTTCTAACCCTAATTTGACTTAGTCGTAACCCAATAAACTGTTGTTCTTAGTTATATATTCAACTTTATCATATCTATTAAATTATAGAAATTAAATTTCTAAAGTCATTAAAATATTTAAATTTAAAATCTAAGTCTCAAGCATTATAAAATCTATCATTTCTTTATTAAAAACAAAACACCTATAACTTACCCTTTTAAAGACATGACTTAAATATCAGTTATCAAAGTCGAAATTAAACTAAAACATTAATAAAAAAAATACTAATTAAATGATAAAATTAATTAACATAACTTAATCATAACAAATCACCTAACTAACCCATTTTACTTTTTCCTAAACACATAACCAGTCCTACTAACCCTAACACCTTTCAAACACCTAACACTTACTAACTCTACCCAATCACCTAACCCCACTGAATCCCACTAAATCCCATGTCTACCTAGGCTCACATGAACAAGACCCTGATAATGATTCTCACTGCCCAAGGAAAAAAGTTTTAGGTTTAAGCAATTTGGAAGTGTGGGAGGCAACTCATAAAGGTTTGAATGACCAACCATTTGTCATTAAACCCAAACTCTTACTTTTCCAATCTTCTACTTACCTTGTGCGCTCACCAAGGTTTTACATGACCATGGGGCATTGTCCAAGAATATAGACCCATTTGCATGGGTAGGTACATAAGCTTTCAAAGAAAGGCTTTAACATTTGGAAGTTTTGTGATGTTGAAATCAGGTAATTATATTAAAACTTTAAATCTCCCTTCCTATCATTTTTGCCCAATCAACATATTATGTCAAGGCTGACATGGAGACACATGTGGAGGGCTTTTGCAAGTCTTTAGGGCCATTTCAATGCTCATCTTGGAGGAGGAAAATTAAGAGTTATGTTTTAAAGTTGTAGAATGAAGTTTAGTGGGTGAGGGGGATAAGATGTAAGATAGGATAGACATAGTTTCATTTAATTGATTTTTAATTTGAAAGTTTATATATTCCTTATTTACAATGGTGTCAATATGATTTTTAAAAAGGAATCTTTAAAGAATATTCCTTGTCACCAAAAGAGAATTAAAACTTTTCCAATACAAAATCCACAGAACATTTTTGTTCTAAAATAGATAAAAAAAAATTTAAAGGTTTCTTTTCTCATCTAAGTGTTAGGTTTTTTTGATAGAAATTTTAATATGGTAAGGTATATAATGCTTAATTAATTTTCTTGGATGGATTACAAGAATAATTTTTTTGATGTTATATTTTGCATTTAAAATAGGAGTATTTTTAAATAGTTACTAACAATTCAATATAAAGTAACAATCATTTGAATCAAATTTCCTCTAACACATAATCATAATCAATTTAGATAGCTTCATATAACATCATTATATACATATTACAATTGATCATTTTGCATTTAAAATTGATTTTTAGGAGTGCAAAGAGTATCATAAGAATGAATTGTGAAACATCACAATTTTGCATTCATCCTATACCAATTAATAACAAAGATTTACAATGAAACTCATTTAACATGTTCTCATTTCTACTATCAAAATTTATAGATCAGGACCATATTTCCTCCTATACAATATCAAATACAATAGAAAGATTGAAATCCAATAGATCCAATAGACATGCACTTACTTTTTATATAGCATGGACAAGATTCAATGGAATCACTATAAGGAGAAGTCTCCGTGAAAATGAACTCAAGATCACCAAAAGACTTTGAATTCAATTTGGCTCCATATCAAGGTATCATCGAAGAAATCTACAAATTTACATAAAGATAAGCATGGAGAGATCACCTCCAAACCAAGGCCTTAATGTGAGGCCCCTTCCGAAGCCTAGGAGAATCAAAATCAACTGGGTGACAAATCAGATGCAATCACATTGACAAACTCAATAAACAAATCCCATCCAAGGTTTGCACATTAGGTTCCAAATTGAACCAAGACTAGGGAGAAAGTGGATTTTCCCAGGGTAGGAGATGCCAATCAGGAATACAAAATATATGCCTCTTCCAAGACTAATAATCATAATGAACTTCTGTTCTTTCTCTCCTTATCTCCCCAAACAAAAACTAGTTTGTATTGAAAAGTAAGGGCCCATAACACCTTACTTTCTCCCTATCTTCATCATGATGAGAGACTCTTCACTGACCCAAAGTCCAACTAAGGTCCTCCTCTCATACATGGCCACTTATGCCCCATTTGAGGGTGAGTAATGCCAACACACCTTTAATAGTTTTCCCCACAAAGAAAAAATAAAAAATAGGAAGGAAAACAAATAGAAAACCCACAAATACCCATTCTTCACTTGTTCCATAACAAACACAAAATACACACATACAAGAGATTTACATAAGCAAACAAAGAACAATGCATGAAGAACAAGGCCATGAAGAATCCTACCTTCATAGAGGTTATGGAAATGGAGTTTTTGAGATTAGCTAATCCTTCTTCCTCTTTAATTCCAAGCTTGACTCTCTCGAAATGTAGAGAATGGGTGAACACTCTTCAAGTCTTAAAATGAACACTAAATAGGCTTCTAAACTCACCCACCTAAAATGACAATAACTCATATTTGACTTAAGCCTTCTAGGGTCTTCCCACTTGATCCTACCATTAAGACAACCTCTTATGAGAAGTGCAAACTTGGCTAACCTCAAGGAGATGCTCAATTTTCGCACTAAAGGGAAAATGAGGTATTTAAGTGGTCATAAAAGTCAACAAAAGGATCTAGAAGGGTGGAAAATGTCCCCAACCCATACACATACCCCTTAGGCACTTGGATTGTATTAATTTTGGTCTCTAGGATCATTTTAGGACCTATATAATTGGCTTGAAATATTTGATCTTTTAAAACCTTAAGAATGATATTTTTCCACTAAACCATAATTAGGGTAATTAATCTAGGTTACCAAATAATTAGTCTTAGATTACTAATTTAATCAATCTCAAATTTATGGGTTACTCTACTAACCCTAATTAACATGCTGATACATATATACGTATTATGAGTGTTAAGAGACACCATAAGATTCATTGTTATGTAACATTCAACACCTTAAAATATATAGCATGATACACACATTCATATTATAATACAAATAAAAGACTAAAAAATGAGGTTTGAATCACAAAATTAAATTCAACCTTAGCCTTATAGTTTGCACATAGGGTTGATTACCGATTCTCTAAAAAATTTCATGGTTAATAATCTTGCACACTCAATTCGAATATCAATAGTTTGATAACATCATATTCATATACTTAAACCAAATTTCATAATCACATTGATCAGAATATCAAACTTTTATTTGAATTACCTTTTTCTCATTTATGCACACACACTTGATTATCACAAATTGCATGATTAAATTATTTAACATATTAATAATTATGAGTCATTTATTGAATTACATCATCATGATACATGTCTACACATAAACATCAAATAAAATATTTAAGAATTTTAAAGTAAAGCATCACACAACATAAAATAATATGCTAATATCCAATCCATCAGATAATGTCTCAACATATCAAGTCATAAGGTGTCAAAATAAAATGTATCAGATGTGCTATGATGGATTGAGGCAAGGCCTCATAGTCCCTAAGAATCCTATGGTCCCTAGGAACATATGTTGTCATGTAATGGGTTGAAAGGGGTCGTAGGGTATCCCCTCACCCCTTTAGACTCATTGGAACACAACATGTATATCCCTATGGGGACCCCTAGAAGCATACATCATCATACAGTTTATTGAAACTTAGTTTACTAATATATAAAATATATAATTATAATATATACAATATATAACTATATAATAGTATATAATAAGTACTAATTATATATAAAATAATTATATTATAAATTATAATTATAATTATTTAATACTATATAATAAAATTTAGTAACTATATATAATTGATGTAGGAGCATCCTAGGTGTAAGAGCAATCTTGCATGACCCAAAAATATTTTCTTTTCAGTCTTTTCTATTTTAATAAGGATTAGTAGACAAGGTGGATACTATTTATGGGAACCTGCTATTTTTAGTAAGTTTGAAATATGAGCTTGGAATGTTCTCATTTTCTACATGAAGGTTCATTTTAGACTTATAAACCTACCATAAAAATCTCATTGCTCTAGCTTAAGTATTGGAGAAATTGTGGATTTTTGATGGAAAAATTTGTAAAAAAATCTTTAGACTCACCATTGGAGGCCTTAGAGTACTCAGATGAATTCCAAAAATTTGGCAAAAGGGTGCCTACACAACTTTGAGCCTGTAGATTAGTAGCTGGTATTTTCAAAAAGTAGTTATAATAGACAATCAAAGCAACAATTTGTGAGTTATGGCCTTTTGAAGTTGGGCTACCAAAATTTTGAAAATAATTTGACAAAAATGTATTTAGCTAACTCTATATGTATTGTTAGGGTTTGTCAAACTTAGGTATTTATTTTGAGCATCTAGAACTTTCTCGGGTGTCATAAAATTGCCCTTTTAAGAAAGGCTTGAACATTGTCTAGGACAGCTCTAGGTGGTAGTTCACAGCTTAGTCTAGTAGATTACTGCAATGAAGGTGCCCATGTGAGTTAGCATATTGTTCTTATGAATTATATAGTTCTGCATTTTTGAAGCAAATAAGAATTCCATATTTTGTTCTTGCATTTGTTGTTGTTTCTTTGTTTCAGTTATGTGTTTATGATATTAAGGGTAGCACACTTCATCAAGTGGTATTAGAGCAAGAGTTCTTGAGTGTGTGGACAAATCGCTGACTATAAGGTAGTTCAAACTAGGATCGTGGTTTGGGCTAAGCATGTAGATAGATCATTGATTGTAAGGCAGTTTGCACTAGGGTTCTAGTGAAAGCATGAAAATTCCTCCATGAAGAGAGCATGGTGGAAGAGTTGTAGGTGTTACACCTAAGAATTTCTGAGCCCTCCAAAGACAAATGCAAGCATTGGAAGAACAAATGTCTAGAGGAATAAATCTTCCTATAAGAGGTGAAAGCAAGAATGAGGATGAAGTAGAAAAAAATGCCAAAGCGAAGGTAGTTCGAAACTGTGAGGAAGAGAGGTTTTTTAGGGCCATCTCTAAGATTGAAAAAAGATCTAAGTTTGAGGTTCCCACATTTTTGTTGGAGTTGAGGAAAGCCAACTCCGAAGATGCCAAGATCACCTGCATGCGAAACCTGTCAAAGAGAAGCCATAGAAGGGGAGGAGCATGGAGCACGGGCAAAAACCCTAAACGGACATGAGAGCCAAAAATGCAAACACAATAAGAAATGTATTTACGATAAGAAATGGCTTCAATGTTGTGATACAATGAGAGAGAGCCCGAATATAAAGAGCTCATGGAAGCTTGTAGAACAAGCTAGAAGATAAGTGTGACAACTAGAAGGGAACAAACTCCCGTGTTGTCACAACATGCATTAAATATGAAATATTAAATAAATGCATGACCTAAGTAAACTTAAGCAATAGAATAAATAATTAAATATTAATTATTTACTCTAACACCCCCCCTTAAGTGCAACTTAGGGAAATGCCTTAAGCTCACAAAGCTAAGATGAAATGCATAATGGGTCCCGGCAACGAGGCCATTTTAGGTACCCAAGTACAATGCAAGAAGATGAAACCTCTGTAAGCAGGGAAAGAGAGAAAACCACATGGGAAAAACCCTCCCCTAAAAAGAGGTAAGAACCCAGTGAAGAGCTGAAGAAGTCTCCAACTAGGGAAAATGTCCCCTAAAACAGGAACAATGAGTGATCATGAAGAAGCAGCATCACTGAAGCATGAAGAGCTGCAAATCTGTCAAACTGTTGATCTGAAGAAACCTCCATGGAAGAAGAAGGCACGAGCCGAGCATGTCTATATGGTAGATGATCCATCTCACCGAAATGCATAGGTAGCCAGCCACTGCAATCGCCTTGTATGTAGGATCAACCACTGAATACATAGTTCACACTATCGAACCATCGAACCATGGATGCATTAGAACACAGCATAACCCCCCCTTAATGCAGATGGGGTGTGATGACAGGCAACTGAGAAGGTGAGCCAAAATCTTCTGCAAACGAACCAAGAACGAGGAGAGAGGAAAAGAAGTACAGACACCGATAAAGACACGGTCTTACTGACTCTGCATGGGGCTAATGTCGTGGAAGGGACACTCACTTGAAAAAGGGAGAATGCCTAAAACAGCAAATAGATAATCCCCCCCCATGGTGCTTTATGAAATAGTGTATGCACAGCTGACTCAAAACAACGTTCATGAACCCCGAAATACAAAAGTGACAATTTATCTCAGTGCGAAATAAAAAAGTGCTTCAAAAAGATAGCTACAATGATCAGAACTGAAAAAGAGCTGAACCAAAAGAAAGTACAGCCGAAAATAAAGCAAACCATGCCAGGAAAACGATCCTCGGACCTAAAACACTCAAAATATCCACCATAGAGAAAAAATGCCAAAACTATGATAGAAAGAGAAGAGGCCAAAAGTGAGGAAAAAAGACTATAGTTCTGAAAAGTACACAGAACCAACTTTCCAGAAATATAAAGTTTTCCAAAAACTGACATGGGATGTAAAAGATATGCATGCCGGAGTCAAAAACAGGACTTCGGACTTCAACTGAAAAAAAAAGCAATAAAAATGCGTCAAAACCTAAAAATACCTGCACCAAAATCTCCATCTCGGAACCAGCTTTCTGGCGCTTCTTTCGGATCGGAAAAATACCTCCGTATGCAAGAGTTATGGCCAAAAAACCACAAGTAGGTCCAAAACCAAATCAGGAGAGGTGTAAGCAAGGATGATGACATAGGGATGACGTCAGCAAGTCATGCGATTAAATTTGACGGTTTGATGGCCGTTGCAGCAAAAAAAAAGAGTGCCACATGTCACGCACAAACTGGTGCTGACTGTGCTGCACAGCTGGCAGGCAGAGGCGGCCACAGGGCGGCGGAGGCAGGTGTCGCCGCTGGTGGAGGTGGCCGCAGGGCGGCGGAGCCAGGAGGAGCCGCCGGCGGAGGGCGGCGGCCGGGAGGAGGCCGGGCAGCGGCTGAGCGCGGGCGGCGCTGCCAGCTGCGGCCGCTGCGGGCGGCGCGCGGGTGGCGCGGCGGTGGCCCGGCGGTGGCGCGGCGGCGGCGCTGCCGAAAATGTATTTTTTTTAAAAAAAATCCGCGCTGCGTCCGTACGACCGTACGGCAGACTCCTAGAGGCTTCAAAAAATCGCCAAAAATGCCCTGTCTCCAAAAACGACAAGTTTTATATGAATCCTGACTGCAAACGGCCTTTCGAATCCAATGGTGATGTCCGTTCGGGCTGAAAGTGCTCCGAAAAAATGCTGATCCCCTGATTTGAAGAAAAATTGCACAAACAAACTAGGGTTTGTGACTTCAAATCACAGCTTCAAAATTTCTTCAACGAAGCAGTAGCAGGAAGGCTCTGATACCATGTTGGAGTTGAGGAAAGCCAACTCCGAAGACGCCAAGATCACCTGCATGCGAAACCTGTCAAAGAGAAGCCATAGAAGGGGAGGAGCATGGAGCACGGGCAAAAACCCTAAACGGACATGAGAGCCAAAAATGCAAACACAATAAGAAATGTATTTACGATAAGAAATGGCTTCAATGTTGTGATACAATGAGAGAGAGCCCGAATATAAAGAGCTCATGGAAGCTTGTAGAACAAGCTAGAAGATAAGTGTGACAACTAGAAGGGAACAAACTCCCGTGTTGTCACAACATGCATTAAATATGAAATATTAAATAAATGCATGACCTAAGTAAACTTAAGCAATAGAATAAATAATTAAATATTAATTATTTACTCTAACAATTTTTGGGAAATCTTAACCTAGAGGATCTAATCAATTGGATCAATGAACTAGAGGAGTTCTTTGAGTATGAAGATATTAAGGATCCTGATAGGGTCAAGTTTGTGAAGGAAAAACTGAAGGGACATGCAAACATTTGGTGGCAAGAGGTTTAGTTGGAGCAAAATAGAAAGGGAAAAGACAAAATCATTAGATGAGAATGAATGATAGCTAAAATAAAGTGACAATTTATTCCTATGGATTATGAACTTGATTTCTTCAGGAAAATGCAAGGGCTGAAGCAAGTAGGAAAATATGTTCAAGAGTATACTGAGGAGTTCTACCAAGTTCTCATTAGAAATGGCCATGCAAAAGCTAATAAGGGGAAAGTGACTCATTATCCTAATGGGTTAAGGCCAAGTATTCTAGATGAGCTGATTCTAGTTTGAATGAAAAATATTGGGGAGGCATACCAGTTTTCGCTAAGAGCTGAGGATAAATTGAAAAAGAAGTTTGACAGCAAGAATAATGAAAGAGATCACAATGGAAGATTTGGTAGATGATCTTATGGAGGCCGTAATGATGACTAGAAGAATGAGGATGAGGCTAGAAATAGTAGTTAGAACTAGAGGGGAAAAAATTCCTATAATTTCTATGATTAAAACAATAGAGATCAGAGAGGAAGAGGGAGAGGACAAGGATCTGGAAGAGGGGGCTTCCATGGGAAATGTTTTTACTACGAAGGAGAAGGGCATAGAGCATTTGAATGTTCCCAACACCAAGGAAGGTCACATTGAAGAATAGAAGGCTAGGCCAAGTTACACATATTGATGAAGATGCCAGATCATCAAATTCTAAAGATGCTGAATGAGGAGAAGTCCTAGTTAACAGAAGAGTCCCATTGAGTGGTGAGAATAAACCTGATCAAAGAAGGAACTTGCTTCACACAAGGTGCAGATGTGAAGATAAGTGTTGTGATGTGATCATTGATGGTGGAAGTACTAAAAATCGAGTGTTAGAAATGATGCTCACAAAGTTGAAGCTAAAAAGAGAGAAACACCCACATCCATATTGTATTGCTTGGGTGCAAGATGACCATAAGGTCATGATTAATGAGCAGTGCTTAGTGAAGTTCAAGATTAGAAGCTACCAGGATGAGGTACTTTATAATATCATACCTATGGACATATGTCATATGTTGCTGGGTAGGTCATGGCAGTTTGACAAACATGTTGTACACGATGGATGAGCAAATACCTACACTCTGACCAAGGATGGAGTTAAGCATAAGTTGAATTCAGTGAAGGAGAAAGAAGAAAATGTATGCAGTGTTGTCAGAATATATTTTCTTGATGGAAAAGAGTTTCTCAAAGGTATGAAGTGTGAGTATATGTGTTTTGATATAATTCCAAAAGATAGCTAAGAAGAAGTAGATGAGGTAACTGTAGAAGTTGCAGATATGTTGGGAGAGCTTTCTGATATTGTATCAAATAATTTACTTGATGGATTGACTTAATGACAAAGATCAGTCACTAGATGAATTTAGTTCTAGGAGCCAATTTTCCCAATAAGGCAATGCATGGAATGACACCAATAGAATGTGAAGAGTTAAATAGTCAAGTTCATGAGCTATTGTAGAATGGGTTGATTCGAGAGGGTTTGAGTCCATGTGATGTACGAGAAATATTAGCACCAAAGAAGAATGGAGAATGGAGGATGTGCACATATTCTCATGCTATTGAAAAGATCACAATCATGTACAAATTTCCATTGCCAAGGATGGATGATATTATGGACTATTTGAGTGGAGCTGAGTGTTTGACAAAGATAGATATGAAGAGTGGGTACCATTAGATTTGTATCAAAGAAGGTGATAAGTGAAATATTCCCTTCAAGACTAAGAAAGGATTGTATGAGTGGTTAGTCATGCCTTTTAGGATAACCAATTCACCAAGGACTTTCATGTAGCTCATGAATAAGGTACCAAAGGATTTTTTGGGTAAGTTTGTCATAGTTTACCTAGATGATATTTTGATCTTTAACAAGACATTGGAGGAGCACTTGATCCATATTTGCAAGGTGTTTGATAAGTTGAGGGAAGAAAAGTTGATAAACCTAAAGAAGTGTAGTTTTGTAAAGAAGGAGTTGGTGTACTTGGGATTTGTAGTCTTAGCAGAAGGTCTAAAAATGGACCCAAGGAAAGTGAAGGCTATCCTTGAATGGCCTACTCCAAGGAGTGTGATAAAGAGTTATAATTTTTTTTTGAAACACAATAGTGGGAATTCTAACAAAGTTGTAGATGCTCTTAGCATAAGACAAGTTTTGCTAACAAAAATGCAGATAGAAGTGGTTGGGTTTAGGAACTTAGTACTTTGTATCTTGATTTTCTTGATTTTGGTGAAGTGTTAAAGGCTTGTACAAAACCTATTGCACTTGACAAGAAAAAGTGGTTGGATTTCATGATCCAAGATTGTATTTTGTTCAAAGGAAGGTAGTTGTGCATTCATAGAAGTTCAATGAGAGAGAATCTCATCAAGGAGAAGCATAGTGGAGGATTGACTCCACATTTTGGCAGAGATAAAACTATAGCTTTGTTGCTAAGAATTATTACTGGCCATAGTTGCAACAAGATGTGAAGAAGTTTTTACATAGTTGAAGAGTATGTCAGATAGAAAAAGAAGTAAAGAAAAATATAGGGTTATATTAGCCATTACCTATACCAGAGAAGTTGTGGGAGGCTGTTAGCATAGATTTTGTTCTTGGATTACTAAGGATGTAGCGAGGGCATGATTGTAGTTTTGTGGTGGTTGATAAGTTTTCAAAGATGGCACATTTTATTTCTTGCAAGAAGACTAGTGATGTTGTTCATGTGGGAGAGTTATTTTTTAAAGAAGTGGTGAGACTACATGGTTTGCCAAAGAGTATAGTTTTAAATTGAGATACCAAATTTGTTGGGTATTTCTAGTGTACATTGGGGAAGAATTTGAAGTTTAGTTCATTGCATCATCGATAGACTGATAGACAAACAGAGGTTGTGAGTTGAAGTTTGGGAAACTTGCTAAGATGTTTAGTTGGAGACAAGCCAAAAGGATGATATATGATTTTACCATAGGAATAATTTTCATATAATAATTTTGTCAACAGAAGTACTCGTAAATCACCATTCTAGATTTTATATGGGAGTAGTCCCATAAATGCTTCTGAATTGAGGTAGTTAGATAAAGGAGAGATACATAGTGTGGAAGTAGAATATTTTGCTAAACATTTAAAGAACATCTATGAGGAGGTGAGGAAGCACATCATAAAGATGAATACATAGTATAAGGCTAAGGCATATGTGAAATGGAGGTATAAGGAATTTTATATCAGAGATGAAGTCATGGTTCATTTGAGAAAGGAGCATTTTTCAGTGGGTACATATAATAAGTTGAAGATGAAGAAGTTTTGACTATGCAAGATAGTCAAAAGGCATGATTCAAGAAATGCTTGTGAAGTAGAGTTGCCTGCTGAATTGAATTTTTCACCAGTATTTAATATTTTAAATTTGACAGAGTATTGTGCAGGAGGTGGTGGAGATGAAGTTGGAGAAACGCAATGGAGTATTCCAACAACTAGTTTGGTTACAAAGGAGATTGAGGAGATACTGGAAAACCGTCTTGGAAAAAGTACAAGGAACAAAACTTATGAAGAATACTTGGTCAAATGGAAAGGGAGGCCAATAGAGGATTCGTTATGGCTAGCAAGGGAGGAGGTTCACCTTCTTGGTTTTCCTCTGAACACTTGAAACATGATGGAGACACTTCTCAAATTACCTCAAGTGTCTAATGTAGGAGCATCCTAGGTATAGGAGCAATCTTGCATTAGCCAAAGTTATCTTCTTTTCAGTCTTTTCTATTTTAATAAGGACTAGTAGATAGGGTGGATACTATTTATCAGAACTTGCTATTTTTAGTAAGTTTTTCATACAAGTTTGGAATGTTCTCATTTTTTACATGAAGGTTAATTTTAGACTTATAAGTCTACCATAAAAATCTCATTTCTCTAGCTTAAGTACTAGAGAAGTTATTGCAGATTTTCAATGGAAAAATTTGTAGAAAAATCATCAATCTCGCCGTTGGAGGCCTTAGAGTGCCCAGATGAGGTCTAAAATCTCAATGGAAGGGCACTTACATGATTTTGAGCCTATAGATCATGAACTAGCATTTCTAAAAAGTGGCTTTAATAGCCAATCAGAGCAACGGTTCATGAGTTATGGCCTTTTGAAGTTGGGCTACTCAAATTTCTAAAATAATTTGTCAAAGCTATATTTAGCCAATTCTATATGTATTGTTAGGGTCTTTCAACCCTAGGTATTAAGTTTGATCATTTACAACCTTCTTGGGCAGCATAAAATTACCTATGTAATAAAGACCCGAACATTGTCTAAGGTAGCTCTGGATGGTACTTCATAGCTTAGTCTTGCAAATTACTATAATTAAGGCGCTCATGTGGTTAGCATATTGTATTTATGAATTCTATAATTCTGTTTTTGTGGCACAAATAAGAAGTCCATATTTTGTTCTTGCATTTGTTGTTGTTTCTTTTTTTTTGTTATGTGTTTATGGTATTAAGGGGAGCACCCTTTATCAATAATAATTCCCTCCCCCCCCCCCCCCACCAAAGTATGTTATAACTATATAATACTCAGACAATATAACTTAAAAATTTGTCCCTAATCCCTTTACATCTGAATTTGGTGCCATGATTTGGGCACATAGATCAGATACCCATTATGAAATCAGGTAGCCATTCTCAAATTGGGTACTCGATAAGGCAAAATATTATATTTTTATTTGGTATTAGGATAGGTGAGAAAAAATTGAAAGCTATTTTTGAAATTCTTTAAGATGTTTCAAAACTACATATTTTCATGTTGCCACTTTTTGGCACATCATGATCCTGCACATACCCATGTATGAAAAACATTCTACTTCAAACAAGGTATTTTTAATGAAGTGTCTATTTAATATGAAGATGGTAGAAGATGGGTCTATTGATAACCATTTAAATGATTTTAATATAGAACTACCAATCAATTATCTTGTGTAAATATAAGATTTGATGAAGAAATTAGGGCCCTATTGATTTTGTATTTGTTTCTAGAAAATTGGAATAGCTTGATAATGGTTGTGAGAAACTATATTTCTAGTTATAATACCCTAAAGTTTGATGATTTTATTGGTGTTATTTTGAGTGAGGAAACCCAAAGGAAAATCTATGGTGGATCTTCATTAGGAAGTTTCTTGAATGCACAAAAGAAGAGGTAAAATGAGTGAGAGAGGACATAGTTCTAAAAATTGTGCTAAGTAAAGACAAAAATCAAAGGGAAAGAGGTTTGAATCTAGAGGACCAAGATATTGTTGGTACTGTGGGAAACCAAACCATAAGAATAAATATTGTTGATCTAAAAAAAAAACCAACAAGACAAAAAAAAATGAGGCAAATGTGGTAAGTAATAAATCTAAGAAGATGCTTTTCTACTTTCCTTAGAAAATGTTGATGATTCATGAGTTTTAGATTTAGGGGCTTCATTTCATGATACATCCCATAGAAGTTATTTTTTTGTTCATGTCCAACAGGACTTTGGGCTAGTTTATTTGGGAAATTGTGAGCCATGTTAAGTTTTTGGAAAGGGAAGAATTAAGATTAAGTTTTAGAATGGGAATCATTGAGAATAATGATCTAGAAGTGTTTTTTTCATTTATCATTTCAAAACTGTAAAATTAGTTTACCCAAGGAGTTCATTTTAGTAGAATTTGGTTCTTACAATTTTAAGTTTCTACCTTTAAGACTAGCTAACAAGCTTCTTTGTAATGTAATTTAATTATATGACATGCACTATCATCGCATAAAAGGAATACATCTAAATGTATTTCAATAATATGTTCTTAGTTTAAAGAGGAGAAACATTAAGATGACCTAGAAAAATATAGTTTAAGAGACAATTCAAAACATGAATCACATGACTGTAAACCTTGTAAATAAAGGTGGTGATCATTCACTTCATGCTTATATATAATTATTTAGTAATAGTTATAACTTTTGCTAAGTTATAATCTTCTATATAATTATGAGAAAATAAGGATTCATTTCCATTGTGAAAATTTATTGTATCTTGGTTTTAATATGATTTTTTTTTGGATTTAGGTAAAAATGGGTTTTATAGGGACCCAAAACCCAATAAGTAGAAATTACAATATATTATCAAAAGAGTCCATAAGTAGTACTATGCTACAACAAGAAGATATACCATGATAAAATCCAACAAATCGGAGCCCAGAACTAACAAAAAATCAAAAGACCGAACTACAGAGCTATTGCCAAACTAAAAAAACACTAAAGGTAGAAATTGAGCCTTCCCTTTCAGAGCATTAGCTACTTGAATCTCCATAATATGTGGATCATCTTCATCATTCTTTGGCTCCATGGTAGCCTTCTTCTTGTTGAGTAATCCTCTTGTTCTTTTCCCTAGTCCATCAGTACCCTCATCCCTTTGGTTAATGTCTTTATTGTTTAGGTCTACATTTAGCTTAATACCCTCAATATCCATTTTGCCTTTATCAATATTGAGCTTCCAAATGGAGGAGTGAATCCTTACTTTTTGATCCTTTAGGATTTTATTACCTCTAGCTTCCATCTCCTTAATTTGACACGAGATAATTTTATCCCTTCTTTTTCTTGCCTTCATTTCACTATGCAAATCCTTATCCATATTTTCCACCATATTTTTTTATGGAGAGGATCTCATTGTAAACACACTTATCAAAGCCAATAGTAAACTCAAAATTTTCCTTAATTTTGGTGAAAGTGTCAACATGTATCAAAGATATATTAGGGTTAATATCCCCTAAACCCTTCATTTCCACTACAAATTAAAAATGATATAGTTAATTAAAAGATGAATTATTTGGTGCATGAGTTGAGTTTGGGTAATTTTTGGTTTACAGGATGAGTTTGTGGGTGGAGGAATTTAATTAATTAATTAGAGATGAGTTTTGGAGATTAAATTAAATAGATTTTTCATTTATTTAATTTAAACAATATTAAAAATGGGACTCTCCTTATTGCCATCATTTTTCTTGTTCTTGGTGCCTTGAGATAGATTTTCCTTACAATCCACTTTTCGCATTTTCATCGTAGGGGGAGAAACATTATTGTTTTTCTAATAATAGAGGCCTCTTCACCGATTTCCATCCCATCACCATTGTCTTCCCACAAATCCTTTGAAACCTTATCATCCTGGGAGTCAACAAAGGTGGCATCCTCATCCTATGAGGTTTTTAATATGAATTGTTATATATATGAAAATAAATCTTTTTTTGGAAAAAATATATATTTTTAAATCTAATATAAATAAATTCAATATAAACTAATTATATTTATAATAATTATTATAAGAGCGATAAATTTAGAATAAAATAGTAAGATATGATGATAAGAAATTAAGAACACACTATTAAGCTAAAAGAAAATGATAAATGGTGTCAAGGAATCGATATAATATATTATTTTTCTTAAGGAAAGGTTCATCATAAAATCATATATTTGTAGATCTACATATGATACTATGTATGACTAAAACATATATATCTTAATCTCAATGGAATTTGAACTTAGGACCTCTCTTTCAAGAATACAAGTTTTTCATCACTAGACCAATTAAATATGAGATGATTTAATATTTAACAAAAATAATTTACAATTTACTCATACTCTCTTCCTTGTATCTTAGCTCTACAACTTTCCCACTCTCCCCTCAATTTGAATTTTGAACTACCATGACCCTGGAGGGCCTAGGCATGCTCGATGCCTCAGTGTGCCTAGAACTATACATGGTATTGGATGTTCATAGAGGAGATTCCCCTATGTTTTTTGTAGCATTGGGTTAGGAAAGCACCTCTAACCCCCTTTTTGGGTTCTAGAGTTGACTCCACTTGTATTGATGTTGGGTCTACTGAGTCTCTTTCCCCCCCCACAAAGATGGGTGGAAGAATGTCCTCATGGCAAGACAGAAAGGAAATGCCAAGCTTGAAACTCCCAAGGTCACCCACAGAGCTATAGGATTGAAAACCACTTTCCCAAATAGTGTTGTGGACAACACTACTACCTCCCTCAAACATTGTATTGTGGGTAGGTTTATTTCCTTTAGGCTTTTGATTGAGGTGATTTGGAAATGAGTTGTACAAAAATGCAAGGTGAAGGGAAGCATTACTATTTTGACAATGTCCAATGGTCTCTTATGTTTCTATTTCACTTTGACAGAGGACTTGGTGGTCATCTTGTCTAGGACCTAGAACCATGGCAAACACTATCTAGCACTGGTGAAATGGCATCCTAGCTTTGATGTCACTCAAGAGCTTCAGAGCCTAGCTCTGGTTTAGGTCCACCTACCTAGACTACAGCTAGAGTTCTGGGATGAAAAGATTCTAAGATACATTGGAAACACTTTTGGACATTTTGTCACTACTGACCAGGTATCTCTGCTTAAATCTAGACTTTTTTTCCTAGATTCTATGTGAATGTCACCATTAATCAAACTCTCTTGACCACGGTCATGTTGTCCATTAAATGGAGAAAAGGGTCCATCTGATATAATATGAGAATGTAGGATTATATTACCAAAGTTATGGTTGCTTTGGATATATGTTCTTGGCTCACTCTTCTATCTCTATGAAGGGAAAATATAAGGTGGATTTGCCAGGCATTATTGAGGACTCCATCTTCATTGGGGAACCTTCATCCTCCCCTATGAAAGTAGAAATTAAAATTATAGAAGACTGTCCTAGTAGTAAGAAAGTTGAGGAGGATACAAGGGAAGGTAAGGTGGAAGAGACTGTTAAGACACCTGATGTGACAATGGTGGAAGCTAAGGAAGTAGTAGAGATGGAGGAATACCCATTTAGGATAGAGATTGATGACTTTTTGAAACAAGCATTGGAGGAGGGAGAAATTGGTCCCTTTGAGATGGCCACCCAAGCTATGATACCTTCTAGCAAAGATCATTTAGGAGGCCAAGTGATTTTAATAGTGATATTACTAGTGTCCTCAGGCTCAACCACTAGGAGATAGACCACAGTGTTGGTAACACCTGTAAAGAACCCAATACCAGATATGTGGGTAGGGGGGAGTTCTAAAAAAAATAAAAATGATAATTTGAGTCAAAGAGGGATGTTTACCCCAAAGAGGCTAAAATTGGGGTCTCTAGAGGACGTTGTGGCTAAGAACATGAGAAGCTTTGAAGAGGATTAGGGAAGTTTTGCCCACTTGGCCCCATCCTCCCCCCAAATGAGTGTTACAAGAGAATGCGAGTACCTCGAGAGGAAAAATAGGGGGTAATAAACTAAATGTGGGGGTAACAAGTATCATAGGATGTCCAAACAATATAACAACTAGGACTAAATAGGTAGCAAGGGAAGTGGCCAATGGAAGATAACTTACACTAGAGACAATCAAGAAAGGTAAAAAATGAAATTCCTCCCATTGAATGTTAGGGGGATGAACAACACCTAGAAATAGTATGCTCTTAGACAATATATTTTGGTGGAAAAGATTGACTAAAGTGGCTAAGAAGCTCTGCCCTCGGGCAGCTTTCTTCCATTCAGAAGCTGATGGGGCCTCAAGAGGCCTTGCAATAATGTGGAACCCCAATGCCTTGATGGGTAGGAAAGTCCTTAAAGAGAAGAACTTCACAATTTTTGAGTTTAGTAATGATAAAATGGTTTCGAATATGGTTAACATTTATGCCTTGAATACTAGGGCAGGAAGAGGTGAACTTTGGGATAGGATTAGAAGAGAGGTGGGAGCCCTAAAGAACAAGAGTTTTATGTGTATGGGAGACTTTAACACCCCCTTATACCCCTTAGAAAATCTTGGGGGGACAACCAACTTCTCAGAAAGTAAGTAGGACCTCTTGGAGTTAATAAACACTAATGACCTCCTAGATGTGGACCTACAGGGAAATCCTTTTTACTTGGTCCAACAATAGGAAGGGTTAGGACTTGATTTAGGTTAGGTTGGACCAGCCACTTATCTCAAGAGACTAGCCCCACATCATCCCTTGCTCTCTAGTGAATTTCTCAAGGACTATTTTAGACTACTCTCTGATCTTGTTTAATTGGGTGAATAATCTATTGAGTTACCTAAACACTTTATGTATGAAATTATGTGGTAATCTCATCTAGACTTCAAAAATAAAGTGGAAGAATGGTGGAATATAAGAGTGGATGGGATGGCTATGTTCTATCTAATGTAGAAGCTAGATAATGTAAGAAAGAATGCTAGGGAATGGGCAAAAAGTTCCTTTGGGGATGTGTTTAAAATAGAGAAGGATGTTGAAGAGGAGCTCAAAAGGTTGCAACTGCCATGGCAGTAGGGGATGATAGTGAAGAAACCACACTAGAGGAGGAGATCTATAGGAGGAAGTGGAAGGAAACTAATCTCAAGGATGAGATTTTCTAGAAACAAAAATCCCATATTGCTTGGTTGATTGAAGGCAACATAAACACCTCTTTTCCATAGATAAGCTTTGAAACATAAAAAAATGCAACACTATCACCTCCCGATGGAGGATGGTGGAAGGACTTTGTTGGAGTAGGAGGAAATGGGTAGGCATGCTATGGACTTCTTCATGAATGCTTATAAAAAAGAGGATAGAATGTGCAACAGCATAATAAGGAGAAGTATGCCTAATAATATCCCAAAAGTGTTGGGGATGGAGGAAAATGATAAGTTAAAGGAGAAAGTTTTGGAAGAGGAAGTGCAGAATATTTGTTTCTCTATGAAAGCCTTCAAGGCCTTGGGCCTGGATGGATACTTGCGAGCCTTTTTCTAGCATTTTTGTGAAGTGATAAAGAATGAGCTAATTTAGGCCACTACAGACATCATTAGAACTGGAAAATTGCTAAGAAGGATCAATAAAACCTTCCTATTTCTTGTGCCTAAAATTCAATCCCCCAAAACTTTAACTAATTTTAGGCCGATCAGCCTATGCAACACCATGTATAAAGTGTTTTTAAAGGTGTTGGTCAACATGATTAAACCCTTCTTGGATAAGGTTATTGGCAGCCCCCAGAAAGGGTTCATTCTAGGTTGACAAATTTTGGATGCTATGATTTTCACCCATGAGATCATCCACTCCATGGAGAAGAGTAGTATGCAAAGCATGGCTCTAAAATTGGACATTTCTAAAGCATATGATAGAGTCAATTGGACCTTCCTTTATGAAGTCCTAGAACAAGTTGGGTTCAGAAGGGAGGTTGTGAACCTAATGGAAACTATGGTGGAAATCACTTAGTTTGAGGTTTTTCTCAATGGGGCCCCTTGGAGAAACTTTGAGGTGGGTAGAGGTTTAAGACAGGGGGACCCTCTTTCCCCCTACCTCTTCATCATGGTGGCTGGAGTGTTAGGGAGAGTAGTCTACAGATTGGCTATGTCAGGTGACTTGAAAGGTATTCAACTAGCTGCCACACTAATGCCTGAGGTTATCTAGCAATTCATGGATGATACCTCCATCTTTGCCAAGTCCTCTATATAGGAAGCCAAAGCATTGAGGAGCCTCCTCTCCAACTATGAGAACTACTCATGTCAGCAAGTTAATCTAGCTAAAAGAAATATATATATTTTTAACACCCTTGAGGTTTTGCAGGTGAAGATAAAAAATATCCTTGGTTGTCAATTAGAGAGCCTCTTGGTATCTTGGGCTCCCTCTAACCACAAAAGAGGTTTCAACCAACTTTTGGAATAATGTCCTAGAGAGAATGTAAAAGAAGCTTGCTGAGTGGAAGCACAAGTTGCTTAGCAATGCAGGAAAATTGCAACTCCTAGGTGTGACACTCTAGGGAATTCCCATCTACTTTCTCTCAATTTTCAAGATCAGCCAACACATGATAGACAAACTAGAAAGAGTGGAAAGGAACTTCCTTTGGTGTAGTATGAAGGAGAAGAATAAATGGAGTCTAGTGATTCAGGAGACTGTGTGCAAACCAAAGGATAAAGGGGGGCTAGGTATAAGAAGAATGGATGATATGAATAAGGATCCACTCACAAAAGTGGGGTGGAGTCTAGTGGAAAATGAAACCGGTTGGCGGAGAATTATGAAGGTTAAGTACTTTGAAAACACTCACTTTAAATATAACCTCCTCAATAATGATTTGCCTAGTGGGTCTAAGATTTGGAATAGCATCCTCAAAAATAGGGCTGTTCTGAGAAAAGGTGTGAGATGGCTGGTTGGGAATGGGAAAAGAATTAGATTCTGGGAGGATAACTAGATAGGGGGGAACCTCTCAGTTATAGAAAATTCAGTGGCCTTTAGAAACCTCTAAAAAGAATGTTGGAGACAAGGGTGGTGGACTATATTAATGATCATGGGAAATGGAAAGAACTATCCACTTTGGATATACCAAATAGTGAGGGCTCCCTGATCAAAGAGACAGAGGATCTTATTTGCCACTATGCACTTCCTTTGCATGATCAAAAGGATGAGGTGGTGTGGGAAATGTGGATGAATGGTCAGTTCTTAGTCAAGTCTTCCTACCATCTCATCTTTGAAAATGATCAAACCACAATAAGCTAGAGAAAGATTTGGATTAGTCATTTACTGCCAAAAGTGAACTTCTTTTGGTGGATGGTGATGCATGGTGAAATCCTCACAACTGATAACCCACCTCTTTCTAGAATGCCCCTATACCCTTAAGGTTTGGTCCTACGTCTAGAAAATATCTCCAATTGATTGGGTCATGAATAGAGGAATGGAGAAATTCATGGAGAATTGAAGCTACCCTTTCTACCATCCCCGCTTCAGAATTCTTTGGCTTCTCCTCCCACCACATGTTTTTTGGGGAATTTGGAAGAAGAGAAAAAATAGGGTCTTTCATGAGGAGGAGAGGGGTGAGGAGATAGTGGAAGAGATTCTAGGAGAGATCATAACTAAAAATGTTATGGCAACTAAAGTCAGATTGCCATAGGAACCCTCAAGTAAGAAAGAGGAGGATATTGGTGAGAGATTGAATATTCTTCTCAATTTCCATAATTTTGATAACTTGAAGATGCTTGCCAAAAGAAATATGTGTTGCAACCCCCCCAATGGCCCTACTGTCAAATTGAATTTCAATGGGGCAGCATGTGTGGGGTTTTTAGTAGTGGGAGGTGTGATGTAGGACAAAAAAGGTGATGTGTTGGTTGCCTACTTGAGAAGTTTAAGTGAAGGAACCAACAATGTGGTGGAAGCCACCGCATTACTATGGGGCCTACAAAATTGTGGTGTAAATGGAAGTCAAAAGACTTTCCACCGAGGGGGACTCTAAACTCATCATTGATTTGGTTTAGGGTCAGGCTCAACCTAGATAAACATTGAGGCACATCCTAGGAGACATATGGCAATATCTTACAAAAGTTGATAATTATGATTTACAACACACTTATAGGGAAGGTAATGTGGTGGTAAATTCCTTGGCTAGGTGTGGTTTTGATTTCATGAACATTAAAAAATGGAGGGGTACGAAATCACTACCCAAGAATGTGCATTCCCTCATTTGTAGGGAAAAGACCCCGCTAAATCAGGTTGGATGACTCTCCAACTTTGGAAAATGGACATATTTAGTGGGATTTCTATTATTATGGTACCTAAGTTTGCCATAATGTTGACAAGATGACTCACAAAGGAAAATAATATTGATTGCATCATGAAAAGTCATAAAAAAGGTGAATTAATAAGTGATATGGGCTTTAAAATTAATGCCATTATTGTGTTGTGTTATGCAATGATTAAAGGAAAAGTTCACATTAATACTAGGGCTAGATCATTATGGTATTATGTATAGAATCCTCACACCACCCATAATGATACCACTAACTGGCCTATACATTGTATTCACAGGCTTATGAAGAACGAAAAAAGAAGCTTTTATCCACTAGTTGTTCTATTTTTAGGCCTACCTTGGCAATTTTCTAGGTGCAAATGAGAACTACTAAGATTGTGGAAGGAGATTTGGTTGAGAAGAAAGCTACCATGGGTGGGGACCTAAATAGGTAAAAGAGGAGGGCCACTTGGATTATGCTTAAGGAAGGAGGATTTCTCCCCTACATGTAGACCATGGTGTGGTATGATGAAAATTGTTTGCAACAATTTGTTTCTACTTGGAAGGATAGATGAGTGACCATTAATGACATTTCTTCCCAAGTGAATGAATAATATATTGTTATAGAGATGAGTTTAGAGATGAAGGGAAGGAAATGGCAGAATATCATGAAGGTGGCATATGAGGTGAGCATTTCTAGTTTCTTCAGAGAGAATGAGGCGCCTAATTGGTACTAGGGAGGATTTAGGAGAGACAAACTTTTAGAGCCATGGGATGATGTTTGCTTGATGATAATGAAGTATATGACACTGGAGGGTAGGCACATTGTGTATTACTTTTATCATTTCCCCCTACTTAAACATTTTCACAATAGGGAATTTGTTAGTATTTGTTTCTTTCTATTGCATGCCCTTGAGGACATTGTCATTGATGTTAGAGAAAAGAAGAAAAAAGGGGCAAATTTCACCATTCTCCACTAACAGCTTATGTTCCACCTCTTCAAATTTCACTTGGCCCTCTGACCCGCTCATGTGATTTCCATTGATAACATCCTCCCCTTTGGGACTCCCCTACATTTGGAATTTACTAGTGGTATCCAAAGCCCCACTCCTCATCCCTTGCCTAGCCAAACTCTTGCTAAGGGAAGGAAAAACAAAATTTTGACCCTTGAGCTAGAGCCCAATAAAAGAATTAAAATGGACAAGAGGGTGTAGGTTGAAATTGGTGAACCTAATGAGGAAATTTCTAGAGGTAAAATAAGGTCAGAAAGAATTTCTAAGACCTGGGGTTGGTACAAACAAATGGCCAGTCGCTCTCAAGAAGAGGATGATGATGATACAAACTTTGAGAAGAGTGGCGAGAATTTGGGGGATTGTATGGATAAGGGGAAAGAGGAGATGGAAAAAGATATAGAGAAATGGGATGATATCTTTGATGATACCTAGGACTTTGAGGTAGGAGACACTACTAAGGACCGTTCCCTTGATCCCACACATGTCTCTGCCACCATCACCCTATCATCTGTTGTCAACCAGGAGCACCCCAGTATCACTAATGCCTCCCCCGACACTATTTCCTACCCGGTTCGTAAAGAGGGCCAAGAGAGCTTGAAGGACAATGCTAATATTTTTGATGTGTAGGCTAAGTGGAACCCCATGGAGAATTTTAGCAGGACCCTAAAGCTCAAAACCAAGGAGAATGAACCTGTTACCTACAAGGAACACAAGGAGCTAATAGATAGGTGCATGGTGGTGGAAGAGGGATTCAACCTTTTCTCCAAGTTCACTCTCATAGTGACACACGTGGCAGCTACCACTCTTCAGCTGTTGGCTAATAACTCAGAGGAGAAGAACCTTGGAAAGGATGACACAAAGCTCCTTTACAGCTCGTTGATGACTGGGCCAAGGGTCTCATGGCTTGAAAGGGAAAGAAAAAGGAGGCTAGTTAATGGCTTTCTAGTTTTTGTTATTTTGTATGGTACTCTTCTACTCTCTCCCCATCTGTTGTTGATGGTTTTGTTTTTTATGTTGAACTTGCTATGGGTTGTAGGTTGTATGATGCCATGACTACCTACATGTAGTTTGTTAACTTAAACTCTACTAGTTTTAAAAGTAAGAATACTAGTAACTCTATATTCTAGTATATTGTTTATGATGTTTTTGATTTGAACCCTTAGGGGGACTTTTTGGTTTTGTGGTTGTTGCTAGCAGGCTTTTGATGGTTGTTCCACCACTATTGTAAAGGGCCAAACCCCTAGTTTTTGGCTACAAAAATAATTTACACAATATCATTTACAATAAATATAACATTCACCTCGAAAACATTTCCAATACTACAATACATTCTCCCTTAGCCACTTATATTGCACCATCCACACACATCACTCTAATTTAGCCATTGTTTCATAAACTTGTCAAGGAAGCTTTGAGTAACTATTAAAAACAATTAGTAAGCACTGTCTAGTGCCCTTTTTAACTTTCTCTTACTCCTCTTAACATTAACAAGATTTTAAACTTCCATCTAAACATTATTATTTGATCCATGAGACCCACTTTTAGGCTAAGTGCTCTAATGTTTAGATCTATGAGACCCACTTTTAGGTAGAGTGCTATGTTCCATATGGAGCTTACAATTCAAGAAGATCTCATTTAATTTGCTTTTGTAGTTGCGCATCACATCCAAAGGCCCCAATCTCTTAAGTTCCTATTAAAATATTGAATGCAATAGGTTTTCCCCTAGAGCCAAACACCCATCTACCACCCTGATGGCATCCAAAATAGTTTAAAACATTAATGCATGGTAGGTGAGTTTAAATTTGGAAAAGAGGGGGAAATTTTTTTTGAAGAGAGACAAAAGGAATGTATCAGATTCTTTCATTTAGATTTAGTTGCAAACGAGTTGAAGAATTGTATAGCAGAAAAGGAAGAGAAAGAAGTGAATCAATAGATCAAGTAAGAGGTTCATAAGACAAAAGGAAGTTAGTCTTGTGTCTATAGTTGCATGTGTTTCTTTTTTGTTATTCTATAAGTTCTTATTGATTTAACCTATGAAGCAGTGATTGCTCCAGGCTTTGTTGTATGTAGAAATTAGAGTTGTAAGTTTAAAGTTTAAAATTTGAAGTTTTACTAGTTTGAAGATTTTAGGATTTTCTGGTTGAAGCTAAATGCTCCCAAATTTTGTAATAGTTTTATAATATTCGAATAGAAAGCAAGCAAGCAAGTAGGCATACGAATCTATGGTGTTGGCTTCCTCTATTCTTCATGACTAAGCTCACTTGACATCCACACTATCGAACTCACTAGGCATACACTGTGTCATATTTCCCTTGCATGTTGAGTTCACTCAGCTTCCTCTTGTGTTGAGTTCACTTGACACCTATTTCCTGTCACTCGAAATCCATTGGTGCTGAGAAAAAATTGACACTTGGCACCTTCATGTTCCAAGAAAATTTTTAGGGTTGTGATTTTATTTTTCACATGGTATTAGAGCTTTGAGGTTCAACATCCACAGTGAGTTAGGGCACTTATATTTCTAAGAAATTTGACATGGCAGGAGATATAGGAAAGATATGGCAGTAGCCACCATCCTTTAATCGACAAAATTATGATACACGGGCAAAGAAGATCAAAATCATAATGGTTGCAAATGACTTATGGGAGTTTGTGATTAATGGGTTCAATGATGTGATAGAACCAACTCAATATGTTGCCCTTACCAACAATCAAAAGACTTAGTTGAAAGAGTCAAGGAGAAAGGATGCTAAGGCATTAAGTCTAATTGAGATAGTAATGACAAAGACAATTTTTCCCAAGATTGCAATAGCAAATTATGAAAATGAAGCATGGGACATCCTTGATATGAATTTCAAGGGGAATGATAAGGTCAGAGTAGTGAAGCTAAAAATGATCAAAAGAGAGTTTGAGAACCTTTAGATGAGGGACAATGAACCTATTGTAGAGTTTAGCTCATCAATCTCCACTTTGATAAACCAGCTCAAATCAAATGGAGAAGACTATGATGAGCAAAGGATTTAAGAGAAGATACTAAGGAGTTTGCCTTAGAAATATGACAATCTTGTCATGACCATAGAGGAAGAAAAGGACCTCACGACATTGACCATGGATGAGTTGATAGGAACTCTTTAAACCCATGAGCATTAGACAAATAGATCAGCAACTACTTCCCAAGAGTAGTTTTTCAAGGCTCAAGAGAATTCAAGAGGAAAGGGGAGAGGAAGAAATGGCTCCAATAGAGGCTCAAGAAGTAGAGGTCATGGAAGGAATGGTCAAAGGAATGCTAGTTCAGAAATTTTAGGAAGAGCAAGCAACCAAGAGGGATCAAGCACCTCTCAAAATAGCTCTAGAGGAGGTAAGAAGAATTACAACTCCAACAAGGGCAATGTTGAATGCTACTACTTTCATAAGTATGGGCATTATGCAAGTGAATGATGAAATAAATAGGGTGATTAGTCAACAAAAAATGCTAATGTGGCTGATGTGAACATGGGAAATGCAAACAATCCCACAACCTTCATCATGTGTAGCATTGGTGAAGAAGGAAGCCTTGACGTATGGTATCTAGACAGTGGTTGTAGCAACCACATGAGTGGTAATGAAAGTTTTTTTTCTTTCATTGATAAGACTTTTAAGTTTGAAATTAAGATGAGAAATAATGGAACCATTCCCATAGTGGGAAAAGGATTTGTTATGGTCTGCACCAAGCAAGGTGAGAAGAAGAAAATACAAAATGTTTATTTTGCCCCCGATATGAAGCACAACTTGATGGGTGTTGGACAACTCATTCAAAATGGATACAAAGTGCTGATGGAAAATGACAAGTGTGTCATTCACAAGAAGGATGGGAGCAATGGATTACTTGTATTAGTCCAAATGACAAAGAAAATGATGTTTCCATTAAGGATAGAGACATATTTCTCTTCTCAAGTCAATTTTCACCTCTCAAGCATGCACATACAACAATATATTAGCAATCAACTCTTAAGATCATGATTGAAGACCCTTCCAAGCTTTGACATCTCAGGTATGGACATCTTGGCTTTGCTGGTTTAAATTTGTTGTCCAAGAAAAGAATGGTAAATGGTTTGCCAAGCATTGTAGATTCATATGACAAGTGTGAGGCTTGCATATTGGGTAAGCAACATAGGCTTCCCTTTAATTCTGGAAATTCTGGAAGGGCTAGAGAACCATTAGAATTGGTGCATTTTGATTTGGTAGGTCCTATGCAAACTACTTCTATTACAGGAAGTACTTGTTTTATGACATTCATAGATGATTTCAATCATAGGAAATGGGTGTATTTTTTGAAAAAAAATCTGAAGCATTTGATAAATTTGTTCAATTCAAAGCCTTGACTGAAAAAGAATGTGGACACTATGTTAAGGTCGTTATATCAAATAGAGGAGAGGAGTATACCTCCAATATATTTATAAACTTTTATGACATAAGAAAAGAGCTTACAACTAGTTATACTTTGTAGCAAAATAGAGTGGCTGAGAGAAAGAACAAGACCATTGTTGAAATGGCAAGAAGCATGATGAAAGCAAAAGAACTCTCAGCTAAATATTGAGAAGAAGTTATAGCAACAAAAATATATTTAGTTAACAGGTGTCTTACAAAGTTAGTTCATGAAAAGATTCCTCTTGAGACTTGGTCACTGAATAGATAGATAGTTGAACACTTGAGAGTGTTCAGATGTATAGCTAATGCACATGTGCCTAAAGAACAAAGGCAAAAGATGGATGATAAAGGTGTGAAATGCATCTTCACACCCTACAACTTAGAATCAAAAGTCTATAGGCTATATAATCCAATCGGCAAGAAAATCACCATTTCAAGAAATGTGGAGTTTCTTGAAAATCATTCATGGGAAGGCTTGGTAGATGAATCTTCAAGAACTTCAAGTAAAGTGCCTACTATTGAAGAGGAAGAAGATGACATTAGTGATCATCAAGAAGATACAACAACAAACATAGAATGCAAAAATAGGAAAAAAGGCAAGTAACCCTTAACATTAGAGCAATAGCTCCGAGCACATCAAGATAGCCACGACCTAGTATCAAAAATAGTAGTAGCAGCAATACTAAAAATCCAGATCCCACTCCCACCTCCCTATTGCCAAGAAAGAGTAAGAGTTTAAGGAAGATATACCAAGAAGAAAGGTATGATGAAAATAATGATGAGAGTGTAAATTATGCATTATTTTTTCATAGTAATCCAATTTATTTTGAGGAAGTTGTGAATGAAGAGAAATGGTGTAATGCCATGGATGAGGAAATAGATGCCATTGGAAGAAATGAGACATGGGAGTTAACTACTTTACCTCCCAAGAAGCAAGTAATTGGAGTGAAATGGGTTTACAAGACCAAGTGTGTAATGCCCCGCCCGGTGATCCTTGGAAACAAGGATTCAAATCAAGCCAAGATATATTTTTTTTTACAAGTATGAATGCACATGACAACATCATACAAGGATCACAATGATTGCAATGGAACACTTCAACACAATCCCAGAAACCAACGAATCTCTGAACGCCACTACCCAACTGACACACACAACCAAAGCCAACAATGACAACGCACATGATGAGGGCACAAGAAACAACCACTCATCAACAAAACACCAAGCTGGGGTAATATGCAGAATCCTGAAATTTGGCTAAGCCTAAAATCCTGAAGCCCTGAAAAATTGGCTAAGTCTGGATTTCTGAAGTCCTGAAATTTCCTAGAATCCATAACTTATCTCTGAGAGGTCTGAAACCTATCTCAAATGATTTGTCGCATATATTAAAATATATCTTAAGTATAAGGAATTAAATATACGCCAACTTATTCTTAAATTATATATTTTAAACCCCTAGAAAAAAAATTTTGAACCAGGAAGGTGTAAAAACCAAAAGGGTGTCCAAAACCAACTTCCGAACTTTCATCCGACAAGCCTAGATAGCCCCTGTTTCTCGCGCGAGAGAGAAAACTGGTCTCGAGTTTCGCTCGAGGACTATTTAGCTTCGTGCGAGGATTCACATTCTCGTGCGAGGATTCCCTATGCGCCGCACGAAGATCTTCATTCTCGCATGGGAACTGTATTCTTTCGTGCGAGGAAGAAACAATCTCACGCGAGGAGAAAACAGTCTCGCGCGAGGAAGAAATAGTCTCGCATGAGGAAACAAATCAGCGCGACACAAAACACAAACAAAAAGCTAAACAAACAAGGAAACCTCCACATCGGGGAGTACCGGATCCACGTAAATTGAGGAATGAACACTCGAGAGCACTAACAGCATGGAAAGAGAAACATCTAACCATCTAAAACATAAAAGCAAAGCACATACTGAAATAAACATTGCAATGAACCAAATACATTTTAGAACTAAACAAACAAATAAATGCGCGGTTCCTCCCAACCGTCAATAGCATCATAAGACCATCGTGGGTCCTAGCCATCCCCCGCGCGTAACATCCCAAGCCACCGACCAAATCGTCAGTACTGTTGTAATAGGGACGTCACTACTAAAACATGCATAATAACAGCATAAGAAAATCTAACATGCTAGTGATAATGCATAAGATAATCCTACAGTAGATAACATCACCTATCACATGCTAAACAGCAGTAAGCAACAAATATGCTAATACAACAATTCACAGCATCTAATCATATGCTAAACATCATAATAAGGGAATGCGTCAAATAAAATAACATCATCTAAACATGATATACAAGCATCCCAAAGAAAGCATAAATCACAAGAAAGCATACTCCGAAACCCGAAGTACCAAGTGAAGACATCCAGCAACGGTCGCACTAGGACAAAGATCATCTCTGTACACCGATCCCTAGCAGTGGTGAAGGTAGCTATGCCTCCCAACCACGTGGCACCCATAGGTCCACACCCGCCGTGCTGATGGAGATAATGATCCAACCACAAACACACATAAAACACAACATCCATGGCTAACACTCATGCCAGACAGTATGATGGCTGCAACCAAGAACCTAAGACAATGCAAGGAGTACAGGTCCTGGTCAGACACTCAATAGGCTACTATGTAGGGGCTGACATCATGGAGAGTCGCTTGGCATCGACAAGCCCAAGCTCGGATTGTGCGTTTCAACTCCTCAACGGAGGGCCCCGCACACACATTTTATTATCTTAAGTTTTATTAACGATCACACATTTTCTTTAATTATCACTTATTTAAAACTTCCTCTGCCAACCCCATGGGACTAAGGTCACCAGGCTGCGAGATAGAAGCCCCCTCCATATGCTACCCTACCCTACCCATGCTCATCCTACGACAAGTGCCCGTGGGCATGCATACTCCCATCCCAACCCCAATGATCATAACTTTCGGCAAATCCATGGAAGATCGGGCATCGCAAGTCACCCAACAAATGTACGCATATGTACTCGTGTGTGGTGCACCACCATCACGAAGATCATAACACAAGGATAGGAATGAGAACACAATGCAAAGAAAACACCCAACCAAAAGCAACACAAGAAGGACGGATTCTACACGAATCCCAAAGCCAATAAAATCGTACGTCATAAAATCACTCAACCGGCCTCAATCCGAGAGTATGGATTCTACACGAATCCTAATGATGTAACAAGACCAAACATCATGAACTCACTCAATCGGCCTCAATCCGAGAGTATGGATTCGACACGAATCCTAGCATTCACGAAACAAAAGCAAAGGTCCAACAAAAACATAACAAATATAAAATCACTCAACCGAACACAACGTCGGGAGTACGGATGCAACACGCATCCCAATGCAACATAAAAGTGCTAAAGTGGTCTGACTGATATCCAAACGGATCATCAAGGTCCACGACCCACATTGTGCCAAGAAAACTCGAGAAAATAGGGTGGCATGCAAAACGAGGTAAAAACCCCAAAAATTTAAAAAACTTCAAAATTAAAACCCATTTGGCCTTTGGGTTCAAAATCCTCAAAAGTCCAAAAATAAATGGAATCGGACACCGTATGCAAAAATGGCCAGCATAACGGTGCAAAATCCCAAACCCTCATCCCAAAAAACAGGGAAATGTTCATACTCGCCCAACCGGGTAGAACTAGCATGCAGAAATGGAGGGGAACACTAGTTCTTAGCCTCCAACCAAACGGCTACCAAAAACAGAAGCTGAAATGGAGCAGAAATAATAAAACGGGAAAGCCCTACCTCACAGCCAAAAGGGCAAAACGGGAACTGAATCATAAAATAAATAACCCGCAGAAGTAGCTAAAAATCACGGCAATCCAAGGGTTTCCCCGAACTGGATCCAACGAGCTCAACCTCGCGACAATCCCACGCCCGTAGCTCCCACAACGAACAAAACAGTAAATCCTCATGAAGAGGATTTTGGGTTTTACTCTCCAACTTTTCAATTTGAAAGTGAGAAGTGAGGAATTAAATTCCTCTTTGGATACTTATTCACTTTTTGGGTGAATAATCGATTAGGGCATTTAACCAGCCAATCTAGTCAAACCCTGAATCGACCCAAACGAAAACAGGCTATTCCTATAAATAGGAATTCATCTATGGAAAAGCTGCCAAAAATTAAAATAAATCAATTAAAAAGACCGAAAACCCAAAAACACATAAATCACCTAAACAACTTTCGTGACAAAGCGAAACTCTAAATGCACAGACACGCTTACTGGTCTAATCACATAATGCAAATGAGTTAGGATTTAATAATCACCAAAAGGTTTAAATTAAACATTTAATTAAGGATGCATCGACCATACAAGGGTGACATTGGTAAAATATGAACGGCTGAATCACTAACTCCATGTGCCACTGCCAGGGATATAATCCTGCACACTAAACAACACGATCAAGTGCAATTGCATATAATAATATAACTGAAGCAATAAATGTATTAAATCACCTAATTTAACCATTTATTTAATTATATTAAAATAATCTATTTACATCACTCACGTTCGCAAAAGGCATAGCAATGCAGGAATGAAGTAAATAACCATAGCATTAAATCCATCACATAACAAAATCAGAGGTATGTCCAAATACCAAATAACCAAATAACATCATAAAACATATTTTCATCTCAAAATGGCATCATCATGCAATATGATTAACTGAACAGCATAGTAGTCTATTATCTATGATACTGGAATCAAAGAGTAACATTCGACCCTTAGGTCATCTCAAATGTAAAACATCACATGAGTAACAAATATCTCTCTAATAAAAAATATAACAAGGTAAATGCCTGCAGCACATAACCAAATAAATCAACATGAACAATCCATTCTAATTACTTAAGCATTTAATAATGATTGATTACTTTACATTAAAAAAGCATTTAAAACACATAAGCAAAAACAGTCATAAACATGACTAACCACTGCTACAGGAACCTAGTCCAGTGTAGCATGGTAAAAAGTACACAGTGCAATCTCTGCACACATCTCAGGGTAATCACGGAACAACCTCATGATACCACATTGATCCTGGTAACCACTGGCACAAACCTCAGTGAACCAAAAATCACATCATAATCTCAAAGATCAGTGAAAAGCATAAATAAGGCAACTGATACAAAAATATAAATCCAAACACCTTGACGGTGTAGACCACTTAGGGTCACAATCTTGATCCATCACAACAAAAGATCAGCAAGGTTTCATCCATCAAGATGACTTACAAAAGTCAAATGGGAGAGGCACTACATCATTCCCCCCAAAGACTAGGCTTACTCCTGGAAGCCTGCAATCCAAGAATAGAACCCAAAACACACAAGAACCAAAATCAAAAGCAAGCAATAGGAATGACTCAACAACTCTGTACAAGTCAAACCCAAATCACTCCACATTCTCAAACCATCACGTTAACCCCCAAATGGGTTAACCACAAGAGAATGGGTGTCACACAGACACAAGGTCCTCCAACAAGAAACCTTCTATGCACTAGGAAGAACCCAACTAGCCATAGAGTCAACAATGCAAGGTAACGAAAATCCCTCTCTACCTCGTCAACAGGTGCCCAACTAGAACATGCACCAACCACATGACCACAAAACCAGGTCAAAACAATAAGCACTCCCAACAAAAGTTGGAATCATGGGAAATAACCATCCCAAACTCCCAAGAATACTATCATGTCACACATGATCATTCTGGAATCCACGTAAACTCACCCTTAGAACCAAGAGGATGAAAGTTTACCAACAAAAGGACACACTCCAAAAGACTACTCACCACCAAGTGTAGGAGCACGACACCTCTCCAAGGTACAAAAGCTCGACTAACACTGTGAACTAGGGCAACACAACCCAACCAAACAAGATATCACCTTCTCACAAGGTTCAAAGACTTTCGTCAGTGGACACAATCACGAAATGTCTGCATACCAACTCACGAGGTGGTAACATGTGTCCAACGATACCATGTCCCTCTAGCACCATGCTAGGAAAACTACACCCAAACTACCACTAAACTCAATTTCCAGCCTCAAGTCAATGATTTAAGAGAAATCTTGACTGAGACAGTCCACATGAAGATATAAGTTTAGGGAGAAGGATACTACAGAGTATTAGGACTGAGAGGGAGTCGCTCTCAACCTCTGCACAAAATCAGCCCAAGATGCATTAGGGAACTCACAATTCCCCTAACCATCAACATACTCACAAGAGAACACTAACTGAGCTAGTGGCATAACCACACTAGCCTACTCTCACAAGAGAGAAAAGGATACAGAGGTGCGCCCAAGACAACGTCCAAAAAGGATAATCTAGACTCACCAAAGGGCTGAGTCACTCCCAAACGATAAGGCAACATCATCCACAACAAGGAATGCTCATAAACCACACTACACCTCACAAGGGCAGTTCAGTGCAATAGGAAGCACAAAAACCCAAGCAAGAACCCCAAACAAGTACCTAGTAGATTATGAAGACAAGATAACTCTTCTGTTATGAATAACATGAGGACTTAAACTTCTCCAATGGCCATGAATACAATATGTCATGATTGAATTGGCCTCTACTCGAAAAGGTACTCAGAACATTGATCAACAACTCCAAAAGCCATAGCCTCACAGCCGGACTCGGATAGAATCCCTTTGAAAAGCATCGAAAAGATATCGACAAGGACTACAAAAAGATGGAGCTTTGAGAGACCTAAGACCTATGATCTGAGCCACCACTCAAATCCGAACCACAAAGGAAATAACAACAATCTTGGTCACCAAGACAAGTGACGGACAAAATGTCCAAATCCACACAAGAGCACACATGCCCAAAACAACATAAGGCATGGAATGAAAGGCAAATCATAAATTGAAACCATCATTACTTTTCTTTCATAAATTCATTAATTAAGCATAACATAAGCACTAATGCATAATGAACTGAAAGATTTCAAGAAAGGGTCCAAGAGTCACCATAGAACAAGTACATACCTTTCAATTTCTTTCAAAAATAACATTAAGTTTAATCACCATTTAAACCATTCAGATACAATAACAACTTTAGATCTAACAAAGACACACTAGCATGTTCTCCATGATATTATCCCTTGAACGTACTACCAGAGGTTCGAGATGAACATGATAGAGTCACAACACACAACTGGGCAGCAATAAAACACATCCAGAATAGTCATCATGAAACATAATCAAAAGCCCAAATGGGGGAATTGCCGATTCCAACAGTAAGTACCAAAAGAGCTCATTTCAACAATAAGTCAAATGTGACAACTGCCACAAAGAGAGCGATAGATAAAATTTGATGACTACTCCAAGAGAGGAAAATACTAAAACCAATGCTAGCCCAACAACATGAGGAAAGTACCTCCAGCCAAATAAAATAAGGCATCAAACAAATCACATTACAGGTGATGACTGAGTACAGTCACATAAGAGAGATAAATCACCACGCAATGCTAAGGAATACATCCTCCTAGCAATGTTAGAGAACACACTCACACACATCAAGCAGTATACCATCAGTAATCTCATGCATATGCAAAAAGCAATAATTTCCATGCAATGCAACATTTAAATATCCATCAAATTAATACAGTTTTACATAAGCTTAAGAAACAATCAAATTGGGGACTTAATTCATTAACCCAAAGATATAATGCAAAACTACAACTTTGCAATGATTCACAATAAACACTCATTTTCAATGAAAGGAACCATTTCATCATTATAACAACAAAATAAAGAATCACAAATAAGATTCATTCATCAACTTACAATCAGGAGAAAACAGGGAAACAATGCACCTACTCCACAAGGAGAAACAAAAGAGGCACACAAGCCAACACATGGACACCAATAAGTGGTTCCATCCAAAAAGGGTCACACATGCAACCAACCAAACAAGGTACATCGATCCCACCTACAAGGCCAGGAAGACTCACTTCCTTCTCCACACACTACTCTAGTTGCCTCTACTAGACAAGCAAGTCCATCATAAGCAGATACCAAAGCAACAAAGATCATGAGTTCTCACCAAGACACTCGCACTCAACCAACACAGCAACAACTACAAGGGCAACATAACACAGAGATCCCACTATTTGAACTAGGCTCTGATACCAGATGTAATGCCCCGCCCGGAGATCCTTGGAAACAAGGATTCAAATCAAGCCAAGATATTTTCTTTTTTACAAGTATGAATGCACATGACAACATCATACAAGGATCACAACGATCACAACGGAAGACTTCAACACAATCCTGGCAACCAACGAATCTTTGAACGCCACTACCCAACTGACACACACAACCAAAGCCAACAACGACAATGCACATGATGAGGGCACAAGAAAAAACCACTCATCAAAAAAACACCAAGCTGGGGTAATATGCAGAATCTCAAAATTTGGCTAAGCCTGAAATCCTGAAGCCCTGAAAATTGGCTAAGTCTGGATTTCTGAAGCCCTGAAATTTCCTAGAATCCATAACTTATCTCTGAGAGGTCTGAAACCTATCTCAAATGATTTGTCGCATATATTAAAATATATCTTAAGTATAAGGAATTATCCTTATACTTAAATGATATATTTTAAACCCCTAGAAAATCTGTTTTCAACCAGGAAGGTGTAAAAACCAAAAGGGTGTCCAAAAACAAACTTTCGAACTTTCATCCGACAAGCCTAGATAGCCCCTGTTACTCGCGCAAGAGAGAAAACTCGTCTCGAGTTTCGTGCGATATCTCTCACCACTTCGCGTGAGAAAGTTTGCACTTCGTATGAGGACTATTTAGCTTCGCGCGAGGATTCCCTACGCGCCGCGTGAAGATCTTCATTCTCGCGTGGGAAGTGTATTCTTTCGTGCGAGGAAGAAACAGTCTCACGCGAGGAGAAAACAGTCTCGCGCGAGGAAGAAATAGTCTCGCGCGAGGAAACAAATCAGCGCGACACAAAACACAAACAAAAAGCTAAAAAAACAAGGAAACCTCCACATCGGGGAGTACCAGATCGACGTAAATCGAGGAATGAACACTCGAGAGCACTAACAGCATGGAAAGAGAAACATCTAACCATCTAAAACATACAAGCAAAGCACATACTGAAATAAACATTGCAATGAACCAAATACATTTCAGAACTAAACAACCAAATAAATGCACGGTTCCTCCCAACCATCAATAGCATCATAAGACCATCGTGGGTCCAAGCCATCCCCCGCGCGTAACATCCCAAGCCACCGACCAAATCGTCAGTATTGTCGTAATAGGGATGTCACTACTAAAACATGCATAATAACAGCATAAAAAAATCTAACATGCTAGTGATAATGCATAAGATAATCCTACAGTAGATAACATCACCTATCACATGCTAAACAGCAGTAAGCAATAGATATGCTAATGCAACAATTCATAGCATCTAATTATATGCTAAACATCATAATAAGGGAATGCATCAAATAAAATAACATCATCTAAACATGATATACAAGCATCCCAAAGAAAGCATAAATCACAAGAAAGCATACTCCGGAACCCAAAGTACCAAGTGAAGACATCCAGCAACGGTCGCACTAGGACAAAGATCATCTTTGTACACCGATCCCTAGCAGTGGTGAAGGTAGCTACGCCTCCATAAATCTCCTAAACAACTTTTGCGACAAAGCGAAACTCTAAATGCACAGACATGCTTACTGGTCTAATCACATAATGCAAATGAGTTTGGATTTAATAATCACCGAAAGGTTTAAATTAAACATTTAATTAAGGATACGTCGACCATACAAGGGCGACAATGGTAAAATATGAACACCTGAATCACTAACTCCATGTGCCACTGCCAGGGATATAATCCTGCACACTAAACAACACGATCAAGTGCAATTGCATATAATAATATAGCCGAAGCAATAAATGTATTAAATCACCTAATTTAACCATTTATTTAATTATATTAATATAATCTATTTACATCACTCACGTTCGCAAAAGGCATAGCAATGCAGGAATGAAGTAAATAACCATAGCATTAAATCCATCACATAACAAAATCAGAGGTATGTCCAAATACCAAATAATCAGATAACATCATAAAATACACTGTCATCTCAAAATGGCATCATCATGCAATATGATTAACTGAACAACATAGTAGTCTATTATCTATGATATTGGAATCAAAGAGTAACATTCGACCCTCAGGTCATCTCAAATGTAAAACGTCACATGAGTAACAAATATCTCTCTAATCAAAAATATAACAAGGTAAATGCCTGCAGCACATAACCAAATAAATCAACATGAACAATCCATTCTAATTACTTAATCATTTAATAATGATTGATTACTTTGCATTAAAAAAGAATTTAAAACACATAAGCAAAAACAGTCATAAACATGACTAACCACTGCTACAGGAACCTAGTCCAGTGTAGCATGGTAAAAAGTACACAGTGCAATCTCTGCACACATCTCAGGGTAATCATGGAACAACCTCATGATACCACATCGATCCTGGTAACCACTGGCACAAACCTCAGTGAACCAAAAATCATATCATAATCTCAAAGATCAGTGAAAAGCATAAATAAGGCAACTGATACAAAAATATAAATCCAAACACCTCGACGGTGTAGACCACTCAGGGTCACAATCTTGATCCATCACAACAAAAGATCAGCAAGGTTGCATCCATCAGGATGACTTACAAAAGTCAAATGGGAGAGGCACTACAAAGTGCAATGCTATAGGAAAAATAGATAGGCACAAGGCACGTTTAGAGGTCAAGGGGTACAAGTAGTAGTATGGCAGAGATTATGATGAGACATATGCCCCAGTTGCAAGAATGGAAACTGTGCATGCTGTTATAGTAATTGTAACCCAACACAAATGGAAGGTACATCAAATGGATATGAAGTTTGCATTCTTAAATGGTCTATTGGAAGAAAAAGTTGATGTGGAGCAGCCACCTAGTTATGAAGTTGCAGGTGAAAAACATAAAGTGTATAGATTAAAGACAACTCTTTATGGGCTCAAGCAAGTGCCAAGGGCATGGTATAGTAGGATTGACTCATATTTGATGAGCAATGGCTTTAGTAAAAGTGATGGTGAGCCTAATCTTTACATCAAGGCAGTAAATGGTAATATGTTGATTGTTGTCTTGTATGTAGATGATTTAATATTCACTAAAAATGATAAATTTCTAATTGGTGAGTTTGAAGATGCCATGAAAATGAATTTGAAATGATAGACCTAGGTCTCTTGAAGTATTTTCTAGGCATAGAAGTAAACCAAATGCATGATGGCATCATTTCTCAAGAAAAATATGTATGACAGATCTTGGAGAGATTCAAAATGTAGAACAGTAAGGTAGCCCCAACACTAATGGTAGTAGGTCTAAAGTTGACCAAGGAAGATTACAGCAAAAGTGTGAATCCAACACTATACAAGAGTATGGTTGAAAGTTTGATGTATTTGACTACAACTCGACTAGACATAATGCATGTAGTAAGCTTTATTTCTAGATTTATGGAAATACCAAAGGATTCTCATTGATAAGAAAGAAAGAGGATCCTAATGGTACCAAGGGATTTGGAATTTTGTATACTACAGTAAATGATTTCAAGTTCATTGGTTACACATATAGTGATTGGGTTGGATGTATAGATGATAGGAAGAACACTTCCAGATAGATGTTTCATATGAGATCGGGTGCAGTTTCATGAGCATCCAAGAAGCAACCTATTGTTGCTCAATCTACAACAGAGGCTAAATACATAGAAGTGAATGTAGTAGCATGTTAAGCTATTTGGTTAAGAATGATCTTGATAGATTTGAATGAAAGGAAAGATGATGAAACCACAATTTATTGTGACAACATCTCCTCAATTGCATTGTCCAAGAATTCAGTCTTCCATGGGAGAAGCAAGCATATAGAGATTAGATATCACTTCATCAAAGAGTTGGTGGAGAATGGAGATATCAAAATGGAATTTTTTAAGTCTGAGCAATAGCTAGTAGACATTTTCACAAAGCCATTAGGCATTAGAACTTTTCTACACCTAAGAGAGAGTCTTGGTGTAGTTGATTTGGATCACGAGCGATCCTTGTTTGTTTGGCTCGGGACAAAGGGGGAGTGTTGAAATATTAAATGCGGTAGGTTTGCCTCTGGAGCCAAATCCCCACCTACCACCCTGACAGCCTCCAAAACGATCAAAAATATTAATGCATGGTAGGTGAGTTCAAATTTGGAAAAGAGGGGGGAAACATTTTTGAAAAAGGAATGTATCATATTTATTTGTTCAGATTTAGTTGCAAAAGAGTTGAAGAATTGCAGAGCAGAGAAGGAAGAGAAGGAAGTCGATCAATAGATCAAGTCAGAGGTTCAAAAGACAAAAGGAAGTTAGTCTCGTGTCTGCAGTTGCACATGTTTCCTTTTTGTTATTCTGTAAGTTCTTATTGATTTAACCTGTGAAGCAGTGATTGCTTAGGATTTGTTGTATGCAGCCATTAGAGCTGTAAGTTTAAAGTTTGAAGTTTTACCAGTTTGAAGATTTTAGCATTTTTTGGTTGAAGCTAAATGCTCCCAAATTTTGTAATAGTTTTATAATATTTGAATAAAAAGAAAGCAAGCAAGCAGGCATACAAATCTGTGGTGTTCCTTTCTTGTATTCTTCATTGCATAATATTTTGAATTTGATAAGTTCATGTTTGAAAGCTTCATCGTTTGGCTCTCTACAATTTAATGGCAATCTGTTATACTGCCTACTTGGTCTAGTCTTTGACCGAGCTCACTCTTTACTATTGTTGTCGAGTTCATTCGGCATCTTCTATTACCAAGTTCCACCCTGCAGAGGTGACTGAGCTCACTCAACATCCACACTGCCAAGATCACTTGGCATACATTGTGTTGTATGGCCCTTGTGTACTGAGTTCACTCAGCACCTATTGCCTATCACTCGGCATCCATTGGTGTCAAGCAAAAATAGACACTCGGCACCTTCCTCTACCAAGCAAAATTTTAGAATTGTGATTTTATTTTTCAGAGTTTCATCCACACCCACTCACCCACATGGTCAATAAGATAATGAAATAGACCATTCGGATAATTGAATCTTGTCATCAATGAAAACTTTGCAACTATGTAGAAAAAGGTGAAACTGGCACAAGTGCAGATGAACAAGCACGACCCAAGAACCACCCAACCTTGCTTCAGATCTTTCTTAGCAAAAAAGGCATAAAATACAAGCATGAAGCCGAGGCTGTAAAGGAAAATGTTGTGAGAACTAATAGGTTGATGACACATAGGAACAACACCTTATTTCACATTTTGATAGGTGCACTTATCTACCACATTAGCACTACAAAGAGTGACAGAAAGAATGCCACGCAATCAAAGATGAGAAAAAGCTTGAAGGTATCTAATCCAAGTAGAAGTGGTGACCCTTTTCCTTCCTCAAAACCACCCAGAACAATGAAAGCCACGGTGAATGATATTGTGGCTAACAAAACCACCACCACTAACTCTGTGTTGCACCTGTCATCAAATGTTTTGCACACCATATTAACTGCAACCTCCTATTTCTCTGCACTCACCTTCGGACTGCTATCCAAGAAAGGCTTGCACCTGAGAGGATAACTAGCCAACTTTGAAATTAACTTGTCAGATTCATGATATTGTGTATTCTCTCTCACTATGTCAAGTGTTGTTAAACGTTCCTCATTAATGGCCAATTTGTTTATCCCCCTTATACATAGCAAAGAACTCACCATCTGCAAAATGCACACACAAACTCAGTGCATTAGAAATTGATGTCCCAATGGAAATAATTAGCCTTGAAGATTTCATATTTTTCCTGAATAAGTTTCAGATCCTGTATTCAGAATACATTTCACTTTATTTGCAACTACTTTAATAGTTCACGTGATCTAGGTCAAGAAATCTTATAGAGACCCAGATTATAACTACTGAATAGCTAGTTTAGGAATTCTGTTATTGTAAAAGCTTCAGATTCGTAAAGGAAGAAACTCACATTGAAGTTTTTCTTCCTGGCTGCAATATGTATCCTTCATGTATTTTGAAGAAATGATCTTTCTTTTTAGTTGGATATGTGTTCTTTCTACCTAGCTCTTCCTCTAGAGGCTTGTCAAGTCCTATGTTAACCAGATCTAATAAGCTCACATTTTGATTCAAGTAATCAACAATCCGAACTTGGCTAACCTAGGCGGCTAGGTGTAGAACGTTCATTCCACAAATATTTGGGATTTCAACAGCATCCTGTCCCACCTTTATTAACTCCTATATAGCTTCCAGATGTCCCAATTTTCACTACAATACAAAGTGGAGTTTCTTCATTGCCATTAACACTGTAATAAATTTAGGGTTCAATCTCTGTTAACTGCCTTACTATATCCATGTCATTCCTGCGAGCAACTATATGTAAGGGTGCATCTCTATTTTTGTACTATTCCTGGATTAAATCCTTTTTTGTCAACCCTATATTATATAAACTACCAGATCCGTAAAAGGAGCACTCTAATTAGTTACCTTGAATTAGATAAGGTTTTGTTTTAAAATAGCGAAAGGTAACGAATGCCTAGTTGACCAATAAGGAAAAAGATTTAAACCCTCTAAACTAAAAACGTAAAGCAACCCTAATCCCTAAAAAACTAAATTATTAATTATCTTAAAAAGAGAGGAGTATATATGCAGTACCTCAAACAGCTATCAAAATCAAAGTTGAAGAACTAGTGAATTATAGACTGAAATTTCTAGAGCTAAGGGTTCAAAAATAAGGTTATCTATTTCTTAAGGTTGTCTTTATAACAACATGTATATTAAGATTTTGCACTCATGAAAAATTTATTTCAAATAGGATCATTCATAACTATACAGTTTTACGAATAGAAAATAAGTAAATCTAAATAGATATAAAAAAAAGAATAATATTTATCTTGAAAAATATTTGTTTGTTTTTGAATTAAAAGTAGCTAAAATTAAGGAGCTGGCCCATAAACAGTCAGACTGGTGAACAGCAGACTATCTCAGGAAATATTTACTTGTTAGATGGGTCTTACAACTCCAACTACTAATAAATAAATAATGGCATTCCTAGTCCCAACGTAGCATTGTATCGAGGATCTTAAGCAAATATTTTAGATCGACCCAGAACTTAATGGATACTATTAGAAACGAATACACCAAAAGAATATTTAAATAGAAAGTGACTGACCTGAATCTCCTCTGTTTATTGCAACATTTTAAAAAGTTCTCTCGTCTGCCATTTTTTGCTGTAGACTTCACAGATGTTTGTAAAATAGCATCTCCACTGTGTCCTTATTGTAGCTTTCACATGCTTTGAACAGAGTCATCTCGTTACGCTTGTTGTGGACTTTCACGCAACTGTCTTTTGATTTGAGTAGAGTTTGTACAACATTAGAGAAACCTACCTGAGCCGCCAAGTGCAACACGGTATTTCCTTGGGCATTGGTAGCCTTTACTAGTTCGTGATTAAGTTTCAGGAGCTCTTCAACGACTGTCAGTTTTCCAACACTTGCAGCCAAATGGAGAAGAGTATTTACCCCTCTAGATGTAACACTGCTTACAACTTCTCTGAGTTTTGAACTCTCAAATTTTATTCCAGGGCTTACTGCGACATTGTACGCCTCCTTATCAATCCCTCTGCTGGCTTCTTCTCTCTCAGTTGCCATGGCAAATTTCTCTCTTGCCGCCTATTACACTGGCCAAGTTAGTGCACTATCTTCTACGCTACATTATAATGTCATTAAATAAGTTGACCTACGGTATTATGGCATCTATATAGCAGGAAAGCGCATCCCTAGTTCTAAGGAATAGGGAAAATGGACAAGCCCATCTAAAAGGCGTGGAAAAAGAAAGACACTCAAGAGGAGATTATGTCGATAAAACAAATCCAACTACGACATTTTCGTGAGTGGTAACGTTAGCTTAGTTATCTTATTATTACTTGCCGATAGGCTAAGTACTATTGTCATACATTATGGATTTTATATTTTAATCGGTGATTAAATTTTTTTTATTTCTACGTGTTCAAATTAATCATTTTTTATCTTTTAAAATTAAATTATTACATTGCATATTATACATGTAAGATTTTTAACTTTACAATTTTTAGAAATAATTTTTTTACAATTTGATTGGGTGAACTCATTTACCTCTTATATTGACCCAATGAATTTTAAAACTAATACTTTTTATTAAGCTAATATGATTCATATTTGTTTAATAAAATCATTTTTGGATTTGTTTTTTTTTTTTTGATGAATAGTTGCTTCTTTCGGCTGATGCCGTGTGTTTAGTTTCCGCTTTGGCCGCTTGAACTCTCTTGCGGGGTGATCGTGTATCCCCCGACCCCTTTTTTGTGAATTGTATTCTAAATATATTTTTTAATAGAACAGGACTATTCATCAAAAAAAAATTTGTTTAATAATTTTTTGAATGTAAGTACATTAATTTAGATTTTTATATTGTATTTTCTTATAATATAATTTTTGTTGTTCAAAAATACTAAAATATTAATATCATTTATTTTATATTATTATTATGAAAATATTACCATTTTCATATTATAATTTATTTATAATATATAAATAATTATATTTATTAATAATTTTTTAAACATTCTATAATAAATTTATTAAATCAAAATTAGATTTATATAAAAGCTAAAGGCAAGTACTAAGGTACTATGTGACACTTGTTCTAAAATGCCTTCTTTTTTTAGGTTGAAGTGGGCCTTTCAATTCACAAACTTCTTCGTTGTTGCCAAGGAAGTTATTTTTTATTTAAAATTTTGAGACATGAAGACTCTTATCTTTTTCCATACAATCCTTCTTTAATTCAACTCTTTCAACCTTTTGTTTTTCTGGATAATGTTGAAGTTGCATTTATAGGGGTGTGTGGGGATATGCATAAACTTGTACCTCATAGTCACCATGCCAAATCTTTGTTCTTGTTGCATTTAATGCGAGGAAATTTAGGAAATTTACCTCTTTTATATACAACATTAAATGCTTAATATAGTATTACGATGTGAAATATATAGGGCTACCCATAGGTATTAGGTGGAACAATAGACTCATTTTAAAGATTAAAGAATTATGAACATCCCAAGGGAAGGAGAGTTCGTCCAGGACGATAACCCCATGACTGTGACTGCTCAGAAAAGTGCCGAACATTACAGTGACTATTGATGTCTCTATTTTTCTATTCATGATCAGTTGACATGACATTTCTTTTTTATCATCTCTAGACCTTGGTACCTTCAATGCTAGCCAAGATAGCTCTTTATCATGTCATTTAAAAATGCAACATATGCTATTATGGTGTGACTAGGTACGAAATACAATATAATGGCCTCACTTTAAAAATAAAAAAGTGGGTAATGCTAAACAAAGACAAACTGTATAGTTGACCAATTTTAAAAAAATCTAAAACATCATTTCACCATTTGATCTTCATGATATACATAGTTTGTAGTCCAAAACAACAAAAAAATTAAGAAAAAATCACTAAATTTGAAAAAAAAAAATGTTCGACTTTGTTTTGTCTTTTGTGTATTTTTTTCTACATATTAGCCTCTCCCAAACAAATTTATTGAAAGAGGCTGAAAGGACTACAAAATTATTAGTTTTCTTTAAAAATCATATCATATAAAATACTTCTTATGATTTTTCAATATTTAAGAATGTTTGTATTTTTTATTTTAGTTTTTTGAAGATTATTTATCTTTCCGGATTGGTTATTCATATTTTTGCTAGGATTTTATTAGATTTTTTGTTTAGGAATTAAGAATATTTTTAATGGCATGTTTCTCTATCCACTAGAAACAATATCGATCATGAGATGAGACAATATTTAACGACTGTAGAAAGCCCAACAACAGACCATCTAGAAGCTTCCACCGAAAACAAATGAGAAGAAGCATCAACAACAGTAATTAGGTTTGCATCTTTACATCAACAAAAGTGATTAGGCATGCATTTTTCATTCTCCCCACATCATTGAGGATGGTCTTTGCCCCTTTATTCTTTGTTATTTATGAATTTCATCAAAGATGAAGGTTTTTCTCCCTCAATTACAACAATATTTAGGGTTTCTTATTTGAATTTTAACTAAAATCATGGCTACGTCTTTGAATTTTAGTGAAACATAAGGTTTCTTACTTTATTATGTAGGTCATAATTGTCACTGTTAATATCTCTACCATAATTGCTACAAATCCAACAAAATTTGTAGCAGTTTCACCATTTTATAGAATAACATTTCAAATATCTAGCATCAATCAATCTTAAATTTCACCAATTTAAATGTTTTAATTTTGTACCACAGTAATAAAATTCTTTTGTCTGGATTGACTAACCCACATAACTAAGAAAAATGCTTTTGTTTGGACTGACTAACCCATAGAACTAAGACAAGTGCATGTGGGAGGAGCCAAATCAATATTGTAAAGAAAATCATCTCTACACATTTGATGATGGTAATATCCACAATCTGACAACCCTACTTCACTTGCCTAAATCATTATTTCATATAAATGGAACTTTAGATCCATTGCAAACATCCAAGAGTTCTTTTGGGTTTTTCTTTATTTTCATACCCACAATGCAAATCTTAATGTTAAAGAGGCCTAAATTAAATATGAATTTAGGGGAAGAGATCCAGTAGCCACCCAAGCTAACTTCCTGCACCTAGACCTCCTAAATTGTAGCTTGAATTATGATAATTGTTTTGGTGTACCTCCATATATGATTGCTGAGGTTAGTGGATGTTTTGCATTAATGCATGGAAGCAAACTAATTGAAATTGAATGAATGGGATCTAACTTCTATTCCCTTCTTTTTCTTGTTAGAGAATGAGAGAATATGAACAAGACCCTGTGTATTAGTGAGCAACAATGACTATGGATCACAATACCACTACTCATGATCATGATGGAAAGAAAACCAAAAAAAAAATTGGGGGGATGTCGCTCATGGATGGAGGTATGAGTGTAGTTGGAGAAATGGCTTTTACTGGTTTGATTCTTGAGTGAATTTTGTGATTTTGTTGTGTTGTTGCAAGATTTTGGACTCCACTTTTGGGGTTTTTAATTTAATTGTGTTGTGTATTAACTTCATTTTCTGGGTTTTCTTACATATATTTTATCCTTTACATAAGCACTCATACTCATTTTCATATTCTAGTTTTCCATTTATGTTGTATATATCTCAATATATATAACTAATATCTATTTTAGTTATTAAATAAAATATACGATTAATTAATATTTGATTATATTTACTAGAATTTATTGTCACAAGGAAATTAATATTTCATGTGAAAGAGAAATCACTAATATGTGAGGATAATTGCGTCAGAAAAATTCATATTATTTGTTTATGGTTAAAATCAAGGAGAAGATTGTGGCTAAAATCAAGAAGAAGATTTGTTGATTTTCTTTCTATTTAATGTGTAGATTAGTGTGTAAAATAAAAGAGCAATGCCTATTAGCACATAAATGAGCTAATGTAGGGGAGATTCAACTTCCCTCAATGCCAATCCGCAACAATTCAAGACAAAGCTTGAGAATGGAGTTCTCAGTGTTACAATTTCAAAGCTTCTTTCTTCTGATGAAGTTAGCCTTATAGAGATTCATGAATGAATGTTATGTCTTGAAATTCTTGTGATTTGTATAAAATTATTAATTAATTTTTTCTTTTTTCTGATTTGTTAGTTGTATTTTAGCTGGTGGTAGTTAGTGTAAATTTGATTCTAAAAAAAATCAGTGATAATTTTAAATAAATTAAATTCATTATTATAATTTTATAGTAAAACCATAGTAGATTGATAGCTCCCTACAATAACTTTACAAATGATTTACTGATTGTATTCACTGACAAGAACAATTAAGTGGTCTACACTAAATCCCTGAATAATGTTTCCAATAGGAAAGTATTTGTTCCTCCAATACATATAAGACACCAAAATGTAACATGGATTATAGTATTCAATCAAATAATTTAATGATGGCTTGGTTGATTTGAGGCCATTGCTGTCGTTCTCAGAGAAACCATTTACAGGCACAAGGTTCTTCCAATCTTACAAACCACACAAGCCATGACTATTTAAAAGGACCGATTGATTTGCGACATGAAAAGAAGCTCGAGAAAGAAATATGGGTAGCTAAACTAGGAACCTTAATTATGTCGTTCATCTAGTCTTCCCATTGCCAGCAACAAAATAACCATACAACTAGTTGCATCTGCCAGCCTGGAATCCTTTTGACTATCTCGCTTTGGGAACGGATGGTCCACGCCACGCGATGGTAGATGAGGAATAGTTTCCATTCGCGCGGGAGCCTTCTCTAACCGGTTGTCACTTCGCTCAAGTCATCTAATGCTTCACTTTCCTCCTCATTGTAATTCGTCATCAGCCTCTGGAAATTTAATAATACTATTACTCGTTTCTTCTTCTTCTTTAGTATCTCCTTTTTGTCTCTCCGTTCTGATCGATAAATGTAAAAAACACCTTTGCAATTTGAATAATGCATAGATGTTTACGATACCAAAATTGTAATCAACAATCATACAAGGAGGAATACAAATAATTACCCCGCTATAGCAAGAATTTGAACATCGAGAATGGCTTACATATTCTGGAAAGTTTTGATAGAATTTTTTCACTATTCTCTGAAGCACTTGTTCCTTCAATTCTTTTGTGAAGCTGGGTAAAGGGCTTATCTTTCCTTCTTCAAATATAATCTAATTTAAGTCAATGCAAGCAATAACAGTATTTACTAGTGTTGCCTAAAGTCCTCCTTGTTTTGATAGGAAAGACAGTTGTTGAGGAAATTTGACCTAAATTATAAATATTCTACTTATCTATAAATCTAGATGCATGTAGCAAGGTAATCACAATAGATTTCTCTATTGAAAAGAAATATACCGTTCAAAATTTTGAGAAAAGAATTTACTGCCCCTGAGGAATTGATGCCAAGTGGTGTAAACTATCATGTGAGGGAATTTTGGTCAGAAAACAATTACTTCGATTCTACGAATGGCTCACATACATGAGATATAGGTGGAAATGAATATATTTATTATGTTTTCACTTGAAGTCCAACAATCATTGGCCATGTAGATGAAAAGGCATCTTATGCTTCAAGACTTCCCTCCGTCTCAAAACTATTCCTTCTCTATTTTTGCTCCTCAAGGGTACCTAAGTGATCCTATGATCCCTCATTATCATCTCCTCCTTGTTTTATATGGAGATCACTACTACTGATGAACACTATGACCTCAAACATGTTGGGAAGAAGGTGGATAAGCAGTATATCCTCTATAATAGATATAATATCATCATCAAATAGTTCAATGTGCAGATTCACACTAATAAGAGGAATATAAATAGTTTGGAGCTATAAGAAAGGAATAAAACTAGGAAAGGAACTAGACATACAACAAGGGGGATGAAAGAATGTGGGGTTGGTTGAGGATTTTTTGAAAAAATTCAACAAGTGGGAGATTATGGAAAACTAGATTACATAAGTTAAGGCTCCGATCCAATTAAAAGTGGAAAAACATGAGATAATTAGTGGTTTAGATAACATGAAAGATAATTAGAGCTAACTCAACAAAGAATTGCATGGCATGGTTTACTTTAGTAAACAAATGATTGAGAAGACTAGTCTCCCCTTTGATACTTTACAGATGAAGCTCAAAGAGAAAAGGGCCAAGGAAAAGAAACACGAGGATAGTCTCCAACTACATATCAAGGGAAATGAAGAACCTTTTCATATGTGGGTGTGCATTGTCCCAAGAGGACCTCTTTTCTGGACAATCTCAAAGAGTTGATAAGGACTAGAAGGAGTTCATAATCCCACTTTTTAGGGTCTAGTGGTTGTTCCATTTTCTAGTTTTTGTTTTTGTTTCTAGGTATTTTGTTGGTAGATTTTCTATTTTGCTAGCCAATTATATTCACCTCTTGTGAATTCAATTACTCTATTTTCAAGACTTGATGTTAATTTTTGTAGGCTTTAGGCTCTATACTACTTAACTTAATCATAACATTTGAGTGCTCATTAACCAAATGGCTCAAACAACTCAATAAAGAACACATAGTCTTACATCAATATTAGATAAATAGATAAATGATAGGAAGCTATTGGAAATAATCAAGACTAGCTAGGTTACTGAGAGGGGAGGGATGAATCAGTAACCTCAAAACTTTTGACAAATTCAGCACTTAATAACATAATCCAACTATCATTAATAGATCTAATCTACTGTATGCATGAGAAACTAAAAGCAAAAATAACTTTGAACACAATATTTGGTGACCAAGAAACTTTCCAAATAGAAAGTAAAACTGGGGTGGGGATAATACCCACAAAACTTCAATACTGTAGTATAAAGTTGGCCTATTAAGGCTTACAATGATCACTTCTGATGATCTACCTATTAGGAGAAATTAGGATTGCTAGGTCCACCTTGTTAGACGTATTACAAACATACAATGAAGTATGCACTCAGTAAAAAGATTTAAAGAAAAGACTGTTAAGTCTACCCTATTAAAGGATTTGAAGTTGATTCACCTGTTGCGATGAAACAGTAGATCTGACTTACAACTGAATTGTTGATTAATATCTTTGAAGTACTGATCACCTCTTTGTGATAGATGTAACTTGACTGCTCCTGATTTGAACTTGCAATACACTTTGCACTGCTACTGATTCACATTTGCATACTTCTCATTTCATTCACATTCACTCTTCTCAAAAAAACATTATTGCTACAATTTGGTATGATACAATACATTACATATATACCAACTCAATTCACATAATTACAAGGTCAGCCAATACACAAGTAAACACCAATAATACTGAGTTGGCCCAAACGTAGAAACTCGGGTTCTAAAAAATAACTTGGTGACTTTCTGATACACGGTGTCCACTGCATTACTCGACATCATCATACACTTAGTAGAAGTAGAGGCTTAGTCCATACTAATCACTCAACGTAGTTTCAAACTTAGTATACACTGGAGACTCAGTAGATACTGTGTCACTCGGTAGAAACTAAAATCCACGTTTACCATGCCTCTGTAAACACTACTCATCCCATCACTTGGTTAACACTTGCTTCACATCACAAGAACTGATGACTCAGTAAACACTACGAAGATCGGTAACCACTAAACTGCTTGGTAAGAACTATCAGACTTTGCACTACCTAAATTTACTTAGTAACCATTGGAATGCTCGATGTGAATTGTGAAACTTGGTAACCACTAAATTGCTCATCAAACATTGGAGACTGATCAAAGAGCTCAGTAGCCATACAAAATCTAAATAAGTGTTGTCACTAATAACAAACATAACTTAATGCCAACAATCTCCCCCTTTGGCATTAGTGACAAAAAAACTTATCAGCCAAAACTTATGTACAGTGTCATGCTAACTTTGATTTTTGATTTTTCAAAATTTGTCTTTGTAATTTTTTTGTATATACATTTTGCATATATCTCCCCCATACAATGTACATATCATATCGGGCATAATATCATACTAAGTGTATATACAAATATCTCTCCTCCTTAAATATATACATGCCTCTCTCCCCCTTTTGACAATAATGCCAAAAATTTATACACAATCTACTTATATAGAGACACCAAAATGTGAGAGAAACTCAGAATGTACCTTAAGGATAAGAGATAAGGTCTTGTCCTAGTTTTCTTGCAAAATTTTGCAAGTTTGAAGTGCAACTTGGACTTCTGCAAAGAGTACAATCATATCATTTGCAATTGAAAAATTATTGTCATGGATCAATGTTTTAGAATAAGTAATGTGCTTCTACATTGTATCCATGATAGAAAGGATCATGTTCTGAATGTCTATAAATGTAGACTAAATCCTTGCTTCCTCTCTCAATAACTCTGTCTACATATCTGATAGGAATCTGATCCTCATGTGGTGTGCAAAGCTTGAACTGAAGTCAAGCTACAACTTTTGAGCACTAGCCTTCATATTTTCATCAATTTTATTCAGCTTTCCTTTTATTTCCTTTGTATGCTCAGTAACATCACATAACTTAGCAAAAAGAGATGTTACATTTGTGAAAGAATTTTCAAGATTTGCCAAAATTGTAGAGAGCTCTACCTGATGGATAGCTATCTGCTGAGCAATGTGCTCAAGCACTTTTGGTGCAGGAGCACCTAGGCAGGCTAAGGGTGAAACCTAGGTATTTCCTTATTTTTGGCTTGTAGTGATGCTAGCCACATCACTATTCTAATAATAGGTCCTATGTGGTCCTTAGGTGTGTTTAGGAGACTTGGCAAGACCCAAAGTGACCAAGTTGCTAGAAGTTGCCGACTATTGTCAACTAGGTGACTTAGGTCCGGTAAAGGCTAAAATGGTCTAGAAAGGTTCCAATGGCTTTGAATAGTTTATTTGAAATCATTTTATTCATATTATATGTCTACTTGGTCTTTGTTCCAAATTTGGAGGTCTAACTCTATTTAGAACAAAAGTTGCTAAAATGTTGTCATGTTGTCATGACAACATTTTCTTGCAAAAAACAACTTTTTGCATTTTTTTTGAGTTTGCAACATCCTAAATGTTTAGAAAAGTTATGGAACTGATGGAGGAGCCTTTAAAAAGGTGAGGACAACCATTTTCATGGGTTGGACAAGTTGGTTTTGCATTTTGTACGAATTGTGCAAGTGTTTTGTTGCCTGTTTTATGCATTTGAAGGCATTTTTAATAGAGGAGGATTGAATGGCCTGATTTTTGTGTTGGAAAAGTTTTGAAATATTATTTTTAATCTTTTTGTAGTGTTGGTTTGATCATTTCAATTCATTTTGTATTAGTTTAGAAAATCTTTTTGTTCTTGCCAAGTTGCTGATCTGAACAAGGTTGCACTTAGAAAATGGGATCTTAGGGCCTCTTCCCACCATTGGAAACCTCTGGTATTTTGGGATTTGGAACTAAGGTCCATGAATATTATGTACCAGGAAGGAGGCCCCTTGGAAGCATCAGCAAGCATTTTTAAAGTGATTCCCTAGGCAAGCCAAATTCAACTTGGCTAGGGATCACAGTCGAAAAAACAAGCTATGGAGGGGATTGAGAGTGCAAATGCCTCAATCTGGCTACACAACGATTAAGGAGAAGTCTAACCTTGCTCCAGTCCAAGGGAGAGGTCTTGGAACATTTTCCAAGGTGGTTTTCTATCACAACAGCGATAAAGCCTTTGAAATCCTCATTTTAGCCAAATTTTATACTTTGGTTGTCCGGATAGTTTGAGGGTTGGAAAATTATAGAATCTTGAGGTACTCTAAAAAGGGTATCCATAAATATAATTTTTTTGTTGGGTTGTTAAGAAGTTTTCCAAAAAATCTTGTTGCCAGCTATTTATGAGGGCTAATTCCTAGTAGCCTTTTTGGAGCATTTTGGTGTTTGAAGCCTTGTGGGTTGAATGTGCCCATTAAATTAGAATTGTTTGGGATCTTGGATGTTAGAAGGAGTCCAAAGAAACCATAGATGACTAGTTAGCACCCTTGGAGGTCTATGTGGACTTGAGGGTTGATGGTGGACTGGGGAAGGCTAGTGAGCAATGATGTTACTTTGTTGTTGTGCCTCCAACTGAAGGAATAGGATCTCTTGAGCAAGATCCTAGGAAGCATAGGGTGTGTAGAAGCCCTAGTGGGTAAGGTGAATGACCTAAGGAAGCCCTGAGAAAGCTTGGGGTTTGAAAGCAAGGTTGTGGTGTTACATCAGAGTGGTATCAGAGCAAGTTAAAGATTTGGGAAAAGGTAGTAGATGCTTGAAGCTACTGAAGCATCAGTAGGAGAATCTATGATGGTGACTAATGTGGAGTTAGCCAAAGAAGTTAATGAACAAAAGGAAAGAAACAAGCTTCTTGAAGAAGCACTGGAAGAGGTGAAGCAAAAACTGGATGCAATTGCAGAGGAAGCCAGGAAAAGGGAAGAAGAAGAAGATGAGAAGGGTAAGAAGGTAGTAGAGGAAGACATCATACCTGAACCTGATCCTATCTTTCAAGAAGAACCTTTCTTGAAGGAAATCAAAGCCTTGGGAGGTAAAGCCTTGGAAGGAGTTCCACTTTTTAGTGGTAAGATGGATATTGATGCAGTTATGGATTGGTTAGAGGGTATGGAGAACCACTTTGAGTGTGAGGGTATCTTAGAGGCACAGAAGGTTAAGGTGGCTAAGTCAAGGCTTAGAGGCTTAGCCTTAACATGGTGGAAGTATTTACAAGATGAAAGAGTTAGCATGGGCAAGAATCCAATTGCAAATTGGAGTGCTATGGCAAGAAAAATCAAGGAGAACTTCCTACCTGAAGACTTTGAGATCCAACTCCATAAAAAAAGGCAAGGACTGAAGCAAAAAGATCTTGATGTGACCTCCTATACTAAAGAATTTTAGTGGTTGTGTTTGAGATCCAAGAAGCAAGAAGAGGAGTCACTCAAGGTGGCAAGGTATCTCAGTGGCTTGAAGTGGAACATTCAAGAGGAGCTTAGCTTATGGGCCCCTACCATTGTCCAAAGATGTCATCAGCTATCTTTGAAGGTAGAAGAAAAGAACAAGAGGAAAGGAGATTCTAACTTCAAAGATAGAGGCAAAGGCAGAAATCAAAAAAATCAAAGAGGAGGCTACCAAGGCAAAGGTAGTGATCAAAAGAACCAAGGAGAAAGAAAACCCATGGAGCAAACTAGTGACCACTCTTCAAGAGGTGGTTATAATAGAGGGAGAGGCAATCAAGGAGGATCAAGCAGGGGTAGAGGAGGTAGGAGCAGCTCTTACTTTGCAACAATTAAGTGTTACAATTGTGGTCAACTAGGCCATCCTACCTATAGGTGCCCAAACAAACCCTCTTCCTCAAGCCAAGATAAAAGGCTAGCATATGCACAAGAAGATAATATAAGTTGCAAGGATGCTGATATAGACCATATTGAGTCTGAAAAAGGTGAGAACCTCATGTTTAGGAGGGTGCTGATCAAGCAACCAGGTCCTGATGAGCCTAGACATAGGAGGGAATTGTTTAGGATCAAGTGTAAGATCCTAGGAAAAGTATGCAAGGTGGTGGTTGATTATGGATCAACTGATAATGTAATATCAGAGGAGGCTATTACAAATCTCAAACTGAATAAGATACCTCATGAAAACCCTTACAAGGTCACATGGCTTAACAAAGGGCAAAGCATCCTAGTGAATGAGCAAGCATGGGTGGACTTCTCAATTGCAGGATATAAGGACCGATTGTTGTGTGATATTTTGCCAATGGATGCTTGTCATCTTTTGCTAGGGAGGCCATGGCAATTTGATAGGGAGGTGGTGTATGATGGCAGGGCTAATGCCATAACATTCAAAAAAGGAGCCAAGACTTTCAAAATTTAGTCTTTGTTGGAAGGGGAAGAACCACAGTCCCAATTACCTAGTGTGTTGCTATGTGGAGAGAAAGAGTTTGTAAAAGACCTTAAGAATAAGGAGAGCCAAGGATTTGCAGTGATACTGAAGTCCACTAATGAAGGAAAATCAGTCAAGGAACCCTTATCGGTTGAAGTCCAAACTTTTCTTGAAAAGTATAAGGATATAGTGAGTGATGGTACCCCAGCTACCCTACCTCCTAGGAGGGTTATAAGTCATCAAATTGACTTTGTACCAGGTGCCTCTTTTCCTAATAAGGAAGCCTATAAGCTCACTCCAGATTAGAACCTTGAAGTGGCAAGACAAGTCCAAGAGTTGATGGACCAAGGTCTGATCCAAAAGAGCATAAGTCCTTGTGCAGTCTCGGTGGTTTTGGCATCCAAGAAGGGAGGAAAATGGAGGTTTTGTACTGACTCAAGGGCCATTAACCGCATTACAATCAGGTATAGGTTTCCTATTCCAAGAATTGAAGATCTTATGGATTGTCTAGGAGGTGCTATTTATTTCACTAAGTTGGACTTGAAAAGTGGGTATCACCAAATCGGAATAAAGGAGGGAGATGAATGGAAGACAACATTTAAGACTACTGATGGTCTTTATGAATGGCTTGTGATGCCATTTGGTCTTTCCAATGCCCCTAGCATATTCATGAGGCTCATGAATGAAGTGCTCAAAGACTTCACAAGCAGATTTGTGGTGGTGTACTTGGATGATATCCTCATCTTCAGCAAGACCAAAGAGGAACATGTCAAGCATGTAGAAGCAGTTTTGGAGAGGCTTCATGAGGAGAAGCTAGCTATCAACCTTGAGAAGTGTGACTTCTTCAAACAAGAGTTGGTGTATCTAGGCTTTGTGGTGTCTAAAGGAACCTTGAAGATGGACAAGGAGAAAGTTGCTGCTATCCTAAGTTGGCCTACACCTACCACTACCACTGAGGTAAGAAGCTTCCATGGATTGTCCCAGTTTTATAGGAAATTCATTAGAAATTTCAGTGGTATTTTTGCACACTTACTTGATACCATAAAGGGGGGAGTTAAGTCCAAGTTTAGGTGGAGCTTAGAAGCTGAAAAGTCATTTGATATGTTGAAAAAACAAGTAGCTACTCAACCCATCCTAAAATTGCCTAGCTTTGAAAAGTTATTCACCTTAGAGTGTGATGCAAGTGGCCTAGCAGTGGGTGGGGTGTTGAGTCAAGAAGGTAGACCAGTTGCCTTCTATAGTGAGAAGCTAAATGAAGCCAAGAAGAAATACTCATCCTATGATCTAGAATTGTATGCCTTAGTCCATTGTCTTAGGAAGTGGAGACACTATTTTCTGCCTAAAGATTTTGTTGTTTTTACTGATAACCAAGCCCTTAGTTATATTAATACACAAGAGAAGCTAAGTAATAGGCACTTGAAATGGACAGAGTATTTGCAAGCTTTTACCTTCACCATAAAGCATAAAAAAGGGGCAATTGAATAAGGTTGCTAATGCCTTAAGTAGAAGAGTCTTGACTGTTCAAGAGATTCAGCTCCAAAGCATTGGAATAGAGTGTTTTAAGGACCTCTATAAAGAAGACAGTGACTTTGCTGATGCATACAAGGTATGTACTGATTTTGAGAACCACTTCCATAGCAAATTTTCAGAATTCACATTGCAAAATGGATTACTTTTCAAGGGTAATCAGTTGTGTGTTCCAAGAGGTTCCATGAGAGAGAACCTAATACAAAAGAAGCATAATGGCAGCTTGAGTGGGCATTTTGGTATCATCAAGACAATAGAACTAGTGCAAAGGTTCTATTATTGGCCTAAATTGGTCAAAGATGTAACCAAGTATGTGGAGCAATGCATGGTGTGTATGAAGGCAAAAGGAGGAATGAGCAATGCAGGTCTTTATCAGCCTCTACCAATTCCCAACCGGCCATGGGATTGTGTAAGTATGGATTTTGTTGTAGGTTTTCCTAAAACTAAGCAAGGATATGATAGCATCTATGTTGTTGTTGATAGATTCAGTAAAATGGGGCATTTCATTCCATGTAAGACAACTAATGATGCAAGTCATATAGCTCATTTGTTTTTCAAAGAGGTTGTAAGGATTCATGGACTTCCATTAAGCATTGTGTCAGATCGAGATGTGAAATTCATGAGTCACTTTTGGAAGACTTTATGGAATAATCTTGGCACTAACATGTCTTTTGGTTCAGCTTACCATCCTCAAACTGATGGTCAAATTGAGGTGGTTAATAGGACTTTAGCTAACCTTCTTAGGTGCCTAACTAAGGAGTATGGTCAGACTTGGGATGTTATCATCTCACAAGCGGAATATGCCTACAATAATAGCAAGAATAGGACTACCGGAAAGAGTCCTTTTGAAATTGTTTATGACATGCATCCAAGAGGTGTGTGTGAACTAAGGTTTCTTGGAAACATGGATCAGATTAGTGGTCAAGCTGAAGACTTTGTACAAACCATGAAAGAGATTCAGGAGCAAGTCAAGAAGACTATCCAAGACAACACTCTAAAACTCAAAACCAAGGTGGATGAAAAGAAGAAGGATGTTCAATTTTCTGTTGGAGACTATGTGATGGTCCATTTGAACAAAGCAAGGCTTCAAAAAGGTATTCCTACCAAGCTACAGATGAAGAGGGTAGGGCCTTGCAAGATATTGGCTAAATATGGAGCAAATTCCTTTAAGGTAGATTTACCTTCCGATTTGGGCATATCCCCTATTTTTAATGTGCAAGACTTGGTTCCATACAAAGGTGACTCATCTTAGATCAGTCCAAATGTTCATGAAGATCTTGAACCTGCTGCATCACCTACAAATAGCAAGTTGGAGGTAGAAAAGGTATTAGACTCAAGGGTAAAGAAGATTACAAGGCACAAGGTGTACATGGAACACCTCATCAAATGGAAGGAAAAACCAGTTTCAGAGGCTACATGAGTTGCTGAGACAGAATTCAAGAAGGTTGGCATACCTCTTGATTTGTTGCAAACTAATCCACCTTGAGTTCTTTGTTGGAGGGGGGAGTATGGTGCAGGAGCACCTAGGCAGGCTAAGGGTGAAACCTAGGTATTTCCTTATTTTTGGCTTGTAGTAATGCTAGCCACATCACTAGTCTAATAATAGGTCCTATGTGGTCCTTAGGTATGTTTAGGAGACTTGGCAAGACCCAAAGTGACCAAGTTGCTAGAAGTTGCCGACTATTGTCAACTAGGTGACTTAGGTCCGGTAAAGGCTAAAATGGTCTAGAAAGGTTCCAATGGCTTTGAATAGTTTATTTGAAATAATTTTATTCATATTATATGTCTACTTGGTCTTTGTCCCTAATTTGGAGGTCTAACTCCATTTAGAACAAAAGTTGCTAAAATGTTGTCATGTTGTCATGACAACATTTTCTTGCAAAAAACAACTTTTTGCATTTTTTTTGAGTTTGCAATGTCCTAACTGTTTAGAAAAGTTATGGAACTGATGGAGGAGCCTTTAAAAAGGTGAGGACAACCATTTTCATGGGTTGGAAAAGTTGGTTTTTCATTTTGTACGAATTGTGCAAGTGTTTTGTTGCCAATTTTATGCATTTGAAGGCATTTTTAATAGAGGAGGATTGAATGGCCTGATTTTTGTGTTGAAAAAGTTCTGAATTTTTTTTTTTCATCTTGTTGTAGTGTTGGTTTGATCATTTCAATTCGTTTTGTATTAGTTTAGAAAATCTTTTTGTTCTTGCCAAGTTGCTGATCTGAACAAGGTTGCACTTAGAAAATGGGATCTTAGGGCCTCTTCCCACCATTGGAAACCTCTGGTATTTTGTGATTTGGAACTAAGGTCAATGTATATTATGTACCAGGAAGGAGGGCCCTTGGAAGCATCAGCAAGCATTTTTAAAGTGATGCCCTAGGCAAGCCAAATGCAACTTGGCTAGGGATCACAGTCGGAAAAACAAGCTATGGAGGGGATTGAGAGTGCAAATGCCTCAATCCGGCTACACAGAGATTAAGGAGAAGATCTAACCTTGCTCCAGTCCAAGGGAGAGGTCTTGGAACATTTTCCAAGGTGGTTTTCTATCACAACAGCGATAAAGCCTTTGAAATCCTCATTTTAGCCAAATTTTGTACTTTGGTTGTACGGATAGTTTGAGGGTTGGAAAAATACAGAATCTTGAGGTACTCCAGAAAGGGTATCCATAAATATAATTTTTTTGTAGGGTTTTTAAGAAGTTTTCCAAGAAATCTTGTTGCCGGCTATTTAGGAGGGCTAATTCCTAGTAGCCTTTTTGGAGCATTTTGGTGTTTGAAGCCTTGTGGGTTGAATGTGCCCATTAAATCAGAATTGTTTGGGATCTTGGATATTAGAAAGAGTCCAAAGAAACCATAGATGACTAGTTAGCACCCTTGGATGTCTAGGTGGACTGGGGAAGGCTAGTGAGCAATGATGTTACTTTGTTGGTGTGCCTCCAACTGAAGGAATAGGATCTCTTGAGCAAGATCCTAGGAAGGATAGGGTGTGTAGAAGCCCTAGTGGGTAAGGTGAATGACCTAAGGAAGCCCTGAGAAATCTTGGGGTTTGAAAGCAAGGTTGGGGTGTTACATCAACTTTATTGTCAAACTTCTTCTCTACTTTCTCTATTAGCTTTTCCTGGCCAGTGGATCCTCATTGAACTTATTAACTAGTTCTTCTAGTTGTAAAAAAATGTGTTGAGAAGAATCAACATCAACACCTATAGCCTCTGTCAAAATATTCGTAGCACTCTTTATAATTTTGAATTCTCTATCTCTTTCTTCTCTTAGTTGCTTTTGTTTAGCCTTCTATTCAAGAAGTTGACTGACTAATCTCATCTATTTTATAGTAGCATTGTCAAAATCCAACTTGGGTATCTCAATATCCTTATCCAAATTTATATCTTCCTCAATTTCCCTTTCCACTCATCAGAAGTCTTAGTGGTGTCTTTGGTTCAACTTCCGACATTAATGCCTTAGATTTTGAAATAGAAACAAGGGTGGAAATAGTAGGGCTTGCAGTAAAAACTTGTATAGTGCCTACTAATGGAGTGCTAACTGGAGTACTAAAAGAATCCAAAACTGATGTACTTGCAAAACTTCCCAAAATTGAAGTATTTATAGTTGGAATACTGATAGAAGTATGCACAATCAAAGAATTTACTAGAATATGTACACCTGAAGTAGCCAAAATTGTAGAACATGAAACTGTACTTACTGTTGATGAACCACATTCAGGGATTGAAGAAGTAGAAAGCTATAGCTTGGTAGATGAAGTGGTAGACACTTCCATTAGTGGTACATTGAGCTAAGAGGGAGAAAAGAGTGATTGGATATTTGATGTGTTTGTTATGGTCACAATCACACTTGCTAAAGTTGTCTCTGTGCTTGATGATGTTGTTGTTTTTACTAGAGAGTGAGGAAGGGAGCCTATGACTTCCACAACTATCCTAACCGGATCACTTTCTTCTTCTTCTTGCATGTCTTCCTCTTCAACTTCATCCTTTTTTTCTTCTTGATCATCCTTCATCAATTCCTGATAATCTTCAGCATCAATAGTGACACAAGGAGTATTGTCTTCTTCATTTTCTTCATCCTTGTCACTATCATCATCATCATCATTGATATCAACAAGATTTTCACTTGGTTTATGTAGATGATAAATATTCTTCCACATATTTGTAGTATCCTTAACTACATCCTCTAAGTCTTTTACCAAAATCAAACAAGTATGAAATCTGATGGTCATCTTGTCTTCATTTTTCTTTATGGCTTCCTTTAGCTCAGCATTGGTAATGCTCGGTAACAACTGTATCAAAGTTTTCTCATATATATCTTTTGCTGATTTCATGGCTGATTCCCATCTTGACTTTAATCTTTCTAATAGCTCATTAGAAATTTGGGTGAAATTTGATTAGGGGAATATTTCCATTTTCCCATCTTTGTCAGTACCAACTCCTTAATCTGCATCTTCTCAGCATCTATTCTGATTTCATATTTTAATGCTTTGAAATTTGTTATACTGAAACCTTCTTCCAATTGCTTCAATATTTCCTGGAAGGTGAGAGGGGGCTTAGTAAACACAACTTCATTTCCACCTTTCTTCTTGGATCTTCTTGAGAATACTGTAGTGGAGGGCTTGGGTGGCTTGGTTATAATCACCTTGCCTTTCTTCTTTGCAGGCTCTTCTTCCTTTTCTTATTCTTCTTCTTTCTTAGATTCCTCCTCATCTTTACCTTTTCCCTTGGTAATCATAAGAGGGGTACTAGTTATTTTCCACTTTGAAATTCTCCTCTTTCCCTTATTCACTGTCTATGGAAGCTTGATCTCAAGCTCTATTCTTGCTTTAGCTTTGTCATATGTTCCAAAGAGAGGTTTCTTTGGATCTATAGGCTCATTTACCAGGGCTTTAATTATTTCTTTTTTCTCATCAATATTAACCTCATAAGGAAGAGGTTTTACCCACACTATTCTAGGATTCACTGCCTAGATGTATACTCTATCACTATCAACCATAAAACAGACATCATCCTTATAGTCTTCAACCAATTTTTTTGGTATCCAGAACTTGTTGCTCATCTTTTCCTTGAAAGCTTCAAAATAATTGTCCATGATACTATCAAAACTCTCACCCATTTCAGCTATAAACTCATTAATCTAGTATAGAACTAGTGTGTCTTTTCTCCCTACCACTATTCCTTTAGAGGGGAAAAACTTTTGAACATAAAAGAAAAAACAAGTCAATAGATAACCAAAATTTCATGGATTATTCTTCGAAGTTCTAATGCTTTCCATATTCTTGTTTAGTTTTTTCAACATTAAGTCTGCTAGGAAATTCTTGTTAACAACCTTATAAGCTAGGTTGACTGCTTTACACGGCACACTATTGAGTCGACTAGAGCTCTAAATCTTATGAGCTATGATATGAATGCCAAATTTTAGTTCTACTTTGGATACATTGCTAATTTTCATTCCTTTTCCATCCCACTTGGCTAGGGTTTTCTTCTGAAGCTCATCCCAACCTACGGTTTTTGTGACTTTCACCTTGGTAAGCATAAGGAGACCAGTAATGTGATGAATCATTTTCTTTGTAATTAAGACTGGTTGCTTCAACCACAATTGACCACTATGGAATTAGCTCAAGATATACCTAATCCATTTAATCTAAAAGTTTTGTGGCAGGTGAGGAATATGGGTTAAGTTGTTCTCTTCCAAGTGTTTATGCTTGGGCTTAAGAGTTCCATCCACACAGAGTTCACCTAGGGCACTATCCATTTCTAGGGTTCCTATCTCTTATACTACACATTTAAAATGAGTTTGAATGTCATTGATAAGAAGTACCTTTGGTAGAATCTGAGATTGAGCTCCATTTGGGCCGAGGGATTCTGCAGTCACTAGCACTAGTTTGAAATTTGGATCTTTCCACTCAACACCTCGCACCAACATTTTAGATCGTTTCTTTGCCTTGTTGCTGCTATTGGATGCCATGATCACTCGGTAAGCTAAGAAAATTCTTTGAAAAACTTCTTCCGAAAATTCTACTCAAGATCACTTGAATGCTTTGCAAATTTCTCTGCTCTGAATATACTGAATTTATGGTGGAAATAAAGTTGAATTCCTACCTTTTGATAAAAATTTCCATTAATGCTTGGTATGATGAAAGCCATAATGACATAGTGCGTAACAGGCTTTCATCGACTATCTACATAGATCACTTGGTAGAAGCTTGTAACTCGGCAACCAAACAAAACCTTATTAATCCCAACTTGACTCAGTATGACCTTACTTTACTTGGTGATTACTGATGCTCAATTTTTATAATCCCCTTGTATTTGGAAAACTGATTTGGATCTTTTACTTCCTTTCAATTGGAACTGTTTAAGATGTGACCTTGAAAATATAGTTCCAGTTCTTCCTTAAGAACTTAACTGGAAATGATGGATTCACCCACTTCTTGAGTGACTTGACTACCATCACTTGAACTAGCTTGCTTGGTAGATTTAGGAACCCACTGTTGTCTCATCTGCTTCCTAATGCTATTAGATTTTTCTTTCTTTTCATCTTTAGCTCTACCTATATTCATGCAATTCTTAGCTATATGACCAAGTTCAGTACATGTGTAACATCTTAGGGTAGTATCCTTTCTTCTCATGTGATGTCTAACATAATTTATGCCAATGTATCCATACTCTCCACAATAATGACATCTACACCAAGTATTGTAGGCCCAACCAAATATTACCTTTACAAATTATTCAGCTAGATTGAATGGTTTAGATCTGCATTCAGATGCCTTGTGACCTTATTTCTTGCATTTGTGACATTTACCTTCAAACTTTGGTTTCTCCTTGCATTCATTAGCTTTATTACCATGTTGACTACAATTGTAGCATTTTCCATTGAATTTTGCCTTTCCATTACTCCAACATTTACTATCTTACCACAATAATTGCAAGCAGGTCTTTGATTCCTTTGAGCACCTTGTTTGGAGGATTCACCTTCTTCTTTGTATCCAAGTCCTGCTTTACCTTTTTGCCTATAAATATTCTACTCATTTTGCTAATTCAATTGATCCATGTTTTCTTGGAATTTCATTATTCTTTCATTGAGTTTCTTCTCAAAGTTTAGATCAATTCTCAAACTTTCATTAATTTTCTTTTCAGTGTTTAAATCATTCCTTAACCTTTCATTTTTAGATCTCAAACTCATGATTTCTTCATTTGCATTGGAGAGTTGATTGATAAGAATTTCTTGCTAAAGGGATTGGTTTTTAATTTCATTGTTTCTTACCTCTAAGTCTTCTTTTACTTTAGTTCTCTATTTTGAGACTTCACGCAATCTTATTGATTGAATTTCTTGTTCTCTTAACAATTTCCTTACTTCTTCTTGCAGGGAGCCATTCTTTCTTTGATTGCATCATTTGCTTCATCTGAACTACTTGAGGGGAAAAATTCTTCAATCTTCTCTTCAACATATTGGTGGTCATTCATCTGATTTGCAAGTTCCTTCTTTTTAGGGATTGGGAAATATGCTCTTTTCCTTTCTTGAGTTGAGCTATGGCCATCTCTAGATCTAGTTTTTCATTGTCAATGGCTTTATCAAGTATGAATATCTCCATTTCCCTTGATCTTTTCTCAAGATGTCAAACTTTATCCTAAGAACCACAAAGCTATGATACCAATTGTTGGAAATAATCAAGACTAGCTAGGTTACTGAGAGGGGAGGGGTGAATCATAACCTCAAAACTTTTGACAAATTCAGCACTTAATAACATAATCCAAATATCATTAATAGATCTAATCTACTGTATTCATGAGAAACTAAAAGTACAAAACACTTTTAACACAATATTTGGTGACCCAAAAACCTTCCGAACAGAAAGTAAAACTGGGGTAGGGATGATACCCACAAAACTTTAATACTCAAATATAAAATTGGCCTGTTAAGGCTTACAATGATCACTTCTAATGATCTACCCTAATAGGAGCAATTAGGACTGCTAGGTCCACCTTGTTAGAGGTTTTACAAACATAGAATGAAGTATGCAATCGGTAAAGAGATTTAAAGAAAAGACTGTTAAGTCTATCTTGTTAAAGGATTTGAAGTTGATTCACTTGTTAGGATGAAATAGTAGATCTGACTTACAACTGAATTGTTGATTAAGATCTTTGAAGTACTGATCACCTCTTTGTGATAGATGTAACTTGATTGCTCTTGATTTGACCTTGCAATACACTTTGCACTACTACTGATTCACATTTGCATACTTTTCATTTCATTCACATTCACTCTTCTCAAAAAACCATTACTGCTACAATTTGGTATGATACAATACGTTACATATATTCACATAATTACAAGGTTGACCAATACACAAGTAAACACCAATAATACTAAGTTAGCCTAAACATAGAAACTCGGGTTCTAAAAATTGAGTTGGTGACTTTCTGATACACAACGTCCACTGCATTACTCGGCATCATCATGCACTCAGTAGAAGTAGAGGCTCAGTCCATACTAATCACTCAATGTAGTTTCAAACTTGGTATACACTGGAGACTTGGTAGATATTGTGTCACTTAGTAGAAACTAAAATCCACATTTACTATGCTTGAACTCAACAAACACTAATCATCCCATCACTTGGTTAACACTTGCTTCACATCACAAGAACTGATGACTCGGTAGACATTGCAAAGATCAGTAACCACTAAACTTATCGGTAAGAACTATTGGACTTCATACTACATGAATTTACTTGGTAACCATTGGAATGCTAGGTATGAACTATGAAACTTGGTAACCACTGAATTTCTCGGCAAACACTAAATATTGATTGAAGAGCTCAGTAGCCATACAAAATTTGAATAATTGTTGTCACTAATAAAAAACATAACATAATGCCAATAGAAGCTTGATAGACTATATAGCTCTTAAAATTCATACAATTATTATAGTTCACCCATAGTATTTTAGTCACCCAAAAGTATGATTGATTACACTTATAAAATGAATTAATTTAATCTCCTTGTTAGATAGATGGTTTAAAATTTGGCATACCAATGCATTCCCCTCACACTCAATGGATAATAGTTATTATTTTTTTGGCAATGGCTATTTCTAATGACCATTTTATAGAACTCTACTATGTACTTCACTATTATCTCTTTGCATCAAGATTTGGATATTTTTAGAATTCTCAACTCATTGTCAATACATGTATGTATTGAATCTTCAATTACACTTGTAAATTTAAACATATTTTTTGATGTGTGATAGTCTAAATTTTGATGATTCAATGTTGAAAAACATCATTAGAATGTTTTTGAAATTTTGACAAATTCCACTACTTTCAATTTATCGATGGTCCTCTCTATCAAAAATCATCAACATCTATGCCACATGGTAGCATTAGACAACTAGTTTGAAACATCAAAATATCAACATCATTTAGAGATGATTTGAAAAGTTTGCTATACCATCGATGAAAAATCACATTAAAATATTGACTCCCAACAGAGATGATTCGACATCACACTACATAAAAATATTGATGACAATGAGAGATGATCATTCAATGAGCTTATCATACCATCGACGATAGGCTGTATCAAAATATCAACTACATCAAGAGTTAAAAAAAAAAAAAAAATAGTCTAACTGTATATCAGGCTAATAACAAACTAATAACATCATTACTAGACATTTTTTTATTGTTCACTCTTTTTTGGTTTTTGATAGATTGTTGTTGTGCTAAAATTATAATAGTGCTATTATTGTACTATTAATTGGTCAATAATCTATTCCATGAACCAACACCCTCTTACTCTTTTTAATGATCTAACAAAACATGACTACTTGACTCCTATCAAATATTAGTAAGTTAATTGAATTTTGAACTCTATTATTTATTAAGTTTTCAATGATTAGTAGATAGTTTGATTAAGTGACACACAAATTTGATGATCTCAAAATATTAATGATATGACCGTGCTTTGTCCAATCTCAAAAAAATTGAAGAAATAGTGATTGGTGTGATCAAGTATCCCTCTAGTTGTGCTCATATGACTTTCACATCCTTTATATAATTAGTCTGTCAAATGTAGGATAACCAACAAAACCAAAATAGAAAACAATGATGGGCAAAATTTTTCTAGGCAAAATCTTCTATTACAAAGCATTGTATCAACATGGAGAACAATGTAGATTTACAATTTTAAAATATGGTATATAAGGTATTAGAAAATTTTGGGGTTAGTAATTTTTTTCATACCACACAATCTCCATTTCTATTATGAGGATAGAGACTGAAAAATTGATTAAGAAGTTACAAGTAATGCTGAAGAATTTGTAATCAAGTTTCTCCAATGAATTAGGTCATAGAATTATGATAACAGTCGTAAAGTAGAAGAACTCTATGCAATAGTGGTAGATTAAAATATTAATGTACACATCAAAATGGGCAGTGACAACTTTGATTCAGATAAAATTCTTAAAGTGATGTAACATACAAATTACACAATATAATTAAATGAGGTCCTACAATCAAAATATGAATGCTTGAATAGTAACGTAACATGCCATATAGAAATATAAGAAAATTGTTGTTGTAGTTGCAAATACTAAATTGCTAATTACTAATATCAATACCAAAAGCAATATTACCTTCATTAAAGAAGTTGATAAATAAAACATGTCTATAGATTAAATGCTAGGATTGTAGAGGGAGAGAATCAAATGGGTTCCTATTACAAAAATTGAGAAGGAATTAGAGAGAAAATTAAGAAAAGAATAATGTAGACAAAGATTACCCTTTTAGGGCAATTGGAATTTAAAAACCTCTTATTTTTACCACTTTTTGAAGCTCATACTATGTTATCCGTAGGTTAGAGGTAGATGATTGCAGTTGAATATAGCATGCAACTTCAATCTCTAGTACAAATATCAATCCCGAAAAATGAACATCCCAATAGCTTTATTGTTATGGTCATTTTAAGGCATTCACCTGGAATTAGGTCTCTTTTAGGCCTAAAGTGTAGAGTTCAAATCTTGGAAGAAGAATAGGTTTGGGAACCTTCATAGTTTGCATCCAAATGACTAAGAATAGGAGCTTGAGGGTCGACCCATGCCTAAAGTACTAAATTCTTGTTTTACTACTTAGCGGAGAGGAGTATACACTCAAGGGATAATGATCTTTGGATCTTGTCATATAAATAGTTAAGGGATTGAACTTTGAGTCTTGCAATCTAAAAGAGGGCTCTATAAATTTGTTTACATCTGAATTGGCTTCAAGAATTGTTGGGTTTTGAGTTACCATATCAAGGGGTATAAACCTAGTTGCCTGTTTAAGCATGTTTGAGGGTCCATTACTCAAGTGCACATAATCTAGTCTGATTATCTCCTCATCACTACAAATAAGAGTACATAATTTTGAAATGAGCTATATAAGAACATAAATAAGTTAAGGATAGGCTATAGTTAGGCGTGATGTGGCTATATAGCCTGAGATAGAACTTCCTGTTGGCTATGGATAAAAATTCTACCCAAAAACAAGTATGAAACTAGCCATATTAGTAAAACCACCAAATAGACATTTAGTGAGGTTTGTTATAGGACTATTGATAGTCCATTAAAAAAGAATCCATGGTCACAAATCTTTAAAACATAGTGCATGAAATATTAACATAGCCTTACTAGATATAGAAAATCTTTACTTGGAGAAAAAGCATAAATATAATCAAATTCTTATTAATGTGTAAGGAAAAAATGTTTTTTTGTATAGTGCATATGTCCAAATTAAAACAAAAATCCACATAATTAGATTATACCAACAAAAAATTGATGAGATCTCTCCAGAACTCTCAAGAATTGAAACCTAGCTTCCCAAATTGACCTTTTCCTACTAAACAACTTAAATCTTGAACTTTTTATCACATCATCATCCCAATCTGCTACTTGAATTTTTATAAACTCACTCACTATAGTCCCCATTAATGCCAGTAAGGGTAAAACAATTCAATCTTTGTTTTGTTGATAGTTTCATACCAAATTACTAAAATTCACTCCAAAGCCCTTTCTTCTTAAGCTAAATTAGATTGAGATATGAATATATTGATTAGAGCACAAATTGACTGGAAAGATTATGAACACTTGTCTTCATGATTTCATTTCTTAGCCTTCTCCACTAGTTTTGCAATCGTTATTGATGCAAGGAGGGCTGAAATAACTAGGTCCAAAGGCACACCTAGCTGTCCCACCCACCTTGTAGAGTAAACACAATGGAAGTAAACAATAGAGAAAAACCCCAAGGAGAGAGAGAACATAATACTTTATTGATTCATCAAGTAATCAACATGCATGCCCAGCTGTAAGGCCTTCTTAGTTATGACTAGATACAAAATAAAATTCTAGATCCATGATCCAACTTCAAATTCGCATTTCCAGACACATATGCATTCCACCTTTAAAACCCTTTTAGTTCTCCCTATTAACCTAAGCCTAAGCACTCTATTTATACTTGCCAAAATGACTTACAAAATATTCTAGAACATTACATCAAAGAAAGGCTGACCCCAAAATGGTCAACACTCATCCCTAAACAAGATCCTATCATTAAATTCACAATCCAAATTAAATATGCAAGTCGGCTCCCACTAAGAACCAAAACACAGACAACTCAACTAAAGAAGGAACCAAGCATCAAAAAATAATAGGCTCACTCAGCATACATTGGATAACTCGGCACACACTAGATAACTTAGCACATACTAGAACTTGGCAATAACTATAAACTAGAACTTGACAGCAACTAACACTCTGCAGCAATTGGTACTCGACAGTAATTGGAACTCAAAAATAATAGGTGGAATCAACAAAAGGTGTAGGATTACAAGGGAACCTAAGATGCTCCTGCATTAGACAACTAAGGTTGAAAGAAATGATTCTCTTGAATCATGCAAGTGCCACAACCTGAGTTGAATCAAACACAGATTGACAAATCCATGTAGCATCTTCAACTGGTCTATTCTTCCACTTCATCAAATACTTGTAGTAATCTTTTCCTCTTGTAATTTTTCCAACTCTTTGATCCAATACCTATTCAACTTCTTTAATTGGCTTCTTAGGATAATCATCTGATATAGCAACTTAATTATTTTAATCATGATACTTATACAAATTAGCAACATTGAATATAGGAAATATATCTATGTCATCACATAGCACAACTTCATAACCATCACTACTGTCAAACTTCCTCAAGATATTACAAGGTCCAAACTTCTTCATCTTCAACTTACTCTATGTTCCAATAGGAAATCTTCCTTTCATCAAATCAACCATCACCTCATCACCAACTTCAAAAATATGATGTCTTCTAGACTTATCAGCATTCTCTTTATACTTCTAATTACTTTGTTCCATCTTCAAATTTACTTCCTTATGCAAAGACTACATAAAATTAGGAAATTCTTCCCTTGCAACACCTCTCTTTTCTTCATCAGCAACGTCCCTCAAATCTGATACTCCTTTAGGTTGTATTTTTTTAACAATCTCAAAAGGTGTTTTCCCTATACTCCTATTTATAGAATTATTATATGCAAACTATGCTTGTGCCAATACTACTTCCCAATTACTTAGCTTATCTCCAACTAAACATCTTAGTAAATTACCCAATCCTCTATTCACAATCTTTTTCTGTCCATCTGTCTATGGATGGAATGTAGAACTAAACTTCAACTCAATACCCATCTTCTTCCACAAAGTCTTCCAAAAATAACCAACAAACTTACTGTCTCTATTAGAAATAATACTTCTTGATAATCCATGCAATCTCACAGTCTCTTTGAAGAAAATTTCAGCAACATGCTTAACATCTGATGTCTTCTTACATGGTATAAAATGAACCATCTTAGAAAATATATCCACAACTAAAAATATAGAATCATACCCCTTCACTGTTTTAGGAAATCCAAGAATAAAATCCATACTGATGTCACTCCAAGGTTTCTTAGGAATAGAAATAGGAGTATACAAACTAGCATTTTGACTTACTCATTTTGTAACTTGACAAACTCCCCAACTCCTTACAAATTTTTGAGCATCCCTATACATTTTTGGTTAGTAATACTTATCCTTCAATAAACTCAATGTCTTATTAATTCCAAAACGTCCAACCAACCCACCACTATGCTTTTCTTTAATCAAATTAACTCTCATAGAACTTCTAGGGTACACAACTAAATTCCTTTGAACACCATACCTTCTTGAATGAAATATTCATCATACTTACTTATGTGATCTCTTAGATTTGGTGCTCTGCATTCTCTTCATGCCTTAGAAAAATCAAGATCAGTACTATACAACTCTTTCATTTCATCAAAACCAAGAACTTCAATCTTCATCTCAGTCAATAAAGAATGTCTTCTGCTCAATGCATCAACAACTTTTTTAGTAACTCCACTCTTATGCTTGATAGCAAATGTGAAACTCTAAAGTACTCAACCCACTTCATATGTCTCTGGTTTAATTTATGTTGACTTCCCAAGTACTATAATACAGTTTTATGATCAATATACAACACAAACTCCTTAGGAATCAAATAATGTTTTCACTTCTTCAATGCTTGAACAATAGAATAAAACTCTTGATCATACACATAATACTTGCTTTTAGCATCATTCAGCTTCTCACTAAAGAAAGCAACAAGTTTACCTTCTTGACTTAATACAACTCCTATTGCACTACCACTCACATCACATTCAACTTGAAATACCTTATTGAAATCGACAAAAGTCAATATAGGCAACTCAGCAACCTTTTGTTTCAAAGTATCAAAACTCTTATCTACTCCATGTGTCCACTTGAATTCTTTTTTATCTCCCCTCATTGTCTCAATCATAGCATTACAAACATAAATGAAATTCCTTATAAACTTCCTATAAAAACTAGCCAAACCATGTAATGATCTTACCTCACCCACATTCTTAGAGGTAGGGCATTCCAAAATTGCTTTAACCTTCTCCAAATCCATGCTTAAACCATCAACTAAAATCACAAATCCCAAATACACAATCTCCTTTTGCATAAAATAACATTTTTTTAGATAAATCATCAACTTGTCCTCTTTCAATCTCTATAATACTTGTCTAGCATGTTCTTCCTTAGACTTAATGAATATCAAAATGTCATCCAAATAAAAAATCATGAACTTACCCAAGAATCTTTTTAGAACTTCATTCATCAACCTCATGAAAGTACTAGGTGCATTAATCAAACCAAAAGACATAACCAACCATTCATGCAAACCATCTTTTGTCTTGAAAATAGCCTTCCACTTGTCACCTTCTTTGATTCTAATATGATGATAATCACTCTTTAAATCAATCTTGGTAAGATACTTTTCTCCACTCAAACAATCCATTATGTCATCCATGCTCAGCATAGGAAACCTATATTTCACTATGATCTTGTTAATAGATTTGGAGTCAGTACACATTCTCCATTCTCAATTCTTTTTAGGTGCTAATACAATAGGTACAACACATGGACTCAAAATTTCTCTGATCAAACCTTTCTACAATAACTCATGCACTTGTCTATTAAGTTCTTCATTCTTTGTAGGTGTCAATCTATATGGTGCTTAATTTAGCAAACTAGCTCTAGGAATTAGATCCCACAATAATGGGTTCCACTTTAGTGGGATGAACAAAAATAAAAAAAATTGCAAAATGGGAAATTGAGTTTACCATGAGATAAATATGTTCGTGAAAACATGATTTGCATGTTCACGCGAACATATGTTCATGCGAACATGGAAAACATGTTTGCGCGAACGCCATGTTCGCACGAACATGCAAAAACACAAAAATTTTAACCTTTTTTTCTTTTTTTTTTGTTTTGCTCTTTTGACTTCCATAATTGTAGGAGAATGATCTCATACTGTAAAATAAAAAATGCCAAAATGTGCTGCTCAGAGAAAGCTTTCCAACGACTATAATTTTAATACATAATTTAATCATTAAGACTTTCAAATATGAGTTTAAGTCATTATAGGTTCATTACCGATTGAACATCAATCGACTTTGACACCTCGGGAAAATTGGTAAATTAGGTCAATTTTTTTTTGAAAAATATGGAGGCATTGGCTTATTGAGATACCTTTTTATTCAAAAATAAATAAATTGGTTTATGATAAATTGACTTCAAATTATCTGTGTCAAACGAAACGTATGTCTGAATTACGGTTCATGTCACTTCAAAACTTCATAAACTATACAATATTCAACCAAAATAAATCAAACCAAATGCATCCTCTGGATATTGATGTTACAAATCTAATGTTGAAAGAATTACTTCATTATCATTTCTAGAAAAAAAGTTATGTGTGTCAAACGGACTGTCACTTTTTAAAATATTGAATTTTATTATGTACCACTTTTCAGAGGAGATAAAAAAAATTGACATAATTTTTTTTTTTTTTTAGATTAAAAAATATGGTTACAAAGTAGGAACAAAGTACTCAAAATCATTAGTTTATGTCATCTTGAAATTATTTATAGTTTTGGAGATATAGTCACTTGAACGTGACGTTTGCTGCAAAAATATTGATTTCAGTGTCAAAATTGGTCAAAAAGTGGAACCCATTATTGTGGGATCACCATTTGACTTAGACTCCTTAATAGAGGCAAACCATCAAGTATATCCTCTGTAACAATATCTTTATACTCATTCAACAAGTTTTCAATTTCTACTAGTACTCGGCCTCTACCAGTTTCTACTATCACTTGGTCATTACCACCAAAAATCGGTCCTTTAGGAATTATAGCAAAACAAACTTGGCTTATTTTCATTTCTTTTTCAAATTGTTTCCCATTGACCATGCAAATCTTCACAGTAATACAATTAACCTCATCTGGATTTTCAATCAAAGGTAGCAATATTTTCTTTTTCTCATTTACTCAAAGAGTATGTTGATTCAATCTTCCATTATGTATAGCATATCTATCATATTGCCAAGGTCAAACCAATAAAATATAACAATAATCCATTGGCATAATATCACATAGAATGTCATCAAAGTAATGTCGAATCATGAACTTCACAATACATTGTTCACTTACCAATATCTTATGCTCATCCTTGATCCATGAAACATGATAGGGTTTAAGATGCTTTAGCCTCTGCAACTACAACTTTGTAACCAGCTCTTCTAATCCCAAATTTTTAGAACTTTCGCTATCAATTATTACCTTGCAACATTTTCCAGCCATCTTACATCTAGTTTTGAAAAGACTTCTCCTTAGGACAAGTTCCTCATCACTTCCCGTATTGCATAAGGTTATTCTCACCATCATATTTTCTCTCGCCTCAGGTCGACTTGGTGACCCTCAGTGTCTCCTTGAATCACAACATTTATGTTACCTTACCCATTTTAAGAAGATCTACATTCAAAGGATCTATACCCTTCTTTACCACATCTGAAATAATTACCACAAAATCCAACTCTAGAATATGAATTACCTCTTCCTTGGTAAGAACTAGTACCTCCTCAGTAAGAATCACAACCTATCCACTCAGTCTTTCCTTTGTCATCATTCATCCATTCAGATTTACCCTTATCTTGCATAGAATTGTCAGATCTACCACCTTCTGTCTCTTTTGAATCTACCACCTCTGCCTCTTTGTCTTTGTTCATGCTTCTTTTTCAAGATATCCTCAGCTTTCAAGTCATATTGGTATACTTCTTCCACTCCAATTTCAAAAAACTTATCTTGAATTCTAGATCTCAATCCATTTATGTACCTTGCAATTTTCTCAACATCATCATCCACATGTCTAGATCTGATGTCCAATCTATAGAATTCCTCAGTAAACTCCTTCACAGTCATGTCTCTTTATCTTAAATTCTACATCTTTCTCAACAAGCTAACTTGGTAATCAGGAGGAAGGAATTGGTTCTTGACCTTGTTCACCATCTTCACCCAAAATCTGATCTTCTCCTTTCCTCTCCTTTTTTTTATTAATTTACAAATGCTCCCACCATAGTGAGGCATGTCTTTTCAGCCTAGTAGCTACAATCTTCACCTTCCTATTATTAGGAGTGTTTTCATAGTCAAATAACTTCTCCATTTTAGAGATCCAAGCTAACACAAATTTGGTATCCAACTTTCCATCATAAGGAACAACTTCTAAAATAGGCTTTGAATTTTCCCTAGATAATACCCTCAATAATCTTGCCTCATCTTTATCTTCTTCAGGTTCTAGATTAGGGTTTGGTGAGTTACTACTTCATCACCACTCACATCATCAAGATGTGCTCCTCTCCTCTGGGCAGTCTCTATAGTATCTAATCTGGCTACAATATGACTCAATGCATCCAATACTGCATTATCAACAATTTCCTCTACCTTGAACTATCTTTTCAAATCAAATTCTTGCAAGATTATAACCCTTTGCAAGTTGTAGATCAAATCCTTAGATCTTCTACCCCACAACCAAATTCACTTAGGGTTCTACACAATCCAATCTCCATAAGGATGAACCTCAAACTCTAACACCACTTGATGCAAGGAGGGATGAAATAACTAGGGCCAAAGGCACACCCAACTATCCCAACCATCTTGTAGAGTAAACACAATGAAAGTAAACAACGGAGAATAGGACCAAGGAGAGAAAGAACAAAATACTTTATTGATTCATCAAGTAATTAGGATACATGCCCAATTGTAAACCCTTCTAGGTTACAACCATATACAAAATACAACTTCCAGGTCCATGATCTAGCTTCAAATTTGCATTTCTAGACACATGCATTCTGCCTTTAAAACCCTCTCAGTTCTCCCTTTTAACCTAAGCCTAAGCACTCTATTTATACTTTCCAAAATGACTTACAAAAGATCCTAGAACATTACAGATCAAAGAAAGGTTGTCCCCAAAATGGTCAACACTAATCCCTAAACAAGATCCTATCATTAAATTCATGACCAAAATTAAATACACAAGTCAGCTCCCACTAAGAACCAAAACATAGACAACTTAGCTAAAGAAGGAACCAAGCATTAGCAAATAACAGGCTCACTTGACACATACTGGATAACTTGGCACATACTAGACAACTCAGCACATACTAGGACTCGACAATAACTAGAAATTGGAACTCGGTAGCAACTAGCACTTGGAAGCAATTGGAACTCAACAATAATAGGTAGAATGAACAAAAGGTGTTGGATTACAAGGAAACCCATGATGCTCCTACATCAGTTACCTAATTGAGAAAATCAACGAAGTAGTAAGTATCTCCCAAACAACAGTTGAACAACCACATAACTATATTAGTGAATGAAGTTAATGAGAATTCTAATGGACATTATAATCTATATTTTGATATCAAGTCAACAAATAGACATAGGAGCTTTAAAATAGAAACAAACTATCATGTGCAAACAATAAAAGTGATATTCAATGGAAGGGTGCACAAGAAAAATTTATTTGAATGTCAATTTTGAAAATAACTTGTATCTTGAACTTAGGACCTTTATTATGACCATTAATAGTTTTTCCATCAAGTTCATTTTTTTCTTTATAAAGGTCCTGTTACAAAACAAATGATAACCATTTAGCAATGAACTACAAAATATGCACCATCCGCACTCAACAAAGAAACCAAGCATACCAACCATTATAGAATGTGAATAAATAAGTTAAAAGAATACATTAGAACTCAAATAAGTTAAAAAATGTTATAATTTTATATCAATCAAACTATGGCATCAAAAAGGAACAAAGCATACTTATGTCAAATTATTGTTGTGACATCTAATTTTATACTTACAACATGTGTCAAGAAGTGAACAAAGACAACATACACATTACTCTTTCTGGATATATCAACTCTTTCTAACTATAGCCACACACAAATATCTCAACAACCAATCAAGAAAATTAACCATTGTCAAATTTTCATTTTATAATAAATAATGAAGATAAAACTATACCTTCCTAAAATGTTCAAACAACTTTCTTAAAATATCTTCATTAGCATTGTTTGGAAGATTGTTGATAAAATAAATTTAACCTGCATTTCAAAAAGCAAATCATATCAAATCATAAACAAATGATAGTTGATACATAATTATTTGTCTCAATCATATATGAAAAGCATATAACCTAATATGAGACCTTGAAACACATAACGCAAAGCAAAAAGCCTCTAGTTCACTTTCAGCCCAGTCCACTATAGGATGCCACTTGCCTCCAATCTGAAAGTCTTGTTTTCTCCCAACTCGATAGGTTTAGTTTGAGCTTCACTTGGTTTCGAGAATCCTTTCATATTCTCTACTTAACAGGGCCAACCATGTGAAGGTGGAAGCTCATTTGGCCTCTCCCACCAACAACCCCCCCACCCCACCCGCCCCCCCCCCCGCCCCAATAATCACTCTAAATTCCCCATCAACAACTAAGTAAATATTTCATTCATTCATTTTAGAAGTATATCATTGAATCATTATATTCACATAATATTCATTAACATGACATACAATTAATTAATATGTATAAATATTCATCAATAATTTGTCAACACATCAATCATTATATTCACATAACATTCATTAATATGACATATAATTCATTAATACCAATAAACATTTATCAATAATTTTTGAACATGTCAATCATTATAATCACATAACAATATTCAATAACATGACAAAAAATTCATTAATAAGAAACATTCATTAAAATTCATCAACACATTCATCATCAAACAAGGTTTTCATCAATCATTTCTTCTTTTATTTTTTATTTTTTTGAAGATAAAGGCTAATACGCATATCGTGACTATCTTTGACATCCTGTGGTTCTTGTGGTTTTGATCTTATGACATGAGGCTTCCTCTTCTTTTTTGGAGGACAAGGTTGATGTGCCCCCACAATAAGAAATAAATGGTTTTAATTCTAAACATTTTTAAAATGTTATAAGTATTTCATTAATCTAAAGAACATAACAAAGATTTTTCTTTACCTGATAGTGCCACATCATCAACTATCACATTTTGTTTAGCCCCAACCTCAACATGCCAAACACTAACATCACACTCTACATACTAAAAAATTATCACATAAAGGTTACACCAATTTCAATTTAAGATGTTAAATTTTGTTAATAATTACATGATTAATTTTAAGTAGAAATTGAATATTTACCTATATCTGTGGTGCACAAAAATGTCTTCATCATGTGTAGGATCTATGCCTTCATCATCATGAGTAAGATCTGTGCCAAGAGTAGTAGGCTCTAGTGAAATGTCATGTGCATGTTGTTATCATTATTTGAAATTAACATCAAATAGATGATTTCTTATGAAGTTCTCAATCACTATTATTATTCATTAGGCCTATTTACCTATGTGTGAACCGGTGCAACATAATCTTTTACATTTGTTTGGCCACTAGAATCTATGTGGTGATGGGCAACCACTACTTTACACCCTTGCTTGAAGCCAATTTGTTTGTCCTCTTCTATGGGTGCTAGATTAAATTCAATGCCCTGAATTTTTGCATAATATTGTCAATATTGAATTTATTGCTTATTTATAATTTTATATATAAAAAAATGATATGAAATTTCATTTATTGCTACTTACAAGGCATGAGTGAATTTTCATATATCCACCAAAGCCAAGATGGTGTTGACCAACCTTCTCTTTCCCAGCTTGTGTCACCTTTGATGTGTCCTACAACCTATATACGTAAATGTTGAAAATGTTAGATTATATAAATCCACAATCACACTTCTATAAATATCTACCAATATTCATAGTCCAAATATACACACCATTGTTTCCATGTACTATGTTGATTTTAGGGTGGTGCAAATTGCATGTTGTAGTTTGTGCTTAATGATTCAAGCATGTTGTTAGTGTCATAAGGATATTTGATGATTGATAGAATTATAGAAATTTTGAGGCATGCAATCTACAATAAGTTTTAGTGTTTGAACAAATGATGTACTTCTAAATAGTTTTGTTAACATCTTGTGGTTGCCATCATGTTTTAATCAATTCAATTTATGACATATTTGTTGTATTCTAAATGACTAATATTATTTTTGTTATTTTACAATCACATGAGCATTTATTTGTCTCACTACTGTGAGATTTCTAACTTGATGAATAATCAAAACTCTAATCTTAAATGGGATCTTTAATAGAAGAAACACAAACACACCTTTTTCTACTTAAAGTTATGTTAGAAGGTTTTATTAGCTCATGACTAGGTGTTGGGGTGTTATGAACTTTCTTTTACAAAATCAAGTAGAGTTAAACTCATGGTTAAACAAACTTAAACTTATGGTTAAACAAACTTGACATGGAGTAATACTATGATAGTTAACCTCTCACATAGATCCAATGCTTCACATCAATGAATATCTTGTAGATGCAATGAGTGTTAAGTGAACTATTCATCTTATGAGGGGTGGGTTCTTATAGACCACTACTCATGAAATATGGATTAAAGAGTTTAATTTAAAAACTACACCCTCCCAACAATATCATAATATGATTTCTCACAAAAATATATTGTAGGTGAAGGTTTTACAAATGGGGTAGCAAGTTCATTGAACTTATCTTTAGGATAAACTCTTTAGCTAAGAATATTTTGAGTTGGAGTACTACTACTTATGAAACATGAATCAATAAATTTACCAAAATTTGCACAATTGAATTTGATAGTAATTTCATTCTTTTTTCATTACAATAGACCTAATTCCCACACATAAATTTTTTTCCAAATCTTTAACTACAACTTAAAAGACAATGTTCTTGGTTGCTACTAGCAAGTTTATGATTGGGTCGACCAGTTTATTTTCTTCCCATTTTGTAGTTTTACGATTTTAGTTTCTTTTGTTCTCATTCTACTAATGTAAGGTGTCACCACTTGTAAACCTATTTTATCTGTCCTTAAAGACTTGTGATATTTTTTGTTAAGAGTTTAAGCATATCCTAACCTAATCAGAGCTTAAAACTAAGAATATAATGATATATTAATGACAAGGACTTTTAAGCATATTTCATATCAATACCACAAGTTAAAACAAAAACATATCACAAATAACAATTTGTAACAAAAGTAAATACTGGAACATTTCGTATCATATTATACCTCCAAAATCACATTGTATGTCAAATTTTAATACCAAGGCTAAAGCAAAAAAGATGGAAATATAGATGCACTTTTCTCAAAAAATGGAACTCTTGATTGGAAACCAAAGTGAAAAAAATTACTAAATAAATAGAGATCACTAATTATATTGAGTTATTTTAAGAAACTACAATAGTTATTATAATCAAGTCAAGCATTTTACTAAATAACTACATATCACTAATTTTTGCATAATTATATTAATACTACCACATACCTATTTTTTCCAAGTGGTGGGTTAATTCCTTTAACTTTTAGTCTCATCTCTTTTGCATCTTTAATGATTTCATTCCACTCTAGTTGTGGAACCATAGGAAGACGCTCGTTCTTTGGGTTGAGCTTTAAAGCTCTTTTGTACTAGTCTCTCATAGTCTTTAGATGTTTGCAAGCCTTTTTTAGAATTTGGCCTCTATTCAAAATATTTTGACCAAAGAACTCCTTCATAGTTTTTATGAGCTGATATTTTAATTCAAAGCCTTGCTCATTCAACCTTTTACCAAAAAACAAAATTGTTAGATAAAAAAATTAGTTAAAGCTATGTACCTTAAATATATTACAACAAATGGATGAATAGAACAATGTAGCAACCAATTATATCAAGCTACATACTTTTTACATAAGTGGGCCCAAATATCTTCAATGTTAAATAATAATAAAATTCATAAAAAAAGATCATTTCCTGCAAAATCATCATAGGATCATTAGTCAAAAATGAGTAAAGAATAAGTAAACTACAATTACACTATAAATAATTACAATTTTAAAGCACTTGGAAGCTTATGCAATTTTAAGGGAATCATATCTTTCTTGGCCATCAACAATGATTCCTCCAATGATCTAATAGAAGTAACACAAGCTGCTCCAAGAAAGGCTAGTAAATTATCACCAGTACTGGTATCAGTTCTATCACCATGAGAAGGTGTACCTATCCATGGAACAAGTTAATCAGTGTATCTTGATTTCTATTGCATGCATGGTAATCCATAAATTATGTCAAGCTAGTACATTTGAATAATCATTATAGGTGTGGAATAATGAGAATGTACCAAAAAACCTTGCAAGACACATTTTTGGTTATTCAATCTAATTGATATCTACTAATGTGACAATCAGAGAATTCTATTGTAAATTCATGTTGTTTATGATATATAATTTTATCATTGGGACATGCATGTATTGTTTGATACTCGATTTCAATATCTTTCATAATGGCCAATAAATTTTGATAAGAGCGAGGTAGAATGTTTGATGGTGGTAAAAAATACTCACTTATCAACCTATGGAAAAACATTGTTAATATAAAGAACATTAATGGTACGCTAACATAGAAGATGACAAAAATAATACTATACCTTAGCATGTACATGAGATTGCTACATTGGATAAACCATTCATAACCTTGAAGTTTACCATCAATAATATAGTGAAGAGAAGTGTTGTTTTGGAGCCTTGGTACAGGAGCTCATATGCCTTTTAATTTTAGGTATATCAAGGTTCTCTTCATCATCATCATTAGATGCATGACTATCATTGTCTTCATCATCTTCATCAGTTGTGCCAATAACATCTTCAATCTTGTTCTCTAGCACATTATTAGTTGCACCAATACCAAAATCTTCAATCGTGTTCTCTTCCTTAGGATCATCTTCTCCCATGGGAGAATTACCTTCTTCTTAGATATTAACACCTCCATTTTCCACTAGTTCAAAATCCACATTCACCAAAGGATGAAATTCCTTTCCGCCTTCAATGTGATCATGTTGCGTACAATGTCTCTGAGCTATTGTGGTAAGAATTCTTTGATTCTTTAATCCCTTGCATTTTTTGCAAGGAAAATAACATTTTCCATCACCGTTTCTTTTGAACCGAGACCACAATCTACCAACTGAAGCCTTGTTTTTTTCTAGGTTCATATTCTTCACAAGCAAATATTTGGGCTATAAGATTGTATCAAATATAAACATACAAGCATTAGTAGTTTCCTTGTTACAAGACTTAACTTTGCTAGATTTCTCAACCCCCTAAGTAATTGTTTAGCAAAAATGAAAGTACACTTTCTTGATAAAGAACTCATTGTCCAATTATAGTTAAAGTATACCAATGCCAAAAAGACTATACTAACATGCCAATGTATGAAGCTTGCATATAATCTAATCCAGCATTAAGGCTCACGCATAAATAAATTAAAAAAACATTGATCATAGGATAATAATGTATGGTCACATACAAAAACTAATCTTTATACTCAACTAACAAAAACTCTTCACAAAATGTACAAGTAAATAGGGAAGGAGGAACCCACAATGAACTTTCATCGCCAATGTATAGTCATTGTTCCCATCCATTGGAGAGAAAAAGAGAAGGTATGCAAGCCCACAATGTATAATCAAATAAATCAATGTTGGATGTTCAACAAAAAAATGCTAAATAGTAAAATATGGGAAGAAAATCATAATGTATGATTTCTCTAATCTATTCTCAAATTACACAAAAGAATTCCACAACCAAATCATGTATAAGCTTAATTAATGAAGATGGCACTGACAAGATAAGGCCAAGTGGAAGCTAATGAAAACCAAGATCAAAAATGGGGTAGCGCCTATGATAGAGTCATCATCAAAGAGATAAAGAATGTCCTCAAGTGTATCAGTCAAAGCTGCAAGATGAGATCACAAAAAAAACCTATATTATCTATCAAGAATTCATCCCACTAAATTAAATCTAAAAAATTGATTAGTACTTCTTGCAAAGAATGACTAGAATCAACAATTGTTGGAGAAGTGATCTCAATGTATGTCATGCTACTAGACTACCTATCCCATGATGATGTCTCTAGAAAACATATTTGAATACAAACACCTCAAACTAAATTTGCTAATGTTTGAATGCAAGAGTTCTCGACCTTATAGTACTAACTCAAAAACAAAGAATGTGAACCTTCAAATCTAGATCATGACTGATTAAAGTCAAAGAACTATCAAGAAATGTCTCAATGTCATCACAAATATCAAGATCCGCAAATTCATAAGTTCTATTTGTGTAGTGTCAAGTGGTAGGTTATCACAATCATCCATAAAAAGGGTCATCACAATTTTCTATCTTGTTTCAGTTTTTTAAATCTAGATCAAGACTAATTAAAGTCAAAGAAGTATCAAGACATGTCTCAATGTCGTCACATTAAAACATGGATAAAGTATGTGCATATACATTAAATAACCTTAAAATATAAGAATTTTCAAAATGCTTATGCTAAATTTGTGTTATTTAGAGAGAGTTTTGTCAATATGAAGAATTTCTAGGGATGTGCCCTAGGTGTCAAAAGGAAGTCCTGGAACCTCAGGAGGAAACATCTATGCCAGAGAAGGTTAGTTTAACTCCCTCAAAAATCCTTGTGTTGGGAAATCATGTAGACAAGAGTTCGCCTTTAAACTCAAGCATATTTCAAAGATATTTCAGGCACAATGATTGGGACACCCTTGATAATACAAGCACAAAAGGAAGTGCTAATGCAAGAAGAGGAAAACAACTACTATAAGGATATAGAAGTCTCACCAAGTCAAAATCTTTGTGATTATTTTGAGGAAACAATGAAAAGCAGTAGCATGAAGGAAGCAGGAGATTCAACTCAGGAGGAGCTGGATGGGGAGGAAAATCTAAATGATTTAGGTTTATTGGAGCATCCAGGTATTTTGGATGAAATATCTATAGAGCAAACAAGCTCTAAAATGTAGAAACCAAATTTGGGGAGTAAAAAGAAAAGAGGCCTCAAATCTATCAAGACAAAACTAGAATTGGAAGGCAATGCAGCAAGTTAATCAAAACATTTAAGATCGAGAAAGGTTTAGCCTTTTCCTAGGAGCCATGAAAATCCTATCATGGAATGTCAAGGGCTGCAATGCCCTTGACAAGATACAATTGATCAAAAGATGTCTTGATCAATCGAAACCAAATTTGGTGTTTCTATAAGAAACAAAGATTAAGGAGGAGGATTTTGCAATGTTCAAGAGTAAATTTAGAAGATGGGAATGCTTGTTGACAGGGGCTTAGGGTGCTTCAGGAGGCATGACTATTTTATGGAAGTTAGAACTTCTAGAGGTAACTGTTACCCATACTGACACAAACTAGCAATGGATTAAAGTTTATGTTAAATAGTTACACTGTTCCTTTTCAGTGATAATTATATATTGTCCAAATAATAATGCTCAAAAAAGGACATTAAGGTAGACCATTGCTGATAAATTACAAGGTCTAGAAAATGAGGTGACAATTTTAGGAGGTGACTTTAATTCAATTTTGAATTTGAAAGACAAAAAAGGTGGGAAAGGGTGGAGTTCGAAAAGCCAACGAGATTTTAGCAATTTTGTAAATGATAGTGAACTAGTGGAAATCCATTTCAAGAAAGGTGGTTTCACATGGACAAATAGAAGAGAAGGTTTTGCGCATGTAGTTGAAATGTTGGATAGATTTTTTGTGGCAAGTAACTGGGCAAAGGCAAATTGGTCATGTTTTGCAAAAATCCTCCCTTTTTAGGGATCTGACCATTACCCCATCTTTTTGAGAACAAGATGAATCAACTCCGAATAGATGCCCTTTCAAATTTGAAGCTATGTGGCTAAAAATAGAATGCTTTGTATATTTGATCATTGAATGGTGGGATAAAGCTCCAGCAAGAAAAGGTAACAAAGCTTTTAATTTTTTCAAAAAACTACAATTTATTAAGGATCAATTGAAGGTTTGGAATAGAGAGCACTTTGGTAATATTTTTGATAAGAAAGTGGACTTAGAGTAGAAACTAAAATCTTTAAGCCTTTGAGTCATTGAAAATGGTATGTTTGTAGAGGATAATAAGGAAGAGAAAATTTTGAAAAAGGAAGTAGATGAGTGTATTGCCAAAGAAGAATATTTTTGGAGGCAAAAATCAAGGGAAGTATGGTTAAACGAGGGTGATAGAAACACACAATTTTTTTCATAATTCAATTAAAACTAGGAGGGAGCTAATAAAAATTTTGAAATTCAAATTCTAGAAGGGGCTCTCATACAAGATAACGAAGGGATCAATTTAGAGGTAGTAATTTTTTTCTCTCAAAAGAGCTAGCAGGAAGAACAAAATCTAAATGAGGTGAAAGAGGTCTTGGGTGTCATCCCGACTTTGATTACTAAGTCTCAAAAAAGAACACTAATGGACCCAGTCACAGAGTGTGAAATTTGTGAAGCTTTAAAAGGTCCAGGAGGGGGACCAAGCACTAGGCCCAAATGGGTTTCTTGCAATGTTTTAAAATTAGGTTTTATTTTTCAAAAAATATTATGGGAAGTGGTCGAGGAATCAAGGTAGGGGGCTTCATTCTTAAGGATTTCAACAACACCTTTATATCCCTAGTGCCAAAAAGGCCACACAATTGACCTTTGAAGACTTCAGACCAATATCTTTATGTAATACAGTATATAAGATTATTTCCAAGGTCATGGAAAATAGAATTAAATAGGTTTTAAGCTCAATCATCTCGGAAGAATATAGTGGCTTCTTACTAGGAAGATCCATTTTTGAGCCCGGTGTTGTTGTGGCACATGAAGCAATCCATACAATTAGAGCTTCAAAAAAATAAAACATGATGATTAAATTAGACATAAAATGTGCCTATGATGAAGTAGACAGATGTTTCCTTCTAAATGTTTTAAGATAGTTTGGGTTTGGATAGGAATGGTTGCAACGGGTGGAAAGCTGCATTTTTACCCCCTGATTCTCAGTGCTCATAAATGAAAGCCCTTAGGAATTTTTTGAACAAGAGAAAGGCATCAAACAAGGGGACCCCCTATCCCCTTTCCTCTTTATTATTATGGCAAAGGTCTTGGGAAGGTTAATCAATAGACAACGTGAATAGGGGTTGTGGAAAGGGATTAAAATTATAGAGGCAATGGAAGCTCTAACTCACTTGCAATTTGTAGATGACACCTTTCTAGCAGGAATAGAAAATGATGAGGAAGTAAAATCAATGAAGTAAACTCTAGAACTTTATGGAAGAATATTTGGACAGTTTATTAATTAGAATAGATTATCTTCTTCAACACCCCACAATGTGTTAAAGTTAGAATTTGTGGGATCATGAATATAAAAGTTGGAATATTACCAAGTATTTAGGGATTCCATTTTTTGAAGGCAGAAATAAAGTAGACCTCTAGAATAATCTGATAGATAAATGCTAGAAGAAAATGGAAGGATGGAAAGGAAAATGTTTGTCTTCAACAGGTAGAATCCTAATGCTCCAAACAGTAATCTCAGCCATGCCAGTATTTGCAATGATGTGTCTAGATGTTGACAAGAAAGTTGTTTGAGTTTTGAAATAGAAGATAAGGAAGTTCTTTTGGAATGGGTATAATGAAGGAGATAAAATACCCTTACTAGCATGGGAAAAGATTTGTAGACCCGAGGATAAGGTAGGAGCTAGGATTAGAAATTGGCAACTTATGAATAAAGCTTTGGCACCTAAACTAATATGGGCGATGTATGAAAACCTACAACTCTATTGGGTGAGAGTTCTAAAAGGAAAATATTTAGATTTAGATGAAGGTCACAAGATTTTCATGATGCGAGATCCACCGAAAGGATTAGCAATATGGAATTTTATGCTTTCTTGCAGGCAGATAATTGTAAAGCATATTTCTTGGCATATTGGAGATGGGAAACAAGCTAAATTTTGGGAGGACTCTTGGAACAGACATAAAGTTTTGGAGTCGGATGAAAACTTTAATGAGCTAAAAACTTACTTCAAAGAAAGACAGGAGGGTTTTGTATTTGATTATGTGGCAAAAAAGGATGGTTTGGAAGGAAAGGAATGGTGCTAAAAGGATTTCTCAAGGGAGGAGCTGACAGTTTAGTAGAAGCTACAAATGAAGAGCATCTTAGAAGAAAGAAGTTTTCTTTTGAGCTCAAAGAAGGATAAAATTATTTGGTGTGATCCCTTTTAGGCAATTATTCAGTCAAATTAGGATATAATATTATGGCTGAAACAAATAGTGAAGCTTTCATCTCCAAAGATCTCTGCTGGAACAAGGATATACTACCCAAGGCAAGAGCCTTTGCATGGTTGGCTTATAATCGTAGAATTTTAACTGTGGAAAGGCTAAGGAAAACAGGCATAATAGGACCATCAAGATGCCCTTTGTGTGAAAAAATGAAGAAACATTAGATCACCTTTTGGTTCAATGTAAATATGCAAGGAAATGTTGAGATTTGGTTCGATTTAAATTGAGATGGCAAGGAGCAAGAGCCCAAAATGTAAAGGAGGTTTTTGATGCATGGCTAAGGGAGCACAACAAATCAACCCTCTCAAGTATATGGTTAGTTGCTCCTTCACTAATTGTATGGGAATTGTGGAAGGAACAAAATAGAAGATTTCTTCAAGGAGAAAAGGAGACTCTAAGAAGATGTTTAAGTAGGATTATTAATGCTATCGAGGAGATAGTAAGTGCCTTGGCCACAAAAAGAAAGCGATCCAGATACCTTATACAAAGGAGGATAGTGTGTTACAAGCCTCATGGCCAGCGATAAGATTTAAATCACCCTCAGGAGCACTGGTAACCAAAAAGAAAAAGTTAAAGCTTGAAAGGATAGAATGGAGAGCTCGAATGGAAGGATAGGTTAAAGAAAATTGTGATGGAGCTACGAGTGGAAACCTAGGGGCTTTAGGTGTTGGGGTTATTTTGAGAGATAGTGCAGTACACATTTTATTGAAAGGAGCTTAAAAGCTACCCACGGGCACCAATAACACAACAGAGTGTGAAGTAGTTATCTTAGCAATAAGGCAAGCTAGAAAGGAGGGGATCAAAAAGCTACATTTAGAAGGTGATTCCCTCATAGTAGTGTAGACAATATCAATATTGCAAATTAGCGCCTGACACCTCCAAGCGGTAATTGAGTTAATTGTGCAAGAAATTAGTAATTTTGAGGATTTTAAGATCACTCACATAAAATGTGAAGGAAACATAGAGGCAGACACACTATCAAAATGGGCAATATCCTTAAATGATGAATTAGTGTGGATTGAGTATTCAGATTTTGGGGTAGATTTGAATCACCCGTTTCAATGATTATGAAATGTAGGAAACATTAAATAAAAATGCCTCCAAAGGATGGGTCAATCACAAAAGGGTGATGAAAGTAGATTTAATTGGTCCTTTGGCTTGTGTGGGTAGTGAAAAATGTGCAATAATAGTGGCAAATTTTGAAATCAAACGTCGGTGCATTAAATCAAGACAGAGCCACATCAACAAAGTGTGTGAAAGGCTCTTTGAATAAGAAGAGTGGACAATTCAATGGACAATTCTAAATTAAGAAAGAGAAATTGTGAAGTTTCAATGGAGCCAACATTCACCTTCAAAATGGAGAAGCAATAGAAAGCCCTATTTGGAAAGGTGGCAGATCGACGTCTCAAACAAATGGTTAAGTGCCCATCAGAAGATGTCATCCACATAATGCAAGAGACCCTAGGTCCCCTCTTCTAAGAGGTAGAGCATCAATGGAAAGTGAAGGTGGACATTGTGGAAATGTTGATTGCATGGGGATTACAAGTGGGTGATCATGAACAAAATGTGGATTGGGTAATGAAGGTTCTTTTTGAAAAGGCTTTAATTTTGGAAATGGAATCGCTTCTAGAGTGGGCACACTCGGGGTGGGCCTTTGACTTCAGCAAAGTCTATGAAGATGAAGACAAAGGGAGGAAGAAAGGGATTTTTCCCTTTGTAAATTGGCCAAGGGGGTAGATGGATAGAAAGGCTTATATCAATGAACAACGTCAAGCATGGGTAAGTCTAAAGAATGCAATATGGCTTCAACATGAACAATAGAGAAAGACCACTTTTCCAACTACTTTCCTAAAGAAAAAGAGGTTTGCAAGGAAATTTTGCAGAGCTTAAAGCAATGGAGGGCACTCTTTTTTGTTTTGAAGATAATGTAACCCCATTTTGCAGAATAGTCGATAGTGGGGGTTTTTTTGGCTGGTAGTGATGGAAGGTAGTTTAAAGAATGTGGCCACATTTTTCTAGAATGAAAGACCTGTGGAGTGGAAGACAGAGCAAAGGGAGGTCGACTGGCTATGAAAATGGTGTAAAATTTTGAGCAGGAGAATGTAGTCAACAGAAACGGTTTTTGTTTTTTGGCTTTGTGAAAGAATGTTCATTTCAGCTATGCTGAGGTCATCATGACCTATATAGTAGTAGTAGTGTTTATATAGTTTTTGAGTGTGCTTATTAAAATTTTACAAGCCTGATAAAGAGGCATCAATGTAATGGTAGTATAGGAGGGATAAGGCATATTGTAAATGATGGTCCTCAAAGATAGAGAATTTGGACCTTTTTGTTTTCCATGTAAATCATATTATATCAATAAAATATAAACCTATTACTGATCTTAAAAAATAAAAAATATAATATAAGATATATTTAATCTCGATATACAAGTTCATAATGTTATTATCATATAAAATTATCTAATAATATAAAAATCATTTTTGTTTCAATGTCTTATTAAAAAGAAATCTGAAATTATCATCTTACTAAAAAATAAGCTATAGTATAATTTAATGGAATGGAATCTTTTTATTGAAGAATGCTGGCATAAATGGCTAAAAAAGAAAACCATGAAACTTAATGGGAGATAAATGGATGAGGTTCTATTTTTTTTTTAAATATAAAATACAAACATTATAGTGGGCTGCCAAGTTTTAACAAGAAAAACAAAAGATCAAGAAGTATCAATCTGAAAACATAGGTAGCAAACAAATTGCAGCATAGGTTTATATAAGCAATACATATTAAAACACAATACATAAACCAAGTATAGATTTGTAAAAAAATAAATCTCAAGGCATATTGATGTTCGCATTTGTACTGAGTTATACAGAAATCCAATTCACGTCCAAGATGGAGAGTATGCACAATTTACCGTTTCAGCCGATTTGAGAAGAAGCAAAGAAATATAGATCGGAACATGAAAGTTTTATGTGGTTTAAAAGTATGATTGGTGCGTAGTATAGATTGGAACAAGACAAAATTGAGAAAGATGTAATTAGTGCTAATTTTCCATCGAGAAAACTTTCTTCCTGCCTCTCGTTTTCTACGATGACATAAAACTTCTGATGTTGTTGAAATACAATATAAGTGTATCGGTGGTTGAAGTGATCTTTCGGATTTCAATAAACCATTGATTGAAAATTTTTACTTCAGAATAATAAAATTTTACGTTATCAGTCTATCAATCCATAATGGTGTTGAAGCGGCCATAAGGTGAATTGAATGCTATTTTAAAGCTTCGGTATGAGATTGCCAGCGTTTCCAAAATTTATAAGGGTTATCCAGATATAGAACGTGTCATTGTATTTATTAATTGAAAATCAAAATATTAAGAGGCATCAAATATTGGAGTCAAACAATAATATGTCAATGGCAATTAGACATGTTAAAGGATTATGCGATTTTAGGTTTAGGGCTTTTGTTTGCCACTGTAATGCTTAAAGGTGATGGTGCACGAGCCTCTGATCTGAGAACATCATATACAAAAGCAAAAAATGTAAAGCTAAATTTTAACATATGGTAAACTCCAAAATTTGAGCTCTAGGACAGTTATCAAGGTGCCAGCATACTCTTTACCTATTTTAAAGTGATATCTCCAATATAGTTTATCTACATGCTCCATGACATTTTGATTAAGTGCATATACATGATATATCAATGTTTAAAAAATTAGAAAGTAAGATTTTATCATTGATAGAATAATTTAAAAGTCTTCTATTACTCTAGTAAAACAAAGACCCATTAGCATTCTAACTCTAAATTGACTGAATACAGACACCTCAAATTAACTCATTCTAGATTGAGATTCCCTCGTTCTGCAAGAGAGAAAAGAAGTTTGCTTCAAAATGTCTGGAGAATCATTCCACGCAGTAGTGGTGCCATTTCCTAGGCAGGGCCATGTCAATCCGCTCATGAATTTTGCAGAGCTCCTGGTCATGCGGGGAGTCTTCGTAACCTTTGTCACCATCAAATGGATAGATCAGCGCCTTTTAAAAGCAGCTGCTACAGATTTAGCGGCAGGTGACCACGGGGCCAAAGAAAGGGGCTCCAAATTTCGCTCTCTACCTTCCAGATGGCTTACCGCCTGATCACTGCCGAACTGCCCAGCTGGATGAGTATTTTACTGCACTACAATCACTGGGCCCTGCTTTGGAAAGTCTGTTAACAGCAGCAAATAAGTCTGCACAGCAGAAGAGGCTAATTATTCGAATCCTTCCTTGGAAAATTCTGGCACCGCAATTTTTTTTATCGGCGTAAGAATACCGAAAATCTGGACAAACCGGTCAAGGATTCCCAAGGAGTGAAGCCTATCGACTTAACCAGAGTTTTGTATAGGAGGAAACTTACATTGAAGTTTTTCTTCCTGGCTGCAATATGAAGAGGTGTGTGCCCTTCACTTATCTCTGAAAAAGTATCTTTTTTCCTAGGCTGATCTGTGTTTTCTCCGCTTTGCAGTGGCTTTTCTTTTGGATCTTTCACTTGAACCGGATCTCTGTTTCCTCCACTAGTTCCTTCGGGCTTTTGTTCAGGAGGCTTGTCAACTCCCGTGTTGACCAGATCTAATAAACCCACCTTTTCATTCAAGTAATCAACAATTTGCACTTGGCTAACTAACGCAGCTAAGTGGAGCGCATTCATTCCACGCCTGCCTGCTATTTCAACAGCATCTGGCCGCCATTTTATTAATTCTCCGACTGCTTCCAGATGTCCCAATTTTACTCCCACACAAAGTGGAGTTTCTTCATTGTCATTGACAGAATAGCAAAGTTGGGACTCAATCCCTATTAACCGCTTTATTATGTCGACATCGTTTCTGGCAACAGCTATATGCAAGGCTGTATCTCCATTTCTGTACTTCTCTTGGATTAAACCCTTTGCATTTGTCATGTCTAGTATATGGCCTACCAGATCTGTAAAAGGCGCACCCAAAATGGTTACCTTAAATTACGAAATATTTTGCTCAAGATTGTCTGAAGCTAAAAAATCCAAAGTTTATCTTTGATCAAGCAATACAAACCTGGTCTTAAATAAGAACATAAAACAGATTCAATTGTTAGATATAATTGTTTTTGAAGTAGTCTTTGTGTCAATAAAGAAGTCCTAGTCTTCAGGAGGTCGATTTGAAGTAGTCTTTAAGTCCTATTCTGCAGGAGGATCCAGTCTTCAGGGAGAACAGAGTTTTGTTTTGTTATGAATTCTAGTTACCACGTTATAGGCTTGTAAAACGTGGTTTGTTATTTCCCTTCTGTTTTTGTAAAGGCTATAAATAGCCCCAGTTAGCTGAAATCAAATAACACATTCCTTCCAGCTATTTCAAGGTTCTGATTTTCAACAATTGGTATCAGAGCCACCATAAGGGGCCTGGTTGAGTGTGTGTGAGTGATTGTGAGGAGTGTGAGTGAAACAAGTGTGAGCATGTGTCTGTGAGAAGTGTAAGTGAAACACAAGAGAAATCAAAAATGTCAACCTCAGACAAGTTTTTGAAACCATCCATTCCGTACTTCGATGGCCATTATGATTGGTGGTCCATGACGATGGAGAACTTTCTGAGAAGCAAGGAGATGTGGAGCTTGGTGGAGGGAGGAATCCCTGCTACGGCAATTGGGACATCAGCAGCAAGTGAAGCGCAGTGAAAGACCATGGAGGAGGCCAAGCTCAAAGATTTGAAGGCCAAGAACTATCTGTTCCAGGCGATTGGTAGAGATATCCTGGAAACAATGCTTGAGAAGGGGACATCAAAGGCAATTTGGTACTCAATGAAACAGAAGTATCAAGGGTCCACGAAGGTGAAAAGGGCACAACTTCAAGCCTTGAGATGGGAGTTTGAATTGCTTGCCATGAAAGAAGGAGAAAAGGTAGACAGTTTCTTAGGACGAACCTTAACTGTGGTTAACAAGATGAAGTCAAATGGTGAGACAATGGAGCAGAGTACAGTGGTTAGTAAGATACTTAGATCATTGACGGCCAAGTTTAATTATGTTGTTTGTTCAATAGAGGAGTCAAATGATCTAAGTACTTTGAGCATTGATGAATTGCATGGAAGTCTGCTTGTCCATGAACAAAGAATGCAGGGACACCAAGAGGAGGAACATGTGTTGAAAGTGGCTCAGGAAGATAGGTCTGGTAGAGGAAGGGGTCGAGGTGTGTTTAGAGGAGGACGTGGCAGAGGCAGAGGGAGACAACCTCTAAACAAAGCAATCATCGAGTGTTTCAAATGCCATAAGTTGGGACACTTTCAAGACGAGTGTCCAGACTGGGAAAAGAAAGCAAACTATGCTGAGCTGGTGGAAGAAGATGAGATTTTGTTGATGTCCTATATAGAGCCTCATCAAACAAAGAAAGAAGAGGTATGGTTCCTTGACTCAGGCTGCAGTAATCATATGACGGGGAACAAAGAATGGTTCTTAGATTTGGAAGAAGATTTCAGTCGGACAGTGAAACTTGGAAATGACACGAAAATGGCAGTGGTAGCAAAAGGAAGGATAAGGGTGCAATTGAATGACATAACCCGGGTAATATCTGATGTTTATTATATTCCTGAGCTTAAAAACAATTTATTAAGCATAGGACAACTTCAAGAGAAGGGGTTAGCCATTTTAATTCGGGATGGAACTTGTAAAGTATTTCATCCTAGGAGGGGGTTAATTATGCAAACTGATATGAGTTGGAATAGAATGTTTTATCTGTCAACTGCTATGGCACCAGGAAATTCTATGTGTTTACAAGCTGAAGCTGTATCGGAGAAAGAAGCTTATATGTGGCATTGTCGTTTCGGGCACTTGAACCACAAGGGACTGAGAACGCTTTCTGATAAGATGATGGTGGTTGGTTTACCTTCTTTGAAGTCTCCAAAGAAGGTATGCACTATATGCTTAACCGGCAAGCAACATAGAATGCCTGTACCGAAAAGGAGTGTGTGGAGGGCGTCAAAGCAACTTCAGCTCGTGCATTCAGATATATGTGGTCCTATCAAGCCAGGTTCAAACAATGACAAGAGGTACATCTTAAGTTTTATTGATGATTTCACTCGTAAAACTTGGGTTTATTTCTTACATGAAAAGTCAGAAACTTTTGCTACATTCAAAATTTTTAAGGCTTGTGTTGAGAAGGAGATAGGTGCATACATTACTTGTTTGAGGACAGACAGGGGTGGTGAGTTCTGCTCAAACGAGTTTAAAGAGTTTTGTAAATCACAGGGCATCAGTAGACAATTGACGGCAGCTTTTACTCCTCAGCAGAACGGAGTTGCCGAGAGAAAGAACAGGACAATTATGAATGTTGTTCGATCCATGTTAATTGAGAAGCAAGTTCCTAAAGCTTTCTGGGCTGAGGCTGTGAGATGGTGTGTGCATATTCAGAATCGATGCCCAACAGCAGCAATTGAAAACAAGACTCCAGAAGAGGCATGGAGTGGAGAGAAACCAGTGGTGGAGTATTTTCGAATCTTCGGATGCATAGCACATGTTCATGTACCGGATCAAAGGAGGAGTAAATTGGATGATAAGAGTAGAAAATGTGTCTTCCTAGGAGTTAGTGATGAATCCAAGGCGTGGAGATTATATGATCCAGTCTCAAAGAAGATCTTCGTCAGCAAGGATGTGGTGTTTGAAGAAGAAGAAAGTTGGGACTGGGGCAGAACGGAGAAAGAAATCAAGCAAGACACATTAGAATGGGAAGATGAAGATGATAGTGATGGAGAGGATGACCAGAATGAAGATGAAAATGGTGGAACAGGTTCAAACAGTTTGAGTAGTAGTCCGACAGAGTCACCTCCAAATGAGCCAAATTCTAATATACATGGAGAATTGGCTGAAGGGAGGGGTGTACGAGGAAGAAGAGCACCAAGTTGGATGGCGGATTATGAAACAGGGGAGGGACTATTCGAAGATGAAAACTTGAATGCAATGATGGTGACTGAGAATGACCCAGTTTCATTTGAAGAAGCAATAAAAAGCAAGAAATGGAGGGAAGCAATGTCAGCAGAGATTGAAGCCATAGAGAGAAACCAAACTTGGGAACTCACTGTGTTGCCTAAAGGAGTTAAACCTATTGGAGTTAAGTGGGTGTTCAAAACTAAGCTTAACGAAGATGGGGATGTGGAAAAGTTCAAAGCAAGGCTAGTGGCAAAAGGGTATGCACAACGCCATGGAGTAGATTACACTGAAGTGTTTGCTCCAGTGGCAAGATTTGATACCATTTGTATGATACTTGCAATGGCTACTCAATTCAGTTGGGAGGTTTTTTCAACTCGATGTGAAGAGTGCTTTTCTTCATGGGGAGCTCAAGGAGGAAGTGTTTGTGCAGCAACCCGAGGGATTTACAAAGAAAGAAGAAAAAGAGAAAGTCTATAGACTGAGGAAGGCATTATATGGCCTTAAGCAGGCGCCACGAGCTTGGTACAGTAGAATTGAAGCGTATTTCGTGCGAGAAGGTTTTGAGAGGTGTCCTAGTGAGCACACACTGTTCACAAAGTCGAAAGAAGGTAAAATATTGATGGTAAGTCTTTATGTTGATGACTTGATCTTTATTGGGAATGATAGAAGCATGTTTGATGAATTTAAAAATTCAATGATGCTGGAATTTGATATGTCTGACTTGGGGAGGATGAAACATTTTCTCGGAGTAGAAGTTAAACAGTGTACAGATGGAATTTTTATCTGTCAGAGAAGGTATGCACGAGAAGTATTAGCAAGGTTCGATATGGAGGATGCTAATGCAGTGAAGAATCCAATAGTACCAGGTACAAGGCTGTCCAAGGATGAGGGATGCGTTAGAATTGATGAAACTCTATTCAAGCAGGTGGTTGGAAGCCTCATGTATTTGACTGTAACTAGACCTGACTTGATGTATTGTGTTAGTTTGATAAGCAGGTTCATGACCAGTCCCACTATGTCACATTGGCTTGTGGCAAAAAGAATTTTCAGATACTTAAAAGGTACAACTGATCTTGGGATCTTTTATAAGAAAGGAGAAAGCAGCTTGAGACTCATGGCCTTTACAGACAGTGATTATGCCGGCGACTTAGATGATCGAAGAAGTACTTCTGGTTTTGTGTTTATGTTGGGGTCTGGAGCTGTTTCTTGGTCCTCAAAGAAACAATCAGTGGTTGCTCTCTCTACTACGGAAGCAGAGTATATAGCAGCAGCATTATGTGCTTGTCAGTGCGTTTGGCTCAGAAGGGTGGTGGAGAAGCTTGGAATTGAAGAGAAATCAGGCACTGTGATTATGTGTGATAACAGCTCCACTATACAGTTGTCTAAGAAACCAGTGTTTCATGGCAAAAGCAAGCATATTGATGTGAAATTCCATTTCCTAAGAGACTTGGTGAATGATGGAGTCATTGAGCTGAGCTACTGCAACTCTCAGGATCAGATTGCAGATATTATGACGAAACCAATAAAGCTGGAGCAGTTTGAGAAGCTTCGTGGAATGCTTGGAGTGACTGGAGTAAGCTAAGTGCAGATGCATTAGCTTAAGGGAGGGAATGTTAGATATAATTGTTTTTGAAGTAGTCTTTGTGTCAATAAAGAAGTCCTAGTCTTCAGGAGGTCGATTTGAAGTAGTCTTTTAAGTCCTATTCTGCAGGAGGATCCAGTCTTCAGGGAGAACAGAGTTTTGTTTTGTTATGAATTCTAGTTACCACGTTATAGGCTTGTAAAACGTGGTTTGTTATTTCCCTTCTGTTTTTGTAAAGGCTATAAATAGCCCCAGTTAGCTGAAATCAAATAACACATTCCTTCCAGCTATTTCAAGGTTCTGATTTTCAACATCAATACCCTCAAAAAACACAGAATCATTAAAATTTGAGGAATAAAATCATTGAGCGTCGATATTTGTTTTTCATACAGTACATCAAACAGCTATCAAAAACAGAGGTGGAGCAACGTACAACTCTTATCATTGCAAGTGAATTTTGCTTCGACTGGGGTTAAGATTTTGCATTTATACAGACTTAACTACTGATGAATTCATCCAGAACTATTCTAACTCTAGATCAACTGTTAAAAAAAACAACTGAATAATTATAACTTGAATCAACATTGATATTTATTTGATAAAAACTTTTATAATCAATCTTAGATATATTTGCTATATTTGCTGTTTTCTTTAAAATATATTTGCCGTTTAGATGCGTTTAGAATTGAAGGAGGAAAATGAGTTTTTCTAGTTTCTCATAACAGGATCTGTTTTTGGGTTTATATTTATACTTGAATAATATAAAATAAGTTTTGTATAAAGAGTTGTCTAGCTGTGTCTTATCTAATATAAATTTCGAGCTTATGGGATCTCTTTCAAGAAAACAACTTCCAACACTAAAAGTGAAATTCCCTTCCTCCAAAATAGCATTGTATCCATGATCCTATGTAAAACATAATAAATACGATTAGAAACAAATAGGCAAACAGAACCTTTAACGATTAGAGACTAACCTGAATCTCCTCTGTTTATTGCAACATGTAAGCATGTTATCTCGTCCACCGACTTGACTGATCTGTAATCACCTTCACCGTTGCTAAATCTCCACTTTCGTAAGCTTTGAACAGGGCTGTCTCCTTACGCTTGTTTAACACATTGACAACATTTTCATTTGATCCAAGGAGAGCATCCACTACGTCAGAGAAACCACCCTGAGCAGCCAAGTGCAAGGGAGTATTTCCTTGGGCATTGGTAACCTTCACAATGGGGGGATTGAGTTTCAGCAGGTGTTGAACGAGTTGTAGATTTCTAACACTTGCAGCCAAATGGAGAAGAGAGTTTTTCCCTCCGGGTGTAACATTGTCGAGATCATCAATTTTTGTACGAGGGTTACTGCAGCATTGTAAGCCGCATGATCGATCCCTCTTCTGGCCTCTTCACGCTCACTTGCCATGACAAATTTCCTTTGTTGCCTCCTTCCTCACTATCCTACGCTACATTAATATAATGCCCTTCAATAATTGGACCCACAGTAGTTCAAAGGGAAAGGGCAGCCTTGGTTCAAAGTGGGGAAAATGGACACAGCCGTCAAAAAGGCGTGGAAAAAGAAAGACTCCGAGGAGATTCCGTCGATAAAATGTTTTTGTTCTTTTTTGGTTTTGGTACCGGATGAAGTGGGGTTCTTGAATTCTCGATCAGTTGCCTTCAAATCTCTTCGCCATATCGAATAATGCTCGTGAAATATAGATGGCTCCACATAGAATAATAATAAAGTCGCATAAAACAGAACAATGGGCATCTCGTGAAACAGGCATGGAAAATATACGACAGAAGCAAAGTCCATTGAGAAAATTAACGCCAAATTGACTACGACCTGGCAAAAGACTGCCAACTATATAGTTATTGACCGCTATGTTTGGGTATTCGTTGTCAGTTGACATGACATTTTGGTTTCGCCGTCGCTTCTAAGTTCGGCACTTGTCCAGAAACTTCGTTATAATATCTCTTAATAATGTGATATACGCTGTTATCATGTAAAATGGATAGTTTTCCAGCTTAAAATATATAACCTCACTACAGAACTGGAAAATGTCCATAGCCGTCAAAAAGATGGGAAAATATGACAGAAAAAAAAAATCTGTCGGGAAAAAATAATCCCACGACCATCATATTTCTACTACAAAATTAAAAAAATGAGAGTAACATTGATAAGAATATTGAAAAATAATTGTGGTTGAATCTTGATAGTAATATTATAATTTCATGTATTATAAAAAAATATTTTAAAAATATTTTAATTATTGATTGATGAATTCAAGAAATTTTTGAATGATTTATAAGACACAACATTTAATGAAGGTGTTACAAATAGAGTAGCAAGTAAAGTGGGTTTAATCATAGAGAGAGCTCTATGTTCAAACACACTTGAGTTAGAGTCAAACTAGGATGAGTGAACTTGTAAGAATTTTTGGTGTTTCACATCTACAAGCATCACCTAGATGCAATAAGTGTCAAATGTTACATTCATTCTCATGAGAGATAGGTTCTTGCGATATTACTCATGGAACATGAGCCAATAAATTTGACTCAAAAGCTACATAATTGAATCTTAATAGAAATATCACAATTAATTCTCCTACTTATTAAAATAATATATTGTAAAGAATCTAGATGGGTGTGGAAAAAAGGAATTTTGAAAGTTTAAGTGAGGTTTAGTTTAAATAACAAGACAAGAATTCAAAACTAAAGTTTGAATATGGTTAATTCCAAACAAAGTGAATTGACAAAATTCTTAAGAAATGAGAGTTTTATCAATAAGGAAGCTAAAAGTTGATGTGATTGAAAGTTATGGTTCATTTTGATAGGTTATTTAAGGTTATGTTCATGTGGAGAAGAATGATCCTAATGGAAGGTATAAAGAGATGGCACCTTTGTATGTATAGAACTAGTCATTGGTCTTATATTTAGAAGAAATGAAAATGGTAATTTCAAGTGTAGTGTTTTCAACTTTTACCTAAGTTTGCATAAGCACAATAGAGTAAAGCATAACTATAACTAAACAATACATTTTAGAATCATAAATAATAAAGGAACGTTCACTTTAAGTCATGTTAGATCTAGATGAATTTGAAAGTGAAGCATCACTAGTCTTCGAACAAAAAGATAAGCCATAAAAAGGGAATATATTTAAATGACATGAAGAAGTTGTCAACCCATGTACAAGATTAATTGGTTTTTGTACAAACCAAACAAGATTCTTAAGTATCTCAAATTACTAACTAAATGGATAAGATGGGCTAATAGTACCCAAATCAAGATGTGAGAACCAACTTGAAGATCTTGATAAAGATTGAATAGTCAAAGTAATCAATCTCTAACTTAAGAATAATTGACCAATTGTCTAAATTTGCAATGCAATTGTCCAAAGAGGATTAAAAGTGTTTTAGGAATCGAAGAACTATACAAAAGGAGAAATGAAATTTTTATTTGTCAAACTAAATATACAAAGTATGCATTGGAAAGGTTTAGAGAAATAAGTTGTAACCCAACATCTACTCATGTACCTATAGGTATAAAACTCATTAGAGAAGATAAGGAGTCCAATTCCAATACAATATATTTAGAAAACTTGTTTCAAGATGCATCTCACCACAACTAGATTAGAATATTATATGGAGTTAGTTTGATATCTCAATTTATGGAAACACCTAATATTTCAATGTATATTGAGGTACATTGGAAAATAATATTGTCAAAAATTGAGGTACATTGCTTGACCTATGTATTATGGGCATGATTTTCAAAGTATATTGTGGTACATTGCATGACCTATGTATTATGGACACAAGTTTTTATATTGTACTTTCTTATGTATGATTACAATATGCAATAACAAAATCTTTACTTATGATCAATGGTAAACTTTCTTCGATCTTGTGAAAGGTGGGCCAATAGTACCCTCAACTTAGTCTCGTAATAGCTATTCTATTTACTAAAAAATTCCCTACATGTGGCTCATCATGGAATGCACACAAAATTTTGTACGTGTCATCCTCTCACACATACCTTCTCATCATTTGATCTAATCCAGGATAGAATACATATCCTTATCCATGAGAAATTGAAGCTCTTCGCAATAAGTAGCTTCTTTCCCTTTGGTCAAAAGTGAGAAGGAACCTTGTTGAAAACTAAATAATTTACTATATGAGCACACCAAGGTGTGTTAAATTATAAATGAAGAACAAGTTCTCATGTAGAAATTAGTCGTTAATTATTTACATATAATCATTAGTTGTTAATATAGATATAAGTTAAGAAATTACATTTTCTCTTCATTTATTATCATTAATACAAATATCAAACTATTGCATTAACAACAACCAACTTGCCAACCTTTATCTGATTAAAAGTTTGTTCATGAACTACTTGATGGTTGCAAGAATTGTATGAATATAGGTTTGATAACCATTAATGGGAGGTCTTAATTAATTTAGTTTATAGATAACTTCTAAAACATTTTCTTTGCAGTTGTGCAATATGCATTCTATTGTGCACCACATACTACATCTTACCAATCATAAATTAGTAAAAAGTTTCACTCACTTCTATGCTCTCATTGTGTTTTGATAATTTATAACCGGTCACCATTGGGTGTTGGAAACTTACAATTGAAACAATTGTTGTTTTTTCATTTAAATTCTATTGATAAGACATATTGCTAATTAATCTAAATGTCATATCTATTTGATTGATGAAGAGGATTTGAGGAGTTTCTCATAGCAATAGAACCTAGATGAAAGGTTGAGTTATGAAATGGGAGTTACAATGGACATTTAATTAGATAGAATCTGATAAAGCAAATTTATTGTTTATATGAAGAAAGCTAAGCCAAGCCAAGTAATAGAGTAAAAGGCTAAATAATATTAAGTAATTCTATTGTCAACCAAGCTATAGTTAGCATCGAGCAAACCTAGTGTTGACCGAACATTGGCATTGACCGAGCAAGATAGTTGATATTAAGCAAGAAAGCTTTACAACGACCAAGTAATTCAATGATGACCAAGTGTTAGAATTTAAATATTACTGGGTAATAGTTCAAGAGAATTTTTCAAGGAAATCATGAGATCAAGCTGACATAGTTGATTTCTTGAGAGATGTAAACCACATTGAAGATAAGATTGATGAGTTGGATCATTAAATTCAAGGCAAGGATTAGTTAAAGACCTAACATATGGATTTTAGAGAAGTTTCTAGAAGATTAAGAAGATGGACAAATACAATGAATCAAGTTGAACCCAATCGTAAACCCTATGATCTATGATGATCATGGAAAATGGTAAAGAAATAATTACCTATATAAAGAGATATAGAGTTGTGCAAATCATGTTGTGTATGTGTGCACATGCAAGTATGAATGATGCATATGAGAAAGACATACAAGTAGAGGTGGATCAAAGGCACACAAGATTGTGTCAATAAATGTGAAGCTTAAGAAGGGAGCTTGTGTAAATGATGTTGATATTGATAAGTGAATGACTTAAGAGTTGGTGAAGTGAGAAGGTTGATGTATTAAGGGTTACCAATTGAAAAAAAAATAGAGATGACAATGGAGATCTTATCAACAAATCATGGTACAAGGACCAAATAGAGATTTGAACCTACAAAATTGAGTTGTAATCACATTGATCAAAACCTACTATTTTCTTTCTATTCATTGTAAACAATTTGTATTGAAATCATTTTAATAGAGGTTGACCTAATAGTCATTTGAAAGACTTAATAGTCTGTGTGAATCCTTTAACTAGGTGACATTCTAAATGGAATGATCAAATTCCTTTGACAAGGCCACTCCTAAAAGGGTGATTAAATCCTTTAACAAGGTCACATTTTATGGTGTGTTTTGTAACCTTTAATAGGTTGGCTCCTAATAGAGCTCACTTTGAAAGAGTGAAAAAGAGTGACATGTTGGTGGTAGTTTTTCCCAAAGTGGATTTCCACGTAAAAATCCTAGTGTCAAATTTGTGATGAATTCTTTATATGTTTTACATTTGATAATGTTTTCACTAAGAAATGGAAGTTATGTTTAAGACTGTATGTTTACAATAGAGACCAAGTAATGGAAGGATAAGTAGAATAGTGAGTGTTTGTGTTCTAATATTCAAATGGCACATATTGACTTTGAGTAACTAATTCAACCACCCCCCACCAAAGTTATTCTAAATATTTCTAACAATTGGTATCAGAGCTCAGTACTTAAAGAGAAAATTTTAAAGGTACATAAAGCTAAAGAGCATGATTCATAAGAGAGATGTACCCAAGAAAAACAAGGAGAGCCTTCCTACATGGTAGACCCTGATGAGGTTTCACATATCTAGTATCAGCGAGGCTTCTATCAATTTTCTGGACAATGAATATTTAAAGGTAACAACCACTACTCTAATTGTTGAACACCTAAAATAGAAGATAGAACAAAACCAAGCAATGTTAGAGATTTCCTCAGCCCTAGAAGCTATGTCGCATTTAATGACCTAAAAGAATGTGATAGTGAAAAGAAGATGTGGAACAAATTGGAAACCATATATGGAGGTAATGACAATATCCTAAGAGCCAAATTAGAGAGCCTTAGAGGGAAATTTGATGATTGCTCTAGAATGATGACTATAATGTTTCTTAAAGATAAATCTGATTCTTTTTAGTTATTTAAGTGGTAATATCCAGAGCTGAAAAAGAAATAGGGAAGAGTCTAAAGTGCTTGAGATCTGACATAGGTGGTGAATTCATTTCAAATGAGTTCAATACATTTTGCAATGATAGATGAATCAAAAGATAGATGTCAACACCAAGGACCCCTCTTTAGAATGAAAACATTGAAAGGAGAAATAGATCAATAATGGATTGTGCAAGAACAATGATGTGGAGAAGAGCATATCAAAGATGTATTAGAGAGAAGCAATTAGTACTATTGTCTATATCCTAAATATAGTACAAGTCAAGAAAGGTACAAATACTACACCTTTTGAACTATCGTATGGTTATGCTCCTAATATCAAATATTTCAAAATATTTGAAAGTAGATGCTATATAATGAAAGATAATAAGAATGGAAAACTTGATGCAAAGAGAGATGAAGGTATATTTCTAGATTATTCCACCAAGAGAAAAGCCTATAAGTGTTTAAATTCTAACACTAACAAAATTGTGGAAAGTGCAAATGTGAAAGTTGACAAATTTGCAGAAAGAATTGACACTACATGCAAAGAAGAACTTGAAGAGTACTATACATTCATCTATGTGGATGGTGATGCTCCTAGCACTCAAAATGATCAATCAAATCAAGATGCAAATTCCTAACAAACAAGAAATGATGCAATACAAATACAAATACAAATTACCAGCAATAGAGAGTGAGTGTTGAGCAATAGAATGAAGATGTCAAGTCTTAGATAGGAAATGTCAACTATCAGATAGAAAATGTGGGGCATGTAGAACATGAACTAGAGCCTGAACAAGAAAGAGCTTATTAACTTGAGTTTAATTTTCAAGATGAACCTGGAGAAGAACCAAGAAGGAAACTACTTGTCCTAGCAAAATATGTGAGAAGACATCATGAACCTAAAAAAATCATTGGTGATGTTGAATCAAGTGTTATGACTAGAAAAAGACTCAAAGATGATACATTATTACTTTGTAAATTTGATCAAAAAATAGTAAAGGATGCTTTAGACAATAAAGATTGGATCCAGGCAATGAATGAAGAAATTAACTAGATTGAGAAGAACAATGCTTGGACTTTAGTGCCAAGACCCAAAGACAAAAATGTTATTGGGACAAAAAGGTATTTTAGGAAAAAACTCAATGAGAATGGAGAAGTAACAAGAAACAAGGAAAGATTGGTATGCAAGGGTTGTTCTCAAGAAGAAGGAATTTATTATGGAGAAATTTTTTCTCCTACGGCAAGACTTGAAGGAGTCAAAATTCTCCTTGCATTTAGCCTACAAGAATTTGAAGGTTTATCAGATGGATTTCAAATTTGCATTTTTAAATGATATATACTAGAGTAAGAAGTATACATTGGACAACCTGAAGGATTTGTAGATCCAAACAAGAAGAACATGATATGTAAATTGAATAAAGCCCTTTATGGATTGAAAGAAGCTCCATGAGCATTGTATGAAAGATTACATAACTATTCAGTGAGGATTGGTTTTGAAAGGATAGATAACAGTAACCTATATTTGAATAATGGTAAGAATGTAATGAAGTATTGTTATCTAAAATTTATTTGTTTATGAAATCATATTTGGAGGAAGAGAAACATTAAAAACAAATTTTTTGATGAAATGAAGAAGGAATTTCAAATGTATATGTTTGGTGATATCAATTTTTTTTGGATTACAAGTATGTCAAATGAAGTTTGGAATTTTTATTACTCAATCCAAATACATCAAGGAGATACTAAAGAATTTTGGTATGGAAGACTCAAGGCCAACGAGTACACCTATGTCTACAAGACATAAGCTATATAAGACTCATGATTCTACTGATGTGAACATGACCCTATACAGACCCATGATTGGAAAACTTCAATACATTGTTCACAATAGACTAGATATTGCTTTAGCGGTTGGGATAGTTGCAAGAATTTTAGCAATTCCTATAGAGAATCACATTATAGTTGTAAAAAGGATAATGAGATATCTGAAAGGTACATAAGAATATGGATTGTATTATAAGAGGAATAACAAGTTTTAACTAAAGGTTTTCACTAACTCAGATTGTATAGGAAATATTGATGATATAAAAAGATCTAGGTGAAGGTGCATTCTTTCTAGGAAAGAGATTGGTGTCATGGACAAGCAAGAAGCAGAATTGTATTTTCCAATCAACAGCTGAAGTTGAGCATGTGGTAGTTGTAGTGAACTGTTCAAACATTATGTGTATCAAGTAATTATTGAAATGTATGAAAGAAGAAATTATTGATCTAGTGGTTATCTATTGTGATAACACAATTGCTATCAACATTTCAAAGATTCCAGTGATGCACACTAAGAAAAAGCACATTGCAATCAAATATCACTACTTGAGGGAATTAGTTCAAGACAAAGAAGTGAAGCTAGAATATGTGAATACCAAGGAATAGATTGCTGACATATTCACAAAACCTTACCTAAACATGCTCATGAAAATCTTAGAGGTAAATTAAGGGTGATTCCCTTAAACAAAGCTACTTAAGGAGACAAGGTGCATTGCACCAAATGTGCTAATCATAATATCTTACACATTGATGTAATACAACTCTACTTTGGGAAATGCCTAAGGTAGATAGTCAAAGAATGATATATTAGACCAGTCATAAGATAGATGACAAAAATCAACTAGACATGGAAAATATACATAATTCAGATGTATGATGAGTTTGAAGCTCAGAGAGCTAGGTGTCTTTGGAATTGTTGTCAAAGAGGGAGAGATCACTAGAGAGAGAGAGAGAGAGAGAGAGAGAGAGAGAGAGAGAGAGAGAGAGATTTCAAAGAGGAAGAATACACAAAGATTATTGTCCAAGAGGGAGGTACAAAATCTACAAAAGAATATATATCATTTCAGAGGAAGAAAATCATAAAAAGAAAAATTAGAATGATAGTAACAAAATGTCTTCGATTGTATGGTAACTAATCTATTACTAGTATTGAGATGTTTGAGATGTTGCCCTCAAAGCCAAAGAGGGAGATTGTTGGAAACTTATAATTGGAACAATTATTGTTTTGTCATTGATGTCAAATCTATTGATAAGAAATATTGCTACCTAATCTAAATGTCATATATATTTGATTGATGAAGAGGATTTGAGAAGTTACACATAACAATAGAAACTAGAAGAAAGGTTAAGTTATGAAATGGGAGTTACAATGGCCATTTGATTAGATAAACTTTGATAAAGCAAAGTGATTGTTTATATGAAGAAAGCTAAGTCAAGTTGAGCAATAGATTCAAAGGCTAAGGAATGTTGAGTAATGCTAGTGTCAACTAAACTATACTTAATACCAAGAAAATCTAGTTTTGACCAAGAAAATGTTAGCATTGACCGAGTGAGATAGTTAATATCGAGCTACAAATCTTTACATCAATCGAGTAATTTAGTGATGATCAAGTGTCAAAGTTTGAAGATAGTCGAGTAATAGTTTGAGAATGAATTCAAGGAAATCGTGAGATGAAGTCGACATAGTTGATTTCTTGGGAGATGTTAACCACATTGAAGATAAGATTGATGAATTGGATAATTAAATTCAAGGTAAGGATTGGGTAAAGACCTAATAGAAGGATTCTACAAAATTTTCTAGAAGAAGATGAGGATGATGGATCCATAGATACAATGAATTGAGTTGAACCTGATCATAAACCCTAAGATGTATGGTGATTGTGAAAAATGGTAAAGCAAAACTTGCCTATATAAAGAGATACAAAGCCAAAAAATTGTGTTGTGTGTGTACGTGCAAGTATGAGTGATGCATATAAGCAAGAAATATAGATAGAAGTAGATCAAAGGTACACAAGAGGGCATTAGTGAATGTGAAGCTCAAGGAAGAAGCTTGTGTAAATGCTTCTCATATTGATAAGTGAATGACTTAAGAGTTGGTGAAGTAAGAAGGTTGATTGTTTGAAGGGTTTCCAAGAGAATAAAAAATAGAGATGACAATGGAGAATTTATCAACAAATCAGCACATGGACCAAATAGAGATCTGAACCTACAAAAGTGAGACATAATCACATAGATCAAAACCTAATGTTTTCTTTCTAGTCATTGTAAACAATTTGTATTGAAATCCTTTTATCAGAGGTTGACTTAATAATCATTTGGAAGACTTAACAGTCTATGTAAATCCTCTAACTAGGTGACATTCTAAATGGAATGAACAAAGTCCTCCAACAAGGCCACTCCTAATAGGGTGATTAAATCCTTTAAAAATTTCACATTTAACAATGTGTTTTGTAACGTTTAACAAGGTTGGCTCCTAAAACAACTTACTTTGAAAGAGTGAAAAAGAGTGACATGTTGCTACTAGTTTTCCCAAATTGGGTTTCCAAGTAAAAATCCTAGGGTCAAATCTGTGATGAATGCTTTATATGTTTTACATTTAATAATGTTTTCATTAAACAATACAATAATAGGATAAGCATTACAATGAGTGTTTTTGTTTTAATGTTTAGGTTAAGTACACCAAGTTGTGGTGCCATAAGGGGGGTATACATGGCCACTTTTTTCTTTTTTTAAAAAAATAAATTTATTTTAAAATATTAAATTTTATTTTTTTCTAAAATCAACAATTTCTAAACCTTGACAAGAATTTGAAGATAGTTACGCTCAAAATTTTAAGATATGCCAAAAAAAAAAGTAGTAGTCCTTTGAATCTAGTTTCTAAAGTACTAATTTTTTTTCAAAATGGTTTAGTTTTAGGTCCTCAAAAAAGGGGTCCAAAAAAAGTGGTATTATTTTTTAGAGAAAAAAAAAACATAGTGCAAAGTGTGCCCCCCCACCCCTCCCCCAAAATTTTTAATTTTTTTAGAAATTCTTTAATCACTCTAGTCAAAAGTTACCTGACACCATATAGTTTATCCCATATTTTTTGGTTAATTTTATAATGTGTATTTCTTTTATTAATTTTTTAATTGGACACATCCCAAAAACATGAAATATATGTGTACTCCCCCTAGAAATGATAGAAAACTAATCTAAAATTAAAACTTATTTTTTTCAAAGTCTATAGAATGGAGTCTAGTTTTTTAAAATTTAAGTTGTTGCGAAATTCGATGAACAAGCTAAAATCTACACCCAATTAGTACATGTTGGTTTTTTAGAGAAAATGGGCATACATTCAAAAGAAATTATAGTTGAAAGGCTTGAAATAGTTCAAATTTGAAATAACTTATATGGTTATATAGCTAACATAGAGATCTACAATATCATGTAACTTGATTTCATTGATGCTCAACCATGAGGAAACTTGAAGGAGAGCACATAAGAAAAAATCAATCATTTTTTGTATGCTTGTTGCAAAACACATCTCAGACTAGTTTAGAGATTCCAAACCTTTGGGTTGGATTTCCAAGGCAAGTCCAAGCCTTAGGCTTGATAGAATCCAAAGCTTTAAATAGCATGTGCATGCTATTTAAAGAATTTTTAAATTCAGACTTACATAGCATGGGTGCACTATAGCGCATATATGTTATAGTGTGCATGCACTTTGTAAGCCTGAATTTTAATAGAGAGGGAAGGAGAGAGGGAGTGAGGATAGAGAGCAAGAGATAGAGAGCAGAGAATGGGGAGAGAGTAGGAGATGGGAGAGGGAGGGAAGGAGAGAGAGAGAGAGAGAGAGAGAGAGGGGGGGGGGATAGAGAAAGAAAAGGGAGAGAGAGGGAGAGAGAGAGAGAGAGAGAGAGAGAGAGAGTAGGGGATGGGAGAGGGTGAGAGAGAGAGAGTAGGGGATGGGAGAGGGTGAGAGAGAGAGAGTAGGGGATAGGAGTGTGTGTGTGTGTGTGTGTGTGTGTGTGTGTGTGTGTGTGTGTGTGTGTGTGAGAGAGAGAGAGGAGAGAAAAATTTTCTCTTTTTGGTTTGTTTTTTTTTCTATTCTGATAGAAAACATCGATATGATGTTATTGGAAGCTAGAAAATACCAAATTCAATCATTGGATACACTATTTGAAGGGTTTTTTAACATTCTTTCTATAGAAAAGGTTAGTGCAGTTCTTTTGAAATATTCTTTGTTACTATAGAGAAAATTTTCATTATAATTTGACAAGTTGTTTAATATACAGTTAATTCATTGAAATTTGTATGTTTGAGTGAATTGTTATTTGGAAATGGTGGTGCACGAGTACACCTAGGATACCTCCATTATTTGAAAGATTTTTGGCTTGTACTTGACTCTAGCCAAGTCAATAGCATATATTAGTTTGATCTTACACCTTAGAAGGTCATTTGCATTGTTGGCTAGGTGAGTTAGTCATTAGGACTAAGGTCACACATATAGCCATTCTTAGTTGTTATTTTAATTTCTTAGTGTTTAGAGGTAATAGTGAGTTGGAGACTTTAAATGTGTCCTAACACATAGAATAGGTGGTAATGATGCCTTAAGGTCATTTATGTTGCTTATGATTTCCTAGAGGTGTTAGAGGTCCTAGAAAAAAGGATCATGACATAAATAAAAATATGCCAAATGTTGTCAAAAATTTGTCATGACAACATTTGCAATTTATTGAAATGTTACATGCAACTTGGTTACCTTGGATCCCCTAAGTATGAGTAGTTGAAAATCCACTAAGATGGCCTAAAATCTAGGGAAAATGAATCTACTACTTATTGAAGGCTCAATCTTGAGTTGGGAGGTTGAATTGTAAGAAGTTTTTGCGAAAACAATAGTGATTGTGACTATGATTAGTGTGTAGACCAAGAATTTTCATCTTGTGTGGTGTAATATAGATTGAAAGAATTGATTTAATGATTGTAAATTTTTCCTAGGTTAGTTTAGAGAATTTTTCATTTAGAAGACAAGTAGATTTGAATTAATCTTGTAGCTAGGGGAAAATTAGTTTAGTTTTGACAGTGTGTTGGTTATAAGAAAACAATTTTTTTCTTTCATGGCTCCCACTTAAGATTCAACCCTTGAAATTTTGAAAAAGTGGATGAATCTTAGAGTGGAGCCATTTTACATAATTTATATCAAGGTAGGAGTCGAGGGAAGTCATGCTACTATTTAAAACTCAAGCCCTAGGTGAGTTATGAAGGCCTGGTTAGAGGTTTGACAGTGTTGAATCCAATGGTTAAGTGTAGGGGATAGAAGTGTTGTATGGAATAGGTACAATTACAGGAAGGGATTAGTTATATCTTGATATTTCCTAGTCATTGAGGCCATGCCAATCCCTTTGAGTGGGTTTCCAAACAAGTTTATAGTCTAGACCTAGAAAATAGGCCTTTTAGCCCTATTAGATCTAACATAATAGGAATCACCTATACAAACAACTTAGGAGTCTAAGACCTAAAAAATCCTTTAGGAAATGAAAAAGGGTGCTCAAAACTAGAATTTTTTTACTAGGTTGTTTGGAGAGTTTTTTCAAGAAAGTAAATTTAGCCATTTTTAAGGGCTAATTGGTATTAGGCGTAATTAGGCTACCTAGAGACAAAACCTTAAAATTGTTAAGGAAGAATTATAAATATCTTTCCAAATGGACCCAAATGTATGAAAATGGAGTGATATCATGTCTATCGATGACCTTGCAATGAAGGACGAAGTTTGTGAGCAAGTTGCATTTAGAGCTCTCTAAGTGTGTGTGGAGAAGAGTACTAAACTAGAGTGTTAGTCTTTTGAGGGTAAGCACAAAGGATCAAACTCTTGGAGAGGATTTTGGATTGGTGTTAGTTAATAACCTAAGCTTATCAAAGACCTATGTGGACTAGGTTCCTTGAAGAGACAAGCTAGGTCTCTTGAAGAGTAGTGCAAGCGCTCCTTGGAACACTCACACCATATTGGTACAAAGCAAGTGTTTTGATCAGGTTTGTGGTGGATGTTGTAGTCTATTGAATAAGTGGGAGAGAATACACCAAGTGGAGAAATAGGAGACAAAACCATGGTGAGTTACATTGAGTTAGCTAAGAAGGTTGAAGAAGAAGAAGATAACAAGTCACTAAGGGAAAGACTAGCTCAAATGGAGCAACTCTTGGGTGAAGTCCAAGACAAAAATGATAGAGGCCAAGAGAAAATTGACCAAAAAGAATAAAAATAAGCACGGGAGAAGGAACTAGAGTTGGAAGACGAAGAACCAACACCTAACCCTGTTCTTACTGAAGAGCCATTCTTAAAGACATTAAAGGCATTTAGTGGAAAATCTTTAGAAGGAGTGCCACTATTTAGTGGCACATGGATCTAGATTCAGTTGTGGATTGGATTGACAACATTGAGAACTATTTTGAATGTGATGGTATCTCTGAGGCACAATAAGTTATGGTGGCTAAGTCTAGACTAAGAGGTTCAGCTCTTACTTGGTGGAATTTTGTGCAAATTGAGAGAGGAAAGGATGGAAAAGGTCCTATAGCTACATCAAAGAGTATGGTAAACAAAGTAAAGTAGACCTATCTTCCTGATGACTATGAAGTGCAAGTTCATAGGAGGAGACAAAATCTTGGAAAAAAAGATTTGGATGTCCAAGCATATACCGAGGAATTTCAAAAATTATGTTTGAGGTCCAAGGTAGTTGAAAATGAAAGCATAAGGCTAGCAAGATACTTGAATGGCCTCAAATGGTCTATTCAAGAAGAGATGAGCCTGGAAAAATTTAAATCCATTAGGCAATGTTACGAAATGGCCTTGAAGATAGAATAGAAAAGTAAGAGGAAGCAAGAAACCTCTAAAGGAAAAGCTAATAGAAAGGATAATAGAGGTCAAAGAGGTGGCTATGGTGGGAAAAGTACAGATTCAAGGGCTCAAGGTGAGCTAAAATTTAGTGAATAACAAGAAGGAAGCTCAAGTAGAGGTGGTTGAGGAAGAAAATCTAATTCTAGAGGAAGGATTACTAGAAAAGGAGGAAGAGGAAACTACTTTTCCAACATGAATTACTACCATTGTAATCAAATGGGGCACCCTACTTATAAATACCAAGAGAAAGGTGGTTCATCACAAGGAGGTAACAAGAGGACAAACTTAGTTCTAGATGAGTACAATACAATAGACAAGCATGTTGAAGTACCACTAAATTTAGAAGTAGGAGAGAACCTCATGATAAGGAGAACTTTGATCAAAGAGCTAGTGAAGGAGGAGCCAAGCCAAAGAAGATCTTTATTTAGGATAAAGTGTAGAATGATGGGTAAAGTGTGTAGAGTCATCATTGACTCAAGGTCTACTAAAAACATAGTGTTAGAGGAAGTAGTCAACAAGATAAAATTGATAAGGATATCCTACACTAATCCTTATAAGGCCACATGGCTAAACAAAGGCCAACATGTGTTAGTAAATGAGCAAGCATGGGTGGAGTTCTCAATTGAAAGGTACAAGGATAAAGTTTTATGTGATGTGTTACTTATGGATGCATGTCATTTGCTCCTAGGTAGACCATGGAAATTTGATTTCCAAGCTATCCATGATGGAAGAACTCTTATAATTTTAAGAAGGATGTAACTTTCAAGATACAATAATTGTTGGAAGAGGTTGAAACAAAGACAATTGGTCCAAATGTACTCATAGCGAGTAAAAAGGAGTTCCTACAAACCATGGAAGAAAGTGAAGGTGTAGGCTTCACAATGGTGTTGAGACCAAAGGAGGGAAATGAAGGTAAGGAGACTAAGAGGACAAAGCAACCTAAGGAGATTTAAGGAATATTGCAAGCTTACCAAGGTATTATAAGTAATGGAAAACCATCAACCTTACCCCATAAAAGAGCTATAAGCCATAGGATAGACCTTATCCTAGGAGCTACCCTACCTAAAAAAGTAGCCTACAAGATGACCCCTCAACAAAATAAGGAAATAACAAGACAAATACAAGAAATCCTAAACTAAGGCCTAATTAGGAAGAGTATCAGTCCATGTGTTGTACCTACTACACTTGAGCCAAAGAAAGGAGTAATATGGAGGCTTTTTACATGTTCAAGAGCCATAAGTAGGATAACCATTAGGTAGAGGTTCCCTATTCCTAGGATTGAAGACCTAATGGATTGTCTAAGTGAAGCCAAGTACTATAGCAAGATAGACTTGAAGAGTGGTTATCACCAAATAAGGATACATGAAGGAGATGAGTGAAAATCAACCTTCAAGACCAATGAAAGACTATATGAATGGCTTGTCATGCCATTTGGATTGTCTAATGCCCCCTCCACATTCATGAGACTCGTGAATGAAGTTCTCAAGGACTACATAGGAAAGTTTGTAGTTGTATGGGATGAACATGCTAACAAGAGCTTTGAGTTACTGAAGGAGAAAATAGCTACTCAACCTGTTTTAGTGTTGCCAAGGTTTGAAAAGCTTTTCACTATTGAGCATGATGCGAGCAATGTGGTAATTGGGGTTGTTTTAAGCCAAGAGGGAAAACCAACAACTTTTCATTCTGAAAAGTTGAGTGAAGCCAAGGGGAAATACTCATCCTATGACCTAGAAATGTATGCATTGGTCCAAGCTCTAAGAAAGTGGAGGCATTATTTGCTTCCCAAGGAATTTATTGTGTATTCAGAAAACCAAGCACTTAATTTCTTGAATTCACAAGAAAAGTTAAGTCACAAGCACATGAAGTGAGTTGAATACCTACAAGCAGATACCTTCAATATCAAGCACAATAAGGGAGTTCTAAACAAGGTCACAGATACATTGTCCAGACAGGTACTCACACTCCAAGAAATTTAGTTGAAGAGTATGGGGATAGATCATTTCAAGGATCTATATGAAAATGATGAGGACTTTGCTAACATTTATAAGGTATGTGTTGAATACAAGAATCATTTTCATAGTAGGTATGTTGAATATACTTCACAAAGTGATTTTTTGTTTAAAGGGAATCAGTAGTGTGTCCCTAGAGGATCTATTAGAGAGAATTTGATACAAGAAAAGAATAATGGAGCTTTGAGTGGTCATTTTGGGATCACTAAGACTCAAGACCTTGTTTCAAGGTTTTACTATTGGCCTAGAATGAATCTTGGAGCTAGAAGGTATGTGGAAAGTTGTGTTATATGTTAAAAAGCCAAGGGCACTTCTACAAATACTAGTCTTTACCAACCACTACCAATCCCTACTAGGCCATGGGAATGTTTAAGAATAGATTTTATAGTTGGGTTACCCAAGACAAAAGGAGGCATGGATAGTGTGTATGTGGTTGTAGATAGGTTTAGCAAAATGGCTCACTTTGTGCCATGCAGGACCACTAGTGATGTCACTCAAATAGCCTCTCTATTCTTCAAAGAAATTTTGATAATCCATGGGTTACCTATCAACATCATGTTAGATAGGGACACTAAGTTTATAATTCATTTTTGGAAGACTCTTTGGAAAATATTGGACACCAACTTGTCTTTTGGATCAGCTTACCACCCCCAAACTAATGGTCAAACCAAGGTTGTTAATAGGAGCCTTGGGAATCTTCTAAGATGTTTGACAAAGGCATACAAACAATAGTGGGATCAAATAATTAGACAAGTTGAATATGCCTAAAATGACACCATAAATAGATCAACAAGAAAGAGTTCATTTGAGATAGTTTATAGACTACATCCTAGGGGTATCTATGAGTTGAGAGAGTTGAAAGATGGAGTGAAAGCAAGTGGGTGTGTTGATGATTTTACATATTCCATGAAAGTGGTTCATGAAATAGTGAGGAAAACATTGAAAGAGAAGGAAATGAAACATAAAGCAAAGGTGGATGAAAGTAGAAGGGTAGTTGAGTTCAATATTGGTGACTTATTCATGGTGCATCTTAACAAGCCAAGAGTAAACAAGGTAATCCCTCACAAACTACAGATGAAGAGAATACTTGATCCTGTTCTATATTGGCTAACTATGGTCATAATGCATTCACGGTTGAACTACTAAAGGATAGTGGACTATCACCAATCTTCAACATTGCAGACTTAGTCCATTATAAAGGACCACAGCTAGAAGTGGATTAGACTCTTCATGAAGTGGTTAGAGATGTAGAGGATCTCCAATTACCTATTGCTATAGCTATAGGACTAGACAACATACTGGACAAAAAAGTCTATAAAAAGACTATAACAAAGGAGTACAAGGAAGTAAACTTGATAAGGAGGCATGAACAAATGGATGTTGATGCAATAAGGATAAAGGAAATGGAGTTCAACAAGTTGGGAATTGTTCCAAATATCCTCAATCCAAGGATCGATTGATCTTTTCATTTTGGGGAGGATGGTGCAGGAGCACACCTAGGCTACCTCCATTGTTTGTTTTTGTCTTGTACTTGACTCTAGCCAAGTCAAGAGCATAGATTCATTTGATTTTAGACCTTAGAAGGTCATTTGCATTGTTGGCTAGGTGAGTTAGTCATTAGGACTATGGTCACACGTATAGCCATTCTTAGTGGTTATTTCAATTTCTTAGTATTTAGAGGTAATAGTGAGTTGGAGTCTTTAAATGTATCTTAACACATAGAATAGGTGGAAAAAATTCTTTAAGGTCATTTGTGTTTCTTATGCATTGACCTAGAGGGGTTAGAGATCCTAGAAACAAGGATCATGGAATAAATTCAAAGATGACAAATGTTGTCAAAAAGTTGTCATGACAACATTTACAATTTATTGCAAATATTGCATGCAACTCAATTACCTTGGATCCCCTAAATATGAGGAGTGGAAAATCCACTACAATAGCTTAAAATCTAGGGAAAAGGCATCTCCTACTTAGTGAAGGCTCAATCTCGAGTTGGGAGGTTGGATTCTAAGAAATCTTTGTGAATACAATAGTGATTGTGATTGCGATTAGTGTGTAGACCAAGCATTTTCATCTTGTGTGACTATGATTAGAATGCTTATTTCCCTCTTTTAACAAATATTTTCTTATTAGACTTTAGTCTTTGAAATCAGCTCATACCTTCTCTCAAACATTAAACTACTAGCATCTTTGCAACAACTAGACTCTAGCTTTACAAGCTTACTTGATCTGCAATCAACTAAGCATTAGAAACTCAAACCAACACATATTTTTCCTTCACTCAAGCTCTTTGGGCTCTGATACGAATTTGAAGGTAAAGAGAAAGACAAATATACACTGAAATAAAACTAATCTTATTGCCTTACTACCTTGCCGAATACATTACATAAAGCCTCTATTTATAGAGGTCTAAGAACTAGCTAGACTACCAAACATATTTATTACATGTATCAAAATATATTGTAATGTATCTAATACGGGTGGCTAGGGAGGATAGGATGACTAAATTTCTCTAATTGAATGATGCTAAACAATTGATTGCAGGCTGTGACGATGGGTTGGTTGGAGAAATTGATTCCACCAATGTGTTCAGTTATTCATGGTCAGTTAACATGAAATCTGTCAATACTTTTCTAGTTTTTACCTACATTGGTGGCCAAGATGCTTCCTTATAATTTTAAATCTATCCGGCCTTGTAGACGAGAATATGTGGCCTCACCATCAAAAAGATATAGGAAGTGATATGACAAAAAGGTGATTCACCCATGAAAAAAATATTTCAAGGCTGCGACAATCCTAAAAAGGAGGAGTTGGTTGTTTTTTTAAAATGAATAGGGAACTTATCTAGTTGTTGTCTATGTACACATTTACATTAGTTCACTTTCCAATTATTGCTACCTTTCCTCTCTAATTATCACCATCAAAAGTCTCAAAAAATTATCACACATGTACTAATAGTCAATTACACATGTAGTAATAGTTGATTTTTTTTTATTTTCTTGGTTGCTAATTGGTCCATTTGTGCAAAAAGTTACTATTTTTTGGGTGAGTGGTTATTGGGGGGTCTTAGGGGTGGTTAATGGGCAAACACTTTAAAATTACATTTTTAGACCACCTCACACTCTATGAGTTCTACAAAGAGCTCTGTAAAATACAAGACAATCAAAAGGTTAGCTTTAAGCTTTTCACTAACCTACAAAAGTTGATTGGAGAAATTGACAAATTTTGTTATACATATTAGGAATTGTAGGTGTGTGAAGTTAGGTTGGGTGACTACTAGGTCATTTCCCGCAATAGCTTTAGTTTATAAATTAAAAATATTATATTATATCGTCAAAAAAATGGGTAGATGGGAAAAGAAAAATCCAAAGCTCAAGCGAGGTTGACTTTAATTAAGAAGAGAACAATTTAGAAATAATGTTTAATAGGGATGAAGTTGATTAAAATGAATCAACAAATTTTTTTAACCTATGAGAGATATGTATAAGGAGGATAAAGAATAATGTAATTAAATTTTATGAATTATTTTGATAAATTATTTATGTCTATGTCTATGCTCACGTGGAAGAGTATGATCTTAATGGGAGGTAGAAGAGAATGACTCTTTGGTAATATAACAAATAGTCATGGCTCCTATATTTAGAAGTGTGCAAACAAATGTGTAGGGCCAAGTGTGACTTTATTAATTTGCACTTAAATCTATAAAAGCACATTATAGAAAAATATAACTAGAAGCAAAATAATTATATCAACAACATTAATAGTAAATATAATATGAAAAAATATAAATTCCAAAAGAATATTCACTTTAAAATTACACTAGATCTAGATAAATTTGAATGTGAAGTGTCACCAATCTTCTAGCAAAACTATATGCCTTCAAAAGTAGGTATCCTTAAACCCCTTGAAGAAGTGCTTCCTTGGCTTTGGTACAAGCCAAAACATACTTGATAGTCTTAGGTTGTTCACATAATGGAGTGTAGGTGTTAATAATATCTAGATCAAAGATGCCCAAGTTAAATAGAAGATCTTAATAAATATTGCACTAGAGCAATCAATCTCTAAGGTGAAATTGCCACAACCACATATGATCAAGCAAGCCCCAAGAATGAACCAAACCAGCTTGTGAGCCTTGCGGTCAAGCATGGCACGTATATTGTAGCCATGAAGCCATAGGGAGTAAAGGCAAACATTGCACAAAATAATGAAATCGGCTATGTAGCTGAATATTTGCATCAGCCTTATAGCCCGTGCCATAGCTATAGCCTGACATCTTACCAAACATCCTGCCAATGTAAAGTACTTGTCAGATATAAAAATTTTATTACTAAATTATTAATTTATATTATTTCCATAATTTTTTCCTCTCAAACATTGTCTTTCGATGTAATTAGCCATGCCAAACTACTTTGTCTTATGTCTTTTTTATATAGATTTTTATATTATATTGATATTAATTCTATACTTCATATTATTATTGTTTTAATATAATATTGATTATTAGGATTATATATTTTTTATTTTTTATTTATACATATAATATAATTTTTTAAATTTAATTTAAATTATTATATCAAAAAATTATTTTACTATTTAATATTTTATTTAAATGTAATATGAAAATTTATATTTTATTTTATACATTAAATTAAAAAAATCAATATTATATTGATTAAATTAATATTATATATTTTTTAGTTAATAATTTTGAATATGATACATAATATTTTAATTAATTTTATAGTTGAAAATTTATTTTATTTTGTAATTAATTTATTTTACATTTATGTGTACTTTGAATCTAATTTTATATCACTCCATCTTCAAAATATAATGTGGTATCATAAATTTTTTATTATATATATATAATTTATATTTAATACTAAACATAACTTATTTACTCTATATATTACCACTGATTATTAATATTATATATTTTAATTTATATTTTTAAATATGATATCAATTTTTAATTCAATTTATAATTATTACCTTACAATTTAATTTAATATTTAATATTATATTAAATATAATATGAAATATTATATTTTATTTCATACCTCCAATAAAATTTATTATATACCTTATTATATTATTTAATTTAATATTTATTCTATCTCCTTCTCCATTCCCCTCACCCCTTCATCTTACCATTGAAGAGGCTCTCTTCCATCCCCACATTATAGATTTAGGGAGGAGATTGAACTATGGAATGCTTGACAAAAAAAAAAAACATCACAGTCATTAGATTCTATTGGATATTAAGTACACTAAATTTAATTCTACTTAAAATAAATACTTCAAACATAAGAAAATAAATAAATAAATAATCATTTTTATTTTCCTATACTTTAAATTTTAAATTCTTAGACAAAGTGTTTTTAAATTTAAAATATTGTAACCATATTTGATTTTTTTTAGTATATTTATGTATTATGACATATAATGTTTAGATTTATTTTTTATAATTCATTTGTATATGGTCACGAATATTATAAATTAAATAGTTTGACATCAATATACAACATTAATAGTATTGCACATTAAAATCTAAAGTAAAATAAGCATAAATATAAATTATCATTAAAATATAATTAATTTGATTACACTTTAAAAATAAAATACAAATTTCTATATTACATAATAATTTAAATTAAATTAAAAAATTATATTATATTTATATATATAAACTAAAATATATATAATCCTAATAATCAATATAATATTAAAATAATAATAATATGATGAAGTACAAAATTAGTAGGAATATAATATAAAAATCTATACAAAAGTTTGTGATTGCAACCAAACAAATATTGTGGAAGTCACTTCAAGTCTCTTTAATAAAATTGAAGCATTCTATTATAACACAACAAGACTCACATTGCCACTCATTCTGGAATTGTATTCATGAAATTAGAATATATGGCATAAAACATTGAAATAGACATATTGGTCAAAAAAATGTGGCAAAAATATAAAGAATATGTGTTCTATGACTATGACACTTCCCAAAAGTGGAAGTAAATTATTTTAGAAATTGATCTAAGAAGATTTTCTATAGAATATTAGTACTATGACTATCACACTCCTCAAAATTGGGAGTAAAATGTTTTAGAAAATGAATTATCTTTTTATTATATATTATGAACTAGTATTTGTATTATAAAGGAGATGCTTTATTGATCACCTCAATTATCTTGGTTTCATAACAACTCGAAGTTTTAAAAAAAAAAATTTATTGTATTATTTTTTTCTACAGTTTATTTTTTTCAAAAAAATAGAAAATTAATATATTAAAGAATATAGATATTATATATTTTATTTTGTAAAATATTTAAAAATATTTATATTAGATAATTTATAATGTAGTGTTTGCCCCTAGTTTGCATTTTATTACTATTGCCAAACTCTTTTAGGCAAGTTTTATACTTGATGATTAGTAGCATTATTTTGAGACTGTCAGATATTGTTTCAGATTTAGTTGATTATATGATGAGATTACTTGGTATTCTATACTTCATGTATGCATGATCATTGTTACAGTGTTTTTAGTTATTGATGATGATTAGTTAGATGGATTATCATATGTGTTCTCTTATGGATACTTACCCTATATTGCATGTGTATGGTGTGCGTGTATGTTTTCTTTATGTATGGTGTTTCTGATGTGGTTAAGGAAGAGATTCATAGTCACTTGCTAATCTAGATCTACACAATGCACCACTTCTTGCCATTGTCTATTTAGTTTAGTATATATGTGTTTGTATATGTGTGGATTTTATGCAGATTGCAGGTACCATGTATTGACTTCCCTCAATTGCTGGGATGAATGTACCCTATCACATTATCTCAATGGCAAGAGGGGAGATAAATTCTTAAGTCCAAATCCTAACCTTTAACCCATTTGTCCTAAAAAAATAGGATAAATATTTGAGTTGATTACCTTACAAATGCATCATATGACGTTAATTCATGATTATAACCCTTTAGTTTGATCTTGTATGTGTTTTTTGTATGATGAGTTTTTGTATTTTTTCCTGTAATTCTTTGGTGATTTTTCTATTAATTAAGTCAAAATTAAATGATTTAATTTAATGGAATATTGTTATGATATTTTTAATATTTAATTATATTTAATTAATTGGAGAATTAATTAAATAAAAAGAATTAAATTTAAAGATAAAAGATAAAAGTTTAATTTTAGAATGTGATAATATTTATTTAATTTATTAACAATATATTTAGAATTTATTTTTAAATAAATCTTAAATACTATTATTATTTAAGTTAATAGATATTTTATCATTTTACGTTTCAAAAATAAATTAAAAAGTGAAAAAAATATTAATTTATTAAAAGTTTTAAGATTGCATAATGTGTGCATGAGATTAAAATTTAATAAATTAATTAAAAAGAGAAGTCAAGTGAAATTAAATAAATTTATTTTATCATTCAATAATTGTGCATGAAAAAAATAAAGAAAATATTATAAAGAGTTAAACTATGGTGAGCAAGGAGTCCTCTTGAGTGATCACACAATTAGTGCCCCAATTTTAAGAGAGAACTTCATATCAGAATTTGAGGGTTCATTTTTGAAGGACAATGAATTTTGGAAAGAAAATTTTGGTAAGGAAGGTTTGAGAGGAAAAATTTCTCTTACAAATCTTTTTGGGAATAGCGATTTAGCATCAGAGTCTAGGTGGATTCTTGTGATTTATTCGCACAGTTGATTACACTATTTCTTTTCCTATCTTCTTCGTGTTTGTGGATTGATTGTCTATGTTTTACTGCGATGAATCTTTCAATCCTGTAATTTGGAATTTCTAGTATGCATGTTGATTTCATTTGTATATGGGAAGATTAAAATATCATTACAATCCTCCTTCCATAGAATTAAAATTTGAAAATTCAATTGAGACGGGTTTTGAGAGAAAATAATTTTTTTTAATTAGAAATTTGAATGGTTAATTGTATTTTTCCTATCAGACTAAGATTGAAAATGCTTATTAAAAAAACATATATTTAAAATTATATTAGAAGGGTATTGTTTGAAGTGAATTGTTTTAAATTTAAATAAAAAATATATATATATATATTAAATGGGGAGGCAGGGCCGTGACACCCCCACCCCCCCCCTCTGCCCACTACCTTACCTTCCTCCATATGGAGGGTTGCGCTGACTATAGTGGAGACCGCGGTAGTAGCAACATTTATTGTTGTTGCAATCATAGGCCCACTACGGCTAGTAACACCTTAATGAAGTCGTACGGCCTTCTTAAAAATCGAGCGGGCTTTAAATGCCAAAAACGTATGTTATAAAGTTTTTTTTATATAATGTAATTTATTTGTTATTAAATTTTTCATAATAATTTTTATACATATATATATAATTTAATATATAATTAAAATTATTAAATTTTAACTAATTTAATAAAGGTTTTGTTATTTTCATTGTTAACTTATTAATTAATATAATTAATTAAATTAAATTGTTATTAGTGTTTTAATAAAATTATTAATAAAAAGTGGCTATTCTATTAATAATTTAAAAATAAGTTATTAAAGATGTTAATGATAATTAATTAAAAGTTTTAATTATTTATTATTAAAATACTTTTGGGGGAAACAAAATTGATTATTGAAATTTAATAATATTTAACTAGAGTACTTAATTAAATTATTATTAAAATAAATAGAACAATAAGTTGTGAATGATTAATAGGTGAACTTGAGATTTTATTTCCTAGTTGGATTTATACAAAAAAATGTAATCTTGAAACCTATAGTAAAATTATACCTTTGTGTCTTCGAAACGTAATGTATTGAGTAAGCTACATTGTATGTTCTGTATGCGAGGTATATCTTATGATTTGGGGATTTGAGGTTTGACCTAGTGTTGACCAATCTTAGAATGTTACCAGAAGCTTGGGAGTTTTGCATTTGTGATGCTATGATGATTTGACTTCGATCTTTATACTTAACCATGGTAATGTGTCTGGTATGCTTTATGATATGTGTTGTTCTATTGATTGTTATTGCTTTCTAGTGTTCTCTTGTGAAACTAATATGAAAGGTGTTGACCTATCTATATATAACCATTTTGAGTCTTTGATCAGTTGTATTTGGATTTCTTTCTAGTCACTTTTATAGGAGTGAGGTGTTTGGTATGATTTGTTCTTGGTGATGTCATGTTATGACATATTTGACTTAACCATTTTCAGTCTTCGATCAATTATTTTTGGGATGCTTTCTAGTTGCTCATTGAGAACTAATGTGTTATTATGAATTATCTTTTGATGCTTTCTAGTCACTTGTATAGGACTGAGGTGATTTTATATGATTCTTTGATTTATACTTTTATGAGCCTAAGGTAGGTTATCCATATGTAATGTTAGGAAGTGGCTTGCAATGGAGGTCAAGGCCCTAAGTGGTTGCCAGGGTAACCCATTGTAAGTTGTTTAATAAGTGAAAACACTACACTAAATCAGAATAAAATGAACCTAATAAGAGTCTTTTTATGTTCTCACTCATGCCTTGAGTGCTAGTACAGACTAAGATGGGAGTAGAGAGAACGCTTGGTTGTGACCACACATCATTAGTATGCCTTGTCAGTACAAGAGGATACTAGTGTCACATAGGGATCACTAGGGGGTTAGGGTCTTGAGAGACTGCCAAGGTAACTCTAGCATGATTCATGCAATGAAACTTACTCGCTTACATAGTAGGTTCCCTACATGTCTTTATGTGCCTCTGGGTATAGATGTTGAGTTATCTTGGAACCTTTGAGTTAGATTGCTTATAGGGTTTCCTGGACTTAGAGATTACTTTTGATATTTGGTTTGATATCCTATTTGGGACTTGAGACTATCTCCTTAGTGCAGTGGGAGTGGGCCTCTTTGGGTTATCACGCAATCAAGTGGTAGTGCTTTTTACTCTTACCATTGAGATCCATCTATTGATACTATGGCTATAGTTTCCTTGTCTGCATTTCCTTTCATTCTATTCTTGTGTATTATGATGGATGGTTGTATCCTTATGATGGATGGTTGTATCTTTATGATGGATAGTTATATCTTTATGATGGATGGTTTCACTTATTGTATTATACTTTGTATCATGGATCCATGGAGGATGAAGTAATCTATTTTTATAAATATATATTCTTTTAGCCTTTCATACCTTGTGACATGTATAGTGGATGATTGAGTATTCCAAATTTTATTGTCAAGTGACATTCAGAGCAATTGTATATTATTTAAATGGACTTTGGACTTTTAATTATTCTTTCATGTGGATGTGTTATTTATTAGACTTAGTATTAATTAAAATTTAAATGTGATTCAACATCTTGGGATCCTTAAGGAATGTAATATGTTATGTTTGCTTCTATATGATTGTATGTTATTGTTTCCACTACTTTATGTTTGATGTGTAAGTTATTCTTTCTATATAAAAAAAAAATCTTTGGCAAACTTAGTAAAACTTTAGGTTAATTCTTTTGGATCCCTTGGCGGGGCATTACATATAACATGAGTTTTTAATATATACATGTATATATGTATTTATCAATAAAAGATAATAAATTAATTAAACTAATCAAACTAACATACAATTGTAAAAAATTTAAAATATATTATTTAAAGTAACATTTGAATTTAATAGTGATACTTGTGTATATAAACTATCTAACAAAGCATAAATCAACAAAAAAAGATTCAATATTTAATATCAAAAGATATAGATAAACTAGGACAAGAATTTTATAGTTTTTTTTTGAAAGCCAAAATTATTCATACATTTCTATGAATTTTGTGCTAACCCTTCAAATTGAGGGTATAAAGTTTAGAATAGGATAATTTTATTTTTAAGGTTTGATATATTCATTTTGCCTTTGTCGCTCATGAAGTTTTAAATGTAGGAGTAAATCCTACTATTGTTATCCTTCAAGATTTTATTAATTTTTCCTTTCACCTCCTTAATTTGACATGAGATAATTTCATCCCTTATCTAGATTTTCCACCATATTTTTGATGGAAAGGATCTCATTATAAGCCAATGTGTCAAAGGAAGTAGTAAGATTAGTTTTTTCCTTAATTTTAGTGAAATTGTCACTAAGTTTCATAGATATATTAGGGTTGATATCCGCTAAACCCTTCATTTCCACTGCAGGTTGAATTTCCTTATAATTTGAGGCAGAGTATCCAACAATATTGATAGTGAGACTCTCCTTCTTGTTATCATTTTTCTTGTTCTTGGTGCCTTAAGACAAATTTTCTTCACAATCCAATTTCCACATTTTGGCTACAAAGGGATAATCTTTCTGTATTTTAACAATAGGAGTCTCTTTACTTTCATCCCCTATTTCCATCACATCCTCATTTTCTTCCCACAAATCCTTCAAAACCTTATCATCTTGGGAGTTAGCCAAGGTGGCATCCTCCTCATCCCTTAAGGTTTTAATATGATTTGTTATGTATGTGAAAATAAATATTTTTTTAATTTTTGAAAAAATAATTCATTTTTTAGATCTAATGTATGTAAATTCAAAATAAATTAATTACTATAATAATTTTTGTAAGACTGATAATTGTAGAATAAAATAGTAAGAAATGATGATAAGAAATCAAGAACACACTAATAAGCTCCAAAATAAAATGATAAATGGTGTCAAGGAATAGATATAATATAATATTTTTCTTAAGGAAAGTTTCGTCATATCAATCATATATTTGTACATCTACACATGATACTGTGTAGAAATGAAACATAGATATCTCAATCTCAATGAAATTTGAGCTTGGAACATTTCGTTTAAGAATACAATTTTTCTACCACTACACCAATTAAATATAAAATTGTTTAATATTTAATAATAAAAGCTCACACAATAATTTACAGTAAATATAACATTTACCTCAAATATAGTCACAATACTATAATAAATTACCCCTTACATTGTACCTTCCACACACCACTGTAATTTAGCTATTGTTTCATAAGCTTGTCAAAGAAGCTATTAAAAACTATCAAAAACGATTAGTAACTTCAACTCTCTCTTACTTGTCTTAACATTAACACGATTTTCAAGCTTCATCTAAACATTATTGTTAGATCCGTAAGACCCACTTTTATTTGAGTGTTATCTTCTGTATGGCACTTGCACTTGAAAAAGACATCACTCCACCTGCATTTGCAGCTGCGTAATGAATCCAAAGGCCCACATTTTTCAAGTATCTTCCACACCGACTCGCCGACCCGATCAGTAACATAAGGAAATAGACCATTCAGATAATTGAATCTCACCTTCGTCACCCAAAACTTGGCAACCATGTAGAAGGTGGTCAAATTAGCACAGGTGCAGATGAACAAGCACGACCCAAGAACCACCCAACCCAGCTTCGGAGCTTTCTCAGCGAGCATGGCATAAACCGCAAGCATGAATCCGTACGCCGTAAAGGCGAACATTGCGCAGACCAATAGATTAGTGACACATAGGAACAACACCTTATCTCCCGTTGTGATAGGTGTACTCATCTGCCACATCAGCATAACAAAGAGCGACAAAAAGAATGCCACGCAATCAAAGATGAGAAAAAGTTTGAAGGTGTCCAATCCAAGTAGAAGCGTCGACCCTTTTTTGTCGTCGAAACCGCCCAAAATAGTGAAAGCCGCGGTGAATGACATTGTGGCTAACAGAACCACCACAACTAACTCTGTGTTGCGCCTGTCATCAAATGTTTTGTCCACCATCTTCACTGCAACCTCGTGTTTCTCTATACTCACCTTGGGAGCGCTGTACAGGAATGGCTTGTGCCTGGCTGGATAACTGTGAAAAATCTAACTATTGCAGTCACTGATTATTAATCTCCTATCACAAATGATTATTAAACTGCTGAAAATAAATTCCTAGCTAATATCGAAGAATAACACAACTGCAACTTCACTTATAAAATACAGAAAGAAATGCGCAACACAATAAACACAATATTTTTGGACAAATTGTCCCTGGAAAAACCCCTAAGGGAAAACCAGTTCTACAAATGAGGAATTATATTAAACTTCAGCAAATCAAGAGATACAAAATTCCTTGCCTCTCACTGGCAGAACTCTGACAACCTCCTAATTTCTCCCGCTGATATTCCTCATTGGTATGCCTGCGCTAACACTGTGCCCTTGCTAACACTGCAAGACTGTTTGCTAACACTGCAAACTGCTTCTCAAAAATTTCTTCCCTACGCTAACACTGCGCCCTTGCTAACACTACAAGATTGTTTGCTAACACTGCAAACGTTTCTCCCAAAGCTTCTTCCTGTGCCCTTGCTAACATTGCAAGACTGTTTGTTAACACTGCAAACTGCTTCTCCAAAAACTTCTCATCACATCCAAATGACCCAATGACCCCTTTCTATACTACTCCTCTTGGTAAACCAACGACCAAGATTAAATCTAACCAACGGCTGAGATTAAGACAACTCGACAGCCAATAATAGAATTAGTTGCAAAGTGTCCAAAAGGAATCACTAAAATTAGTAAATAATAACCATTTACTAATTTTTGGCAAGTGGACAAACAGCTGTCCAAACCACCCATAAATACAACCGCTATTCATAGATAAGGACGAACAGCTATCCAAGCTACCCATAAATAGTGCTGCTATTTCCAGGTCAGAAATAACAGCTGTCCAACTAACAATAATTAACACTCCCTCTTAGCGAGGAAGCTATTCTGCATGACACCCATCTTATCTCTGAAGAAGATAAATTTGGCCTTTCCCAAAGCCTTCGTCAGAATGTCTACTACCTGCTCATCTGTAGGTATGTATTGTAGTCGAACAACTCCCCTTTGTACACAATCTCTGATGAAGTGATATCTGATATCTATATGTTTAGACCTATCATCAAACACTGGATTTTCAGACAACTTGATGCAACTCTGATTGTCACAATGTATCACAGTAGTCTCAACCTTCTGACCAAACAAGGCTACTAACAACTTCCGAAGCCATATAGCTTCACATGTCGCCATGCTAGCTGCTATGTATTCTGCTTCTGCTGAACTTAGAGCCACAGACTTCTGCTTCCTGCTGAACCAAGATACAACTCCTGATCCCAAGCTGAAACAACACCCTGATGTGCTCCTTTTGTCTGTTGTACTTCCTGCCCAATCTGCGTCAGTATAGCCTATCAACCTGATACCTTCACCTCGAACATATCTGATCCCATACTCGACTGTACCACACAAGTAACGTAGCACATGCTTAGCCGCTATCCAATGCATTCTCTTTGGTTCAACCATGAACTGACTAAGAGAGTTTACTGCAAATGCTATATCTGGTCTAGTGTTGACCAAATACATAAGCGAACCAATCAATTGTCTATATAAACTGGGATCTACATCTTTCTCCTTAGATGTATCTACCTTCCTCCAAATCGTGATCATGGGTGTAGACATGGCTTTGCAATCCTCCATCCCGAATTTCTTCAAGATTTGAATGCAATATTTCCCTTGACCAAGGAAAATCTCCCCATCTGTCTGCCACACTTCCATGCCTAGAAAGTAGTGCATAAGTCCTAAATCCTTCATCTCGAAGTCTTCTGCAAGGTTCCTCTTGCAATCCACTATGAGCTCTAGTGAACTTGTAAGAAATAGGTCGTCCACATAAAGAACAAGAATGAGAATCTCACCCCTAACCATCAAGTAGTAGAGGTTAGCATCTGCTTCACTCTTCACAAAGCCCATTTTCTGCAAGTATGTATCAATGCGCTCATACCACGCTCTAGGAGCCTGCTTGAGTCCGTACAATCCTTTCTTCAATCTGCACACGTGGGTCTCTTTGTTGTGTGCTACAAAGCCTTCTGGTTGTTCTATGTATACCTCCTCCTTCAACTCACCATTGAGGAATGCTGTCTTGACATCCATTTGATGGATCTGCCATCCCATCTGTGCTGCAAGTGAGATTACAGCTCGTATAGAAGTATACTTGGCAACTGGAGCAAATGTCTCCTCATAGTCTATTCCCTCCTTCTAAGAGAACCCCTTTACCACAAACCTAGCCTTGTATTTCTCGATGCTACCATCTGCACCGTGCTTTATCTTATAGATCTAGCGTGATCCAACTACAGCCCTATCTGTTGGTCTAGGTACTACCTCCCACACATCATTCTGCATTATTGAAGAATATTCCTCAACCATAGCATCTCGCCATACCTGATGTTCTGCAGCTTCCTAATAGCTAGAAGGCTCACTATCTACCAACTGACTAACTAATGCCACATAGTCATTGAACTTGGCTGGTTGTCTTCGCTGTCTAGTACTCTTCCTAAGAGATCCCACAAACTCCTGAGTATCCCTTTGTGTATCTGGAACCACATGGTTCCTGCTGCCAACTGTAGAGGATGAAATGTCAACCTCTAAGTCTTCCAGATGCATTTCCTGTTGCACCTATTGCTCCATACTCTGTGAATCTTCACTAACTGAGTCTACACTCGTACTGGTAACTGTAATTGAGCTTTGATGCCCTTGACTTGGTCTTGGAGCTTCTGTTGGCTGCTCACTCTGATCATCTGTTGGCAAATCTCTGGATCTCTTGAATGCCTTGTCCTCCATGAACTTGACATCCCGTCTGACAATAACTCTTTTAGTCCTCGGAATGAAAATCTTGTATGCCTTTGAGGTCTCACTGTACCCAACAAAGTACCCCCTCTCTGCAGTCTGATCTAACTTTGTACGTGTATCTCCAGGAATATGACAATATGCCAAACTCCTGAATATCCTGAAGTGACTAACATCTGGCTTCTTCCCTGTGAAAGCCTCCTCTGGTGTCATCTTCCCTAGCACCTTGCGTGGAACTCTATTCTGAATGTAGACTGTTGTATTACACGCCTCTGCCCATAAGTAACGGGGCATGTCCTAGTCATGTAGCATAGCTCTTGCTGCCTCTGATATAGAACGGTTCTTCCTCTCAGCAACTCCATTCTACTGTGGATTGTAAGGAACAGTCCATTCTCTCTTGATTCCTTCTTTGGTGCAGAACTCCTGGAAGACATTTCCTTTGTACTTGCCTCCATTGTCTGACCGAAGAACCTTTATCTTCTTTCCTGTCGAGTTCTCCACAAGAGCCTTGAACTCTTGGAATCGACTGAAAACCTCATCTTTAGTCTTCAAGAAGTATATCCAGGTCTTTCTAGAGAAGTCATCAATAAAAGTAACATAGTACTCATATCCTCTGAGAGATTTCGTTGACATTGGTCCACAAACATCTGAATGTACTAGATCAAGAACACCCTTAGATCTGGTGTCACTCCTTGGAAAAGATGCTTTCGCAAACTTCCCCAACACACATCCCTTACATACATCGTCATGCTCTGTGCTCACCTCTGGAACACCTATCACGGTCTCACGAAGCAATCTAAGTGCTCCATGATGAATATGGCCCAACCTCCTATGCCATAGCTCTCCAAGATCTCTAGGATTACTGTTGCTCATAAGTGCCTTAGGAGTGTCAAACTGCAATCTATAAAGGCGACCACTCCTAACTCCAATAGTTATGGGTGATTTCCAATCCTTGTGCTTAATCAACACATGTGTCCCTCTAAAGAGTACATTATACCCCCTATCCTGAAGAACAGATAGAGAAATCAAATTCATACCTAAGCCCGGCACATATAACACATCATGAAGAGGAATTATCTTTCCATTCTCCCTCTGAAACTGAACAATCCCTTTCCCAACAGGGTTGAGTTTGGACAAGTTTCCCATAGAAATCTGGATGTTGGTGTCCTCCTCCTTGTAACTAGAGAAGTACTCTCTAACTCCTGTCATATGAAATGACGCCCCACTATCTATATACCAAACACACTGTGAGGTTGAGCTAACCATACAAGCTATGAGTGCAAACTCATCTTCCATTCTGTTGGAGAGTTCTTCTGCACTTGCTGAAGCTGCCACCTGCTTCTTACCCTTTTTCCTCTCTGGGCAATCACTGACATAGTGGCCAAACTCGTGACATCCAAAGCACTTGACCTTAGAAAGGTCCTTCTTCTTCTTTTCACTTTGTGAATTTGATCTTTTGCTAGATCCCTTCTTTGCTTTCCCTTTACCCACTAGGGCAATGTTCTCTTGTTCCACCTCATTTTTCTGACTCTTGTTGGCCCCATTGACAAGACTTAGTCTAAACTCCTCTTGAGTGAAATCAATCCATAGTCGATCCCAACTCGGTAAAGTATCTCGTCCACTGACAACTTGAACAAAGACACTCCATTGTTTAGTAAACCCATTTAGGGCTATTCTCACTAGCTCATCATCACTAGGCCTATCTCCAACAGCTGCTAACTCATCCTTGACAAGTCTGAGCCTGGTGAGGTAACTTGTGACATCTTCTCCCTGATTCATCCGGGTATTCTTTAGCTTCTCTTTGAGAATCAACTTCCTGTTAGTGGTAGCATTCTGGTACAGATTTAGAATGGCGTCCCACATCTTCTTTGCTGTATCTAGCTCCGAGATATGTGGAACAATATGATCCTTGACACCATCAAGGATAATCCTCCTCGCTTTGGCATCGTCCTTCCTATATGCTGCAAGCTGTGTTGCATCCATTGGTATAGGTACACCACTGGTAGCATAATTCTTGATACCATTCTCTTCCAACAATAAAGAAATTCTGGCCTTCCAGACACCAAAATTTGAGGCACCATCCAATCTATCCTGATCTCTCAAACTAGCTGAAGCCATCTCAAGGGTTTAAAGCAATAATAAATCTAAAGAGATCAAAATTTCTTTCCTAGGGCAAAACTCTTCTACCCTTAACAATGCTTTGATACCATGTGAAAAAATCAAACTATTGCAGTCACTGATTATTAATCTCCTATCACAAATGATTATTAAACTGCTGAAAATAAATTCCCAGCTAATATCGAAGAATAACACAACTGCAACTTCACTTATAAAATACGGAAAAAAATGCGCAACACAATGAACACAATATTTTTGGACAAATTGTCCTTGGAAAAACCCCTAAGGGAAAACCAGTTCTACAGATGAGGAATTATATTAAACTTTAGCAAATCAAGAGATACAAAATTCCTTGCCTCTCACTAGCAGAACTCTGATAACCTCCTAATTTCTCCCACTGATATTCCTCACTGCTATGCCTGCGCTAACACTGTGCCCTTGCTAACACTGCAAGACTGTTTGCTAACATTGCAAACTGCTTCTCAAAAGCTTCTTCCCTGCGCTAACACTGCGCCCTTGCTAACACTGCAAGACTGTTTGCTAACACTGCAATCGTTTCTCCCAAAGCTTCTTCCTGTGCCCTTGCTAACACTGCAAGACTGTTTGCTAACACTGCAAACTGCTTCTCCAAAAGCTTCTCATCACATCCAAATGACCCAATGACCCCTTTCTATACTACTCCTGTTAGTAAACCAACGACCGAGATTAAATCTAACCAACGGCTGAGATTAAGACAACTCGACAACCAATAATAGAATTGGTTGCAAAGTGTCCAAAAGGAATCACTAAAATTAGTAAATAATAACCATTTACTAATTTTTGGCAAGTGGACAAACAGCTGTCCAAACCACCCATAAATACAACCGCTATTCACAGTTAAGGACGAACAGCTGTCCAAGCTACCCATAAATAGTGCTCCTATTTCCGGGTCAGAAATAACAGCTGTCCAACTAACAATAATTAACAATAACTAGCCAGCACTGAAATGATCTTGTAAGATTCATGATACTGTGTGTTCTCTCTCACTATGCCGACGGCTGTTAAACCTTCCTTATTAACGGCCAACTTGTTTATTCCCCTTATACCCAGCAAGGAACTCACCATCTGCAAAATGCACACTGTAATTCATTACATACAAATTGACGCTCCCATGGATTTCGTATTTTTCCTCAATAAGTTTCAGATCCTATATCCAGAGTTAACACTTTCATTCATTTCGCTTTACTTGTATCTACTTTAATATAGTTCACCGGATCCAGTCAAGAAATCTTACATTGACCCAGAATGTAACTACTGAATAGCTGGTTTAGAAATTCTGTTTTCGTAAAAGCTAAGATTCGTAAAGGAAGAAACTTACATTGAAGTTTTTTTTTCTGGCTGCAATATGAAGAGGTGTGTCTCCTTCGCGTATTTTGAAGAAAGGATCTTTCTTTTCAGTTGGATCTGTGTTCTCTCTACCCAGCTCTTCCTCTGGAGACTTGTCAATTCCTCTGTTGACTAGATCTAATAAACCCACATTTTGATTCAAGTAATCAACAATCCGAACTTGACTAACTTGGGCGGCTAGGTGTAGAACGTTCATTCCACAAATATTGGGTATTTCAACAGCATCCGGTCTCCCCTGTAATAACTCTTTTACCGCTTTCAGATGCCCCAGTTTCGCTGCAACAGAAAGTGGTGTTTCTTGGTTGCCATTAATACTGTAGCAAAGTTTGGGTTCAATCTCTTTTAACCGCTTTATTATATCCGCGTCGTTTCTGCGAGCAGCTATATGCTTAAATCCTTAAATCCGTCGTATCTCCATTTTTGTACTTCTCTATGCTTAAATCCTTTTTTGTAAACCGCCAGTTCTGTAAAAGGGACACTCTAATTAGTTACCTTGAATTAGATAAGGTCTCGTTTCAAAATAGCTAAAGGTAACGAATGCCTAGTTTACCAGTCACGTGGAGAAAGGTGAAAACCCTCTAAACTAAAAACATAAAGCAGCCCTAATCCCTTAAAAACAAAATCAGTATATCTGCAGGACATGAAACGGCTATCAAAATAAAAGCTGAAGAACCAGTGAATTATTTATAGACTGAAATTTCTGGAGCTAAGAGTTCAAAAATAAGGTTATCTATTTTCAAAATTTGTATCTAGTACATGTATATTAAGATTTAGCACTCGTTGAAGATAGAATCATTCATAACTATACAGTTTCAGAGTAGAAAACAACTGAATCTGAATAGACATAGGAAAAAAAAAATATTTAACTCAGGTAATATTAGCTTGTTAGATGGGTATCACAACTCCAACCACTAATGAATAATGACATTCCTAGTCTCAACGGAAGCATTGTATCGAGGATGTTAACCAAATATTTTATATCGACCCAGAACTTAACGGACACTATTAGAAATTAATACGCCAAAAAAAAACCAGAAATCTAAAGAGACTGACCTGAATCTCCTCTGTTTATTGCAACATGTAAACAGGTTCTCTCGTCCGCCGTCTTTTGACGTAAACTTGAAGGATGTGCGTCAAATAGCATCTCCACTGTGTCCTTATCGCAGCTTTCGCACGCTTTGAACAGAGCCGTCTCGTTACGCTTGTTGCAGACATTGACGCCACTTTCTTTTGTTTTGAGTAGAATTTGTACAACATTAGAGAAACCTCCCTGAGCCGCCAAGTGCAACGCGGTATTTCCTTGGGCATTGGTAGCCTTTACAAGTTCGTGATTGAGTTTCAGGAGCTCTTCAACGACTGGCAGATTTCCAACACTTGCAGCCAAATGGAGAAGAGTTTTTCCCCCTCCTGGTGTAGTACTCTGCAGAGCTGCTTCAAGTTTGGACTTCTCAAATTTTAATCCAGAGCGTAGTACGACATTGTACGTCTTCTGATCGATCCCTCTGCTGGCCTGTTCTCGCTGAGTTGCCATGGCAAATTCCCCTGTTGCTTCCTTCAAGACTGTCCAAGTTCACTGTCTTATACGCTGCATTATGATGTCGTTAAATAAGTACTCGATCACGGTGTCATGGCGTCTCACTGGAGGAGGAAAGAGCAGTCCTGGTTCAAAGAAATAGGGAAAAATGGAAAAACAGGCCCGTCAAAAAGGCGTGGAAAAAGAAAGACTGTGAGGAGATTCCATCGATAAAACAAATCCAAATACGAGAAATGCCTTCTCTTTTTTCGTTGAAGGGGGGCCCTTGAATTCACGGTCACTTGCCCTGAAATTTCTTCGCTGTTGTCATCGAAGTTTTATTTTATATAATAGAACAATATCCTTATTTAAAATTTCGAGGTATGAGCACTCTTACTTTCTCCCAACTACCTCTCTCAGCTATTTTGGTTTTTTGGGTGAGGCTGCATTTTTAGGGGTGGCTAGGGTATTCATAAACTTGTACCTCGTGATTCATCATTCTACTATAAAAATATATATTTATATTGGGCGCTGCCTGATCTCTACACAAATTGTACTAAAAACAAAAAAAAGTCAAACAATTTTTTTTAAGATTCACGAAAATACAGTGAATTTTTCTCAAAGTTTTTGTTGTTTTCGATCACAAAATATGCACATCATAAAGATTAAATGCTGAAATTTTCAAAAAAATTCACCCTTTTAAAATATTTTTGAAATTTGCTCAATGGTACATTTTGTAGGGAGGATAGTCGTGTCCCTTTTATTGATCATTGATCTTGCTACATTTAACGATAGGAAATCAATATCTCTATTTTATATAGCATTAAATTATGTGCTATATACTTGCTTTAAAGATAAGAGAAGTATGAACATCCTGTCCAACAGGAGTGGAAAATAAATGAGGGAAGGAGAGTCCGTCCACAACAATAACCCCATGATAGTGATTGTTGATGTCTCTGTTTTGGTATTCACGATCAATTGACGTGACATTTTTTTTTATTGTTTCTAAACCTTGATACCTTCAATGCTAGCCAAGATGTTTCTTTATGATGTCATTAGAATATATGGCCTCACTTTTAAAATTAAAAAATGAGTATTGCTAAACAAAATATATTGAAAAAGGCATAAAGGAGATTCTCTTGAGAAAAATATTTGCATTAATGTCTTTTTAATAAAAATGGAAGTGAGTGATTGAAGAAAATGAATAATAGTTTTATTATATTTTTATAATTAAAAAGAGAGGCAAATATTATTGAAGTATTGGTGAGTGACAAAACATATATTAAAGAGGAGAGGTTTCTATTATTTATGACAATCATTTGCAAGAGTTTCAATTGTGTTTAATATTTTTTGTATTATGTTTTGTTTTTACATTAAGATTTTGAATCATACTTTGTTATTCATGATTAGAACATAGTACAAGAAATGTTTAGCATAATGATAGATCACAAGAGTTTGATTGGAAACAACTTTTGCAAAAACAATATATATTTTCAAATTTCAAGTCAAGTTGTATTTAATAAGTTTTATAAGAAATGAAAATAACATTTAAATCTAATGTAGATCAATAAAAATTTTAAAGTAATGAGAATCATATTTATAAGGAGGGTCATATCTCAATTGCATCATATATTAACTCGATTAAAATTATTGTAATAAAACAAAGATAAAAAATTACATCTGGAAAATAAATCATTATTATGGAATTAGAGATTGAAATTTTTTCTAAGCTAAAAAAAGAAGAAAGATTGAAATACATAATACATGAAACTATGAATAATTGAATTATCATGGAAAACAAAGGAAGCTTGAAGTTATTTTATCAATATAAAGTAGCGAAATACAAATATTGTGTGTCAAAGGTATGTACTTGCAACAAACACACTTCAAGAAGACATTACAATGTTAGGGGTTACCACATCAAAATACTTCAAGAAATATCAAAAAAACCCTAAAGAAACCATCTTATTGCTCTCTAACTAAAGCATGAGTATGAAAATAAGCTTGGTTTCTAACAAGAAAGGTAGTGTCGATTAGAATCCAAGGAAATACTACTTAGCATAATATATGTATATGTGTGTGCATGTGTACCAGCTCCCAAGCTCACCAAAGACAACTTCATTGCATGGCAAAGTTTGATGAAACTGCACCTTGGATCAATAGGTAATTATGCAAAAATCTCAATCGGAACAAAACATGTAGACCCAGTTGGACCACTTATTACAGATGACTTGAACAAAAGGAAGGAACACAATCAGGCAATGCTGGAGATTGCCTCTGCACTTAGTTATGCTAAATTTGATGACATCAAAGGATGTGATATTGCATTCAAGATGTGGAAAGCCCTTTCAGATATCTACGGAGAAGATCAAAATGTTCAAAGAGAAAAAAGAGAAAGCCTTAGAGGAAAGTTTGATGACATGAAAATGGAAGAAGGTGAGAATGCTACTCAATATGGATCCAGAATTTTTAAAAAAGTGGTAATTGCAATAAGAAGTCTAGGTGGGCAATTGGAAGAAGAGATTGTCAACAACAAATACTTGAGAAACCTACTCCCCATCTATGCCATTAGAGTTTCAACCATCAATAGCTAAGGTGTGTACAAGGAAATACACTAACCTTTGAAGGAATAGTAGTAAGAGTTACCGCATTTGAATTATCCAACTTTGACAACTACAGACCTAAGAACCTTGAATCTTCTTTTAAGGCCAAGCTAACATTGAAGGACATTGAGGAGGTGACATCAAACAAGAAGAGAAGAAAAGGAAAACATGCATCCAGTGATAATAGCATAGTTTCAAAGAAGATGTGGATCAGTTAGAAGCACTACTAGCTAGAAGATTCCATAGAGGCAAAGGTAAATTCAAAGGTAAGCTACCTATCATTTGTTTTAATTTCAATGAAGTAGGTCATATTGCTACAAGGTGTACATAGAAGAAGAACTACAAAGAAGGAAACAAGTACAAGAACAAAAGAGAAGATGATAGTAGAGATTATAAGGACAAAGGTAAAAGATGTTACATTGTTGAAGAAGATTTTGATGAGAATGATGATGAAGTAGTATATGTGGCAATGAAGGATGAATCAAATGAAGATGAAGTTGCAACACTAGTAACCTATGTAAACAAGAATGACAAGTGGATCATAGATAGTGGTTTCTCACATCACATGATAGGAGACAAAAGTAAGTTCATTACCTTCACTCAATATGATAGAAATAGTGTTAGATTTGGTAATGATGCTCTATGTCAAATAAAAGGAAAAGGTTCAATTAAATTTACAGAGAAAATTTTATGTGATAATGCATATTATGTTGAAGGATTGAACTACAATTTGTTGAGTGTATCACAGTTAGGCAATGTAGGTTGAAAAGTACAATTTAGAAAAATATCTGCCAAGATCTATTACACTGATGGAAATTTGATGGGAAAAGGTGAACAAACAAAAAGTAATCGATTTTATCTAGATATGAAAGATGCAACTTGTCTTGTTGTTAGACTTGATGATGTGTGGTTATGGCATAAAAGATTGTGCCATGTTAACTTTGGCAATCTAATTAGCATCAGCAAAAAGAAGAAAGTCAAAGGTTTGCCTGCACTAAAGAAGCTTGAAAATACAATGTGCAAACAATGTCAACTAGGGAAGATGACTAAGTCTAGTTTCAAAAGTAAAACATACACTTCCAAAGAAATACTAGAATTAGTCCATACAGACTTATGTGGTCTAATAAAAGCGCAAAGCTATCTAGGAGATAGATACATAATACTATTTGTAGATGACTATTCCAAGATGATGGCTGCTATGTTCTTAAAGAAAAAATCTGATGCATTTCAAATGTTCAAGTGGTATTTGGCCAAAGTTGAGAAGGAAATAGGTAAGAGTCTGAAATGCCTAAGGTCAGACAAAGGAGAAGAGTTTACATCAAAGGAATTTGAGATATTCTGCAATAAAAAAGGTATAAAAAGACAAACATCAGCACCAAGAACTACACCTCAAAATGGTATTTCTAAAAGAAGGAATAGGTTAGTAATAGACAGTGCTAGAACCTTGATGATGGAGAAAAATGTTGCTCTAAAGTACTGGATAGAAGCTGTAAGTATTATTGTTTACACCCTGAATAGAGTCCAAGTAAAGAAAGGTACAAATGTAACACCTTTTGAATTGTGGTATGGTTACTCACCTAATGAAAAACATTTCAAAGTCTTTGGTTGTAAATGCTATATTCTTAAAGATACTAGAAATAGCAAGTTTGATGCAAAAAGTGATGAAGGCATATTCTTTGGATACTCCACTAGAAGCAAAGCATATAAGTGTTTGAATACTAACACTAACAAAATTGTGGAGAGTGCAAATGTAAATTTTGATGAGCATGCAGAAGTCCAAGTTGATGAGTCCAAGCAATCAGAAGATTATAGATCATTTGTATACTTCTATGAATGAATGTCTGTTGAAGATAATGTTGTCAATCAAATTGGAAATCAGTAACAAATCTCAGCATCAGCTGAGTCACAACCAGTGAATGCCAAGTTGCTTTTAGGAGCGAAGTTGCAGAATAAAGAAAATACACATTCTAATTCTAAAAATAGTAAACATGAAATAAATGATGAAGTATCAGATGAAGAAGAACATAATGACTCTGAAGCTGAACGATAAAACATGGAAAGAAGGATAGAACCAAGGTTAGCCAAGTATGTGAGAAGACATCACCCTGTAGATCAAATCAATGGTGACAAGGATGCAAGACCAATGACAAGGAATAAACTAAGGAATGAATCATGTCTGCTAAGAAAAGTTGAGCCTAAAATAGTAAAAGATGCACTACAAGATGATGACTGGCATAAAGCTATGGAAGAAGAGGTCAGTAATAGACAATGCTAGAACCTCGATGATGGAGAAAAATGTTTCTCTAAAGTACTGGACAAAAGCTATAAGTACTATTATTTACACCCTGAATAGAGTCCAAGTAAAGAAAGGTACAAATGTAACACCTTTTGAATTGTGGTATGGTCACTCACCTAATGTAAAAATTTTTAAAGTATTTGGTTGTAAATGCTATATTCTTAAAGATACTAGAAATAGTAAGTTTGATGCAAAAAGTGATGAAGGCATATTCCTTGGATACTCCACCAAAAGCAAAGCATATAAGTGTTTGAATACTAACACTAACAAAATTGTGGAGAGTGCAAATGTAAATTTTGATGAGCATGCAGAAGTCCAAGTTGATGAGTCCAAGCAATCAGAAGATTATAGATTATTTGTATACTTCTATGAAGGAATGTCTATTGAAGATAATGCTATCAATCAAATTCAAAATCAATAACAAATCTTAGTATCAGTTGAGTCACAACCAATGAATGCCAAGTTGCATTTAGAAGCTAAGTTGTAGAATAAAGAAAATACACATTCTAATTTTGAAAATAGTAAACATGAAAGAAATGATGAAGTATCAGATGAAGAAGAACATAATGACTTTGAAGCTGAAGGATAAAACATGGAAAGAAGGACAGAACCAAGGTTAGCCAAGTATGTGAGAAGACATCACCCTGTAGATCAAATCATTGGTGACAAGGATGCAAGACCAATGACAAGGGATAAACTAAGGAATGAATCATGTCTACTAAGCAAGGTTGAGCCTAAAATAGTAAAAGATGCACTACAAGATGATGAGTGGTATAAAGCTATGGAAGAAGAGATAGACTAGATTGAGAAGAACAAAACTTGGACCCTAGTTCCTAGACCAGCTGATAAGAATGTAATTGGTACCAAATGGGTCCTTAGGAGCAAACTTGATGAGAATGGTGAGATAATTAGAAACAAAGCCAAACAGTTTGCAAAGGCTATGCACAAGAAGAATTATTGGATTATGGGGAAACATTTTCCCTTGTTGCAAGGATGGAAGGAGTAAGAACATTACTTGCATATACTGCTTACAAAGGTTTCGAAGTGTACCAAATGGATGTGAAATCTGCTTTTCTAGAATGGTATACTAGAAGAGGAAGTTTATATTGAACAACCAAAGGGATTTTTTGATGACAACAACAAGGATATGGTCTGCAAACTACATAAGGCACTCTATGGTTTGAAGCAAGCACCTAGAGTATGGTATGAGAGACTGCACAAATATCTTGTAAAGATTGGATTTGAGAGAATAGATGACACCAACAACTTCTACATCAAAGCTAAAAAAGGTAAAGATATTTTGATATCTAAAATCTATGTTGATGATATAATATTTAGAGGAAAAGTTGCTCTATGCAAAGATTTTGCTGATCAAATGAAGCATGAGTTTGAAATGTCAATGTTTGGAGAAATCAAGTTCTTTGTTGGCTTACAAGTACATCAATTGAAGCATGGCATATTTGTAATCCAATCAAAATACATCAAGAAGATACTCAAGACATTTGGATTAGAATACTCAAAACTAATTAGCACACCAATGGTGACAGGACATAAGTTATCAAAGAATGATGAGTCATCTAAAGTGAATTAGACAATGTATAGATCAATGATTGAAAAGTTGTAGTATGTTGTACATAGTAAACCAGACATTGCATTAGCTGTTGGAATAGTGGCAAGATTTTCTACAAATCCAAGAGAAAATCATTTGATGGCAGTGAAGAGAATACTGAGGTACTTAAAAGGAACTGATGACTTTGGTTTATACTACAAGAGAAGTGAAAAGTTTGAGCTAAGAGCCTACACTAATGTAGACTGGGGAGGTAATATTGATGATAGAAAAAGCACCAGTACATGAGAACTTTTCTTGGGAAAAAGATTGATTACATGGACTAGCAAAAAATAAAGTTGTACCTCACAATCCACTACAGAAGCTGAATATGTTGTAGCTTTTATAAATTGCACCAATATTGTATGGATCAAACATTTGTTGCAAGGTATGAAGGAAGAAGTGAATGAGCCTATGATACTTTATTGTGATAATACAAGTGCTATCAACATATCAAAGAATCATGTAATGCATGTCAAAACTAAGCACATTGCAATCAAGTATCACTATGTAAGAGAATTGGTGAAAGACAAACAAGTGAAGATGGAATATGTTAGCTCAAAGGAATAGATTGCTGACATCTTCACAAAAGCACTATCTAAAGATGATTTTGAGTATCTTAGAGGTAAGTTAGGGGTGATACCCCAAGCCAAGGCTACTTAAGTAAAAGTAAGACTACCTTGCATCAGAAGAATTGATTGTTGAAATATTACACATTGATGCAGAGGATATTTACTTTAGGAATCATGCCTAAAGTAATTAAAGTGAAGAAGCTACAAAATCAGTCACAAGCAAGGTGACAGAGGGAGAAAGTGAAAGAACCTGCAAAAGCTACACTTGCATGATAATATGCTAAAATAATGTCTTTGGCATTATTGTTAAAGAGGGAGAAATGTCAAGAAACTGATCAACATCATTTGATAAAGAGTTGAGGGAGAAGATGAAGAAAATGATTAGAACATAAATAGTCGAAAATGAGCAATGCATACAGAGGGAGAGAATGAAAGAAAAAGGATACAATAGCTAAGAGGGAGACATAGAAATGAAGCAATCAGGAGAGTAGATCAAGAGAAGGAGATGTGAAAACTGATGGTGACATAATTTTCTTTTTGGAATTTTAATTATTGTTCTAACCTAGTTAGCATGATGGTAACTTGGTTGAATAAGTTTGATGGATTGATCAGTTTGGTTTGCCATCAATGCCAAAGACGAAGATTGTTGGAAATCTTATTGAAAAGATCATTGTTGAAGGTCAAAGAGGGAGATTGTTATTAAAATAAATTTTTCAATCATTGTTTTGTCATTGATGTTAAACTTGCTATTTGTAGGAATGACAATTGCTTATAAGATGCATATATTATCACTTAGTTGATTGATGAAGAGGATTTGATCAACAAGATGTAACAAAAGTACCTAAGGGAAAGGCTGAATTCTTGTTGACACATAGTTTGAATTATAGAGATGATCTCAATTTTTTTGTAAGGCATAAAATCATGTAACTAAACAACAACATCGAGACATATTTTAAATATATATATATGATAGAGATACTTGTGGAATGTAAAGAGGTCTCAATTGTCGACATATTGACAAACTTATTGTAAGAGAGAATGTTGAAATCTATGACAACTAAGACAACTTATAGTTTCTTACATGGTTTCAATGGTCAAGATATTCTCAAACTTATTGTAAGATAGAAAGAGTTCACTATGCTCAAACTGTGTACATACGTTGTTGTCATATATGACTAACTAAACCTAGAAAAACTTCTCGAAAGTACATTTAATCATTGTAGCATTTCCTTCATTATAAAATTTGTCATAGTACAACTCTTTTAACAACATTGAAAGTGCCTCAACCTTTTTGCAAAGACCATGGAATGTTGGATGCACATTTTCAATGGTTGAAATGTCAATAGATTGGACATTGTTATTATGAAGACCACTCTCAAGTATTGAGTTACTGATTTGTTGGCAATTGTTCTCAATCATATCTGCAAGTGACATAATATTAGTTATGGGTAGCCCTCTCGAATTTACAAACACAGAGGCTACAACTGGTGATGGACTACTTTCCTCAAAGTTGGTGGATGAGATTTCTATCATAGTGGGTGAAGGGGGGCTAATCGGTTGATTGTGTGCCATTTTGTGAGTAGAAGTACATGTAAGATTATTTACAACAATTATTACAAAAAAGAGATATAGACTTAGAAATTAAAGAAGAACAAAAATAATTAAAAGGAAATAGAAATAATTCTTCTAATTTTATAGCAAAAACTATAATTATTTAGTTATTTAAACTATACTGTTTAGTTAAGATTTTTTTTTTAAACTACTAATAAATATTCTTCTAATTTTATAACAAAAAACTATAATTTTTACTTATTCAAATTGTACTATTTAGTTTAGATTTTTTTGTATTAAAGTACGTACATATATTTCAAACATTTCAACTTAATTTATAATAATCATGACTGTAATATATTTATTGTATTCATTACACTTAGTTTATATCAATCATATAATTATAATAATGTATAGTAATGTAGCTACCATATAATAATAGAAATTATCATGAGGAATTTTTACATAAATTAAATAGATAATATTTATGTTTACTTTACTACCTCATAATATTACTTTTCCATGTTACTTTCATTTGCAATGAATTCAATGGAGGGTGAAAGCACAAACCTGTGTCACCATTTGTGATATTTGGAGGGGTTACGGCCGAAATAGTTTCGGCCGTAACAGTTATGGCCGAACAAGTTTCAGCCGTACATATGTGGCAAGTTTCTTAGTCGACGTGGCATGCACAGTTACGGCCGAAACACTTCCGGCCGAAACGGTTTCGACCGTAACCCCGATGTTTCATATGGCTCAAAATATCATAAAAACAACCAAAAAGTAATTGAACATAATTTTTTACATTGAGGGGTTACGGCCGAAATAGTTACGGCCGAAACGGTTTCGGCCGGAACTACTTATGTGGCATCCTAGGTGGCAGCGACACAAGCAAAAATAAGAACTTCTGCAAACTTCTCACTTTGAAGGCCAATTTAACTTACTAAATTGAAGTTTTTTTTAAAACTAAAAATATAGTTTTGTAGGTCTCGGAGTCAAGATTATGATTATATAATTTTTTTAAAATTTTGATTATGGATAATATGTTATAATTTGAAAATAGTACAAGTAGGTATTTTAAGATTGAGGAAGATGTCTATTCAAAAATAAGAAAAAAATAGTAAATCATGTTCAAAAATTATTATTTTTTAATGATGCACTAGAGGAGAGAGTCTTCTTCAAGAATATGTAATTTTTTTAAAAAAATATGTAGATTTGATGGAAAAAGTTTGTCAGGAGAAAAAAACTGTCAATTTCTGATAACTTTGACTTTGACCAGTTATAACTTAAAAATTATTAGCTAAATTTCAATTTTTCTTTTTTGGTGCACTAGGTATACATGTTGACTCTAACATATTCCAAAATCAGACCAAAATATGAACATTTTCATATATTTGTTTGACGGGAAAAAAACTCTATATTTTCAGCATTTTAAACAAATTAAAAAATAGACTTTAAAAATTAAAAAATAGATAAAATTTTCACTCAATTTTTTCAAAAAAAATTACAAACATAAACTTCATCTAATTTTACACATTTCATTAGTTTACATCATCTTCAAATTCTAAGCACAAATGCCACTTTTATGTCATTAAAGTTGAAGATTTTATTTTTGATATCACTTCTCCTTTATAAAAGGTGACACAGGTTTGTGCTTTTACCCTGGAATCCATTGTTAATAAAGACAGTTGATCTCTAGTATTTCCAGAGCTTTCCTTGATTGGATGTGTGGGTTTGTTTTAATTTTAGAAGGTGCAAATCAATAGTTTTAAATGTCTTTTTAAGAAAAATGTTTGAGTGATACAGACAATATGTTCTCTAATAATCAATTCAACATTCAACACTACAATTTTTTAGTATGATTCTTAATTAATACTCAACAATTTGTAATTTATAATAATCATGATTGTAATATATTTATTATATTCATTACAATTATTTTATATCAATCATATAATGATCATAATGTACAGTAATGTAGCTACCATATAATAATAAAAATTATCATGAGTAATTTTTACATAAATTAAATAGATTATATTTATCTTTACTTTATTACCTCATAACATTACTTTTCCATTTTACTTTCATTTGTAATAAATTCAATGAAATCCATTATTAATGTTGTTTATGGACTTCACAGCTTCCATATAGCAAAAATTCATAATCTTTTCTTAAACATACATGTCATAAATATAGCAGAAATCCATTAAAGTTTTTTATCAGGATCTTACCAGTATGAATACTAACAGAATGAATTGTGTACCAATTGAAACACAGTCAAACCCTCTATACACAACGTAATTGAGAACTAAAATCTGAGATAATTCTAAGAGAAAACTTTCTATGCTCTCAAACATTGATTAATGATCCTTAAAATGACTTGTATTTGTGTTAATATTTTCATGATGAACATGGAAACTAGGTGGTGGATATTAATAGAAAGAAAAAGAAAGCTATAATTTCCAAGAAAATGAGAATAAAACAATGAGAACGGTCATAGAAATTTTTTAGTTTATGATGTTTTTTAAACGCATAGACTATCCAAAGCTCACAGTCCATCTGAACACAACATATTATACAAGATTTAAGTGAATGTCCTCCATTTCATTCTTCTACGTCTCTCCTTTTTTAAATTGATGTTTGGTGGGTAGTTTTATAGTTTATAGATAGTTGACTATTGTTAGCTTCCTATTCATAACAAAATTCCAAGTCATCTGGGCATTTGATAGTATTCTTCTGCATTTAAAGAAATAAACTTGGCACTACCAATTAACAACTCATTAATTGGTTGGCCAACACTTAAAATTGGGGATAAATGGAAAAGTTGGAAATGATATTCTTATATCAGACCTGATAATTCCCTGTCAATTTAAGATTACAGAAATAGGTGAACCAGGGCCCAAAATTCACATTCGTCTGCAGAGTTGAAGTTTTGAGCTACAACATGTAAGTGACTTAAGGATAAAGCATGGCCTGGAACATTAAAAGACTCAAGGGAAAGGGAAAGGCTCAAGAAGGATGGCTAACCTAAAAAAAGGTCACTAAAAATTCTATAGACTAGATTTCCAATGGAACACTGATCTAAATATAAAACAGAATCCATTGATCACCTTGGTAAAGAAGGATACTAAATCAACCAAAGAACAAATGGTGGATTACAATTGCTCAAAATTGCAATTGTAGGTGACTGTTAACAGTTAGTTAGTTTACTTGACTGAATAATTCCAAATTAAAAAATGATTATACAGTATATTGATTTCTACTTGATTGAAATTATCCTAAAATTCAATTTACTGCAAGAATGAGAGTAGCAACAAATGAAAAAGAAAAGGCAAAGAAAATGTTACAAGTGAAAAGAGAAGAAGGAGAAGCAAAATCAAAAGAGCAATTTTTATGGCTTTAAAAAGGAAACATGATTTGGCCAATGGTGTTGTAGAGTACTCCCGTCTACGGCTTCCTTCTATGCAAATTGCTTCAAATTTGAGAAGTTGGTGCAATGATGAAGGGGCTTCCAAATTCTTTAAGGAGAAAAATGCTCTCTTTGTCACAAATTCACATTGGCAAGGAAAACAATGATTGAAAAGGAACTGATAAATTGTCTATAAGATCCGTATTTAAAAATTTGAAATACCTCAGTGTGTTGTGAGGAAGGAACAAATGTGTGGAGAATTTAAATTGAAGTCATTGGGCAGAAGTTTGTTAAGAAAATGCTTAACATAGACATATAAATGATTTTGAGGGAGGCAAAAGGCTAAATTAGAAGATTGTAGAGAATTAGTTTGTGGATGCAACAAGAACAAAGAAACCACCTATAATGGTAGTTTGTCCCTATGCATTCGCATTGCATAAAGAGGTGGATGGAACCATTAATACATTTGTTTATGCAACCGTTATTATAAACCCAGAGATATGCGAGCTATTTTCCTACATGCATAAGAATCAAATTTGCTATTCATTCAAAAATCGACTCGATAAAATAAGAATAGAAGGAAAGTATCTTTAGTTTTACACTTAGAAATAAAATAGCCCAAAAGAAATGGAGCGACAATTCGAAGTCAACATATATTACAAATGTATAAAATTGGCCACCTTCCCCATCAAATTTAGACGACAAATATTTCTTGATATCTATGTATCGTGATAAAAGTTTTTACACACACGCACATTACGAAATTCCAAATTAACCGCTAGTTTAAATAAAGCCACAATCAATTCTCATTTCTTAATCTTTAGATATCCCTCAAATTTTCTGATTTTTGAATAGTAGTCAAAAGCTGCTTAACAAATTCAATAGTTACACATGATTGATTTTTTCCCGGCCAACATCTGACAATTTTCAGATGTTAGACAATTCTCAGGGCTTTGTGTGCCACAATAAAAAAGCCTATCAGCTTAAAAGTCACACTTAGGACTTGGGTGGCTATGTATAGCATGTTAAATCGTCAAATATTATGTATTTGAATAGAGACTACCCTCCTCTTTGTAAGCTCTTCTATTACTTGGAATGCCACATTTTAACTATCATATAAAGTGGTGTTTCTTGATTGTAATGACTCATTAACATAGTTTAGTCTCAAATTTTATTAACCTATGTAATATATGCATCTAGTTTCTTGCAACTATTATATGGAGTATGTTGCTAAATTTACACTCCTATTTTTTTATCTAATAAGTTGATTATACTATAAAAATATCTAGAAATGAAGCTCCTTGAATTAGATAACATGTTTTTTTAAGAATCACTTAAAATAGGAAGAATGTCAAGTACTTTTGTTGAAGATTGACATTGACAAAATAAAGATCACAAAACAATCATATTTTCTTAGAAGAATTTAATTTAATTGAAAAAGGAAATATTTAAACACAACTACCAAAAAGTGTTTGGAGAATAAGAATCAAAAGTTAAAATAATTTTAAAAATATATAATAGTAGAAATAAAACTTTCAATCATAAAAAAGTTAGAATTTTAAAACAAAAAGTATATGTAGTTTAAAAATCCAAAATAAAGTAATTTACCAACATTAAAAAAGACAAAAATCATAGACAGTCCCTCGAGTACCATTTGAAGTGAAGAAAATTTTGACATACAATGATATTTGCAAGGTTTCAAAGGTTCAATTTTAAAAATCATTTATGATCTGTTAATTCTATTTTTTGATTGGTGCATTGGAATTTTCTTGGGGTTTAACTTTAATTTTCTAATTAGAAAATACTAAAAATAAAAGTCGATGCTCTGAACAACACTTATCATGTATTAAGAATGAAAATTCTTTCCCCAACAAAGTTTCCAAAGTGCCCATAGATACCATGGATTCCAGTTAATATATATGTAACATATACAAGACCAACACTTTGCATTTATCTCCATTCTGATCCAAAATATTAAAAAACCAATTGCATGAGTAAAGAAAAATACATGATAAAGGCAAAGATCAATGTCACTTCAATCGTCTCATTCTCCATTACTTATCCACTACCAAAATTCTAGTTACTCAAAAGTGTCTTATGTCTTACAATTTGATCTATGCACAAATATTATGTCCTATATTTTTTAAATATAATTTCATTTATTTTAAAATATTTTAATTGTATTTGTAATTACAAATTAATGGGCATTGTTAATATTGTTCTTAATTTAGTTTGAAGGATGATGGTATAAAATCTAAAATTTATTTAAAATAAAAAAATAGTATAAATTTAATTTCTATTTCAAATTATTATAAAAATGAAATGAATAAGTATAAAATTTAATTTTAAAAAATTGTGATATTAAATATTTTTAAAAATATTTTATGGTCAAATTTTTTAAATCCTTTTTGCAACAATAGGCTCATCTATTTTTACTAATTACCTTCTAACCCTTTCAAAAGGTAGGGACCAGCTCTATTAGATGTTTGATGATAAGGTTTAAACTATAGACTAGCTTGATTGGTGTTACAACTTGATATGCCAAATAGGTGACAACATTCAATCGAAAAATAATGACACCTAAAAAACAAGGACACAAAGCATCTAGTACCTACTAATAGAAGAAAATGATATGAATTTTATGCAATAGTAAAATGTATAAAGTCTCAAAAATAATTTGTTGCATTTTGTGTAGAAATAATTAAAAGCCCTACAAAACAAGAAGTCAATTTGTCAATAAATATATATTTTTATGAATTATTTCAAATATAATATAGATGAAAACTTTATAATTGCAAAAAGTATTTGAATAATGAATTATTTTGATTTGACAAACAAATAAAGGAAAAAGTTGCACTCTCTAGTACAAAACAACCACTCAAATTGTCAATAAATATAAATATATTGTGTTCAATTATTTTAAATACATTAAATATGAGAACTTTATAACTCAAAAAAGTAATTGAATAATAATGATAGTATAATGATAATGACACTTACATTGTAACCACTCTAATTTAGCTATTGTTTCATAAACTTGTCTAGGAAGCTTTTAAAAACGATTAGTAACCATTGTCTAGTGCCCTTTTAACTCTCTCATACACCACTCAACATTAACAAGATTTTTACGATTTTGAAGCTTCGTCTAAACATTATTATTAGATCCATGAGACCCACTTTTATTTTGGGTGTTATCTTCTGTAGGGCAGTTGCACTTGAAGAAGATATCACTCCACTCGCTTTTGCACTTGCGCATCGAATCCAGAGGCCCCCATTTTTCAAGTTTCATCCACACCCACTCCCCCACCTGGTCAGTAACATAAGGAAATAGACCATTCAGATAATTGAGTCTCGCCTTCGTCACCGAAAACTTGGCAACCATGTAGAAGAAGGTCAAATTAGCACAGGTGCAGATGAACAAGCACGACCCAAGAACCACCCAACCCAGCTTCGGAGCTTTCTCAGCGAGCATGGCATAAACTGCAAGCATGAAGCCGTAAGCGGTAAAGGCAAACGTGGCGCAGACCAATAGGTTGGTGACACATAGGAACAACACCTTATCTCCCGTTGTGATAGGTGTACTCATCTGCCACATCAGCACCACAAAGAGCGACAGAAAGAATGCCACGCAATCAAAGATGAGAAAAAGCTTGAAGGTGTCCAATCCAAGTAGAAGCGGTGACCCTTGTTCGTCCTCGAAACCGCCAGGAACAGTGAAAGCCGCGGTGAATGACATTGTGGCTAACAGAACCGCCACAACTAACTCAGTGTTGCGCCGGTCGTCAAATGTTTTGTCCACCATCTTTACTGCAACCTCGTGTTTCTCTGCGCTCACCTTTGGAGCGCTGTACAGGAATGGCTTGTGCCTGGCTGGATAACTAACCAGCACTGAAATGATCTTGTCAGATTCATGATACTGTGTGTTCTCTCTCACTATGTCGACGGCTGTTAAACCTTCCTTGTTAACGGCCAATTTGTTTATCCCCCTTATACCCAGCAAGGAACTCACCATCTGCAAAATGCACAGTCTAATTCATTACATACAAATTGACGCTCCACTGGAAATAATTAACCTTGATTAAGATTTCGTATTTTTCCTCAATAAGTTTCAGATCCTATATCCAGAGTAAACACTTTCATTCATTTCGCTTTATTTGTAACTACTTTAATAGTTCACGTGATCCAGTCAAGAAATCTTACATTGACCCAGAATGTAACTATTGAATAGCTGGTTTAGGAATTCTGTTTTCGTAAAAGCTATAAGATTTGTAAAGGAAGAAACTTACATTGAAGTTTTTCTTTCTGGCTGCAATATGAAGAGGTGTGTCTCCTTCGCGTATTTTGAAGAAAGGATCTTTCTTTTCAGTTGGATCTGTGTTCTCTCTACCCAGCTCTTCCTCTGGAGACTTGTCAATTCCTCTGTTGACTAGATCTAATAAACCCACATCTTGATTCAAGTAATCAACAATCCGAACTTGACTAACTTGGGCGGCTAGGTGTAGCACGTTCATTCCACAGATATTCGGTATTTCAACAGCATCCGGCCTCCCCTGTATTAACTCTTTTACCACTTCCAAATGTCCCGATTTCACTGCCACACAAAGTGGAGTTTCTTCATCGCCATTAACACTGTAGCAAAGCTGGGGTTCAATCTTTGCTAACCGCCTTACTATATCCGCGTCGTTCCTGCGAGCAGCTATATGCAAGGCTGTATCTCCATTTTTGTACTTCTCCTGGATTAAATCTTTTGCATCTGGCAGCCCTATTATATAATCCGCCAGATCTGTAAAAGAGACACCCAAATTCTTTAGCTTAAATTAGATAAGATCTTGTTTAAAAATAGCGAAAGCTAACGAATGCTTAGTTGACCAGTGATGTGGAAAAAGGTTAAAACCCCTCTAAACTAAAAAACATAAAGCAGCCCTAATCCCTTAAAAACTAAATAATTTTCTTTAAAAAAAGAGCAGTATATATGCAGTACATCAAGCAGCTATCAAAATCAAAGCTGAATAACCAGTGAATTATAGATTGATATTTCTGGAGGTAAGGGTTCAAAAATAAGGTTATCTATCTTTTAAATTTGTCTTTATAAATACATGTATATTAAGATTTTGAACTGATGAAAATTTGATTTCAGATAGAATCATTCATAACTATTCAGTTTTACGAGTAGAAAACAACCAAATCTGAATAGACACTGGAAAGGAAAAAAAAATTAACTCAGAAAATATAATGGATACTATTAGAAACGAATACGCCAAAAAAATCCTTAAAATCTAAAGAGACTTACCTGAATCTCCTCTGTTTATTGCAACATATAAACAGGTTCTCTCGTCCGCCGTCTTTTGACGTAGACTTGACGGATGTGCGTAAAATAGCGCCTCCACTGTAGCTAAATCGCCGCTTTCGCAAGCTTTGAACAGAGCCGTCTCGTTACGCTTGTTGCAGACATCCACACCTGCAGTTTCTCTTGGTTTGAGTAGAATCTCTACAACTTTGAAGAAACCCCCCTGAGCAGCCATGTGCAACGGCGTATTTCCTTGGACATTGGTAGCCTTCAAAAGCAGAGGATTGAGTTTCAGGAGCTCTTCAACGACTGACAGATTTCCTACGCTCGCAGCCAAATGGAGAAGAGTATTTCCCCCTCCTGGTGTAACACTGTTTACAACTTCTCTGAGTTGTGAACTAGCAAATTTTAATCCAGGGCTTACTGCGACATTGTACGCCTCCCGATCGATCCCTCTGCTGGCTTCTTCTCTGGCTTCTTCTCTCTCAGTTGCCATGGCAAATTTCTCTTTTGCCGCCTAAAACACTGGCCAAGATACTGCACAGTCTTCTACGCTACATTATAATCTCGTTAAATAAGTCGACCTACGGTATTATGGCGTCTATACAGAAGTTTCTTCGCTGTTGCCATAGAAGTTTTGTTTTTATTTCAAATTTCGAGGTATGACAACTCTTAGCTTTTTCCATACAATCCTCCCTTAGATTCACCTCTTCAACTATTTGGTTTTCATGGTACTACTGAAGTTGCATTTACAGGAATAGGTGGGGATATGCATAAACTTGTACCTCATAGTTGCCATGCCAAATTTCTGTTCTTGCTGCATTTAACGTTGGGAAAAGTACCTCTTTTATATACAGCATTAAACAATGCTTAATACATAATTACGATGTGAAATATATAGGGCTGCCCATAGGTATTAGGTGGAGTAATAGGCTCGCTTTAAAGATAAGAGAAATATGAACAAACGAGGGAAGGAGAGTGTCCGTCCAGGACAATAACCCCATGGCTGTGACCTCTCAGAAAAGTACCAAATATTACAGTGACTGTTGACGTCTCTGTTTTGCTATTCATGATCAGCTGACATGACATTTGGTTTTTATCGTTGCTACCCAAGATAGCTCTTTATCATGTCATTAAACAAACCAACATGTGTTATTATGGTGTGAACAGTGTGAACAGGTACGGAGTACAATAAATGGCAACGGCTAAAACGTAAATTATTTTGCGTGGTAGATGTCCTGTATGTCGATGGATATCCCTGCCTCATGTCATCTATACATGCCCGCAGTTTGGATGGCCCATGGCTAAACAGCAGAATATATGCACCTGATGTGACTGTTTCTGCAATTTATTAATTAATTTATAAATCGCTCCTGATGTGACTGTTTCTGCAATTTATTAATTAATTTATAAATCACATACCAGTAGTTCTGTGATTTATGTGATTTATAAATTAATTAATAAATTGTAGAAACAGTCACATCAGGTGCATATTTTCTACTAGATAGACATCTCCGTTTGGACGGACCTGTTGTGCTGTTGTACAGTCTACCAAATATTGTATCCGTCTAATACTGCATATCGTGTACTTTGAAATGTTGCAAATTTATTAATAAAATGTATTAAAAACCAACAATGGTTTTTTAGAAAATGTATTACAAATCCAACATTGGTTTTTTGGAGTCAAACTTTTCTTAATGTTTTTTTAGCGTGCAACAGTATATAAGATAGAATAAGAAATAAAATATAAAATATGTTATTCATTAAGATATAATTAGATATTATTAATAATATATAGATTGTTTTTAAGTTAAAGAAATATTAAATAATAAAATAAATTATATTATATTACATTAAAAAAATAATTAATTTAAGAATAACGATAGTAAATAAGAGAATATAATAGTTTTGCAAAAAGAGGGGTAAAAATTTATTAAGACAAAAAGGAATACAACAAGGAGAGCTCAACAAGGAGCTCGATCCTGAGCAACAAGATCATCAAATTCTTGCACCATCTCAAAGGACAGTTGCCTCCTATCCCTAATATTCCAACTCGGATCATGACTAGATGCTCATTTGGCTAAACAATTAGCAATTCTATTCCATTCACGAGGAATATACGTGAACCTAATGAACTGAAAAGAGGAAGAGAAGAAAAGAATCTGCTTAATAGTGTTGATTTATATCTATTATTTTAATTTAATAAGAAAATTATTTAAGTTATTTATATTATTTTAAAGTTGAAAATTGGAATAGAAATAATGTTAGTAATTTATGAGTATTAAACATTTTTTATATGTTAGTAATTTTGATTTTGCTATCAATTGAAGGATTGAGTTATATAATTTTCTTGCACTCGACATGTTCAGACTTATGACGAAGGAGGACAGTCTCAACTTCCATGAAAACTCTGTGATATAATTGCATTTATTTTAGTATTTTCAGTGCTAGTCATTGCTTTGTTATATTTCTAAACAGGTATGTTCATTTGTCCATGAAGATTTTGGAGTGCAGGAATATGTTGCATTTGTCAAATTATATGAGTATAGAATATATGATTTTTTTTTTCAAAGAGTCATATTTTTTTTTATATTACAAATGTTTCTTGATTATGTGAGTTTTATATCACTTTTAAAACAAGTGCCATGCAGTGGTTAAGTAATAAAAATAGATATACAATGCTTGATATAACTTATATAATTTTATATTAATTTATTATTTGAATCTATAATGCATAAACTATTATATTTTAAAAATATTATAATATGTTACAAATATATTTTTATATAAACACATTTAAATAGAATTAAACTAATGCATGTTATAAATTCTATATGTTTATATAAAATTTATTAATTGAAATATATAATAATAATTATTATTTTAAAATGTATTCTATATTAAAAGTTAGTACTTGAATTCTAAAAATCTAAACTATAATAATATATTATTATAATATATAAGCAACAACTACATTATGATTTTAAAAATGCTATTGGAATTGTCCATATAAGATTTGAATCTCTTTAGCCAATAAATTGAATAACAAATAATTTTAAAATTTTATAAAGTTAAAAGGTTACACACAATTAGTTCATAAGCATTTGTACTATACCTATGGATTGTGGAAAACATAGCTCTTATTGGTATCTATTTTGTTAAAATCTTTTGAGATATTAAAAATATATCACTGGCTACATTAATTGTTGTGATTCACACTCTTTTGACACTAAGTTTCAATACTTAATGTCTTTATGACGTTATCTCAAAAAATCTATCTTGGATTAATATGCTATGTATGAGATAGATTAGATTGTCATTGATTAGATTGTCACTGATTTATGTTTGCATCAATATTTTGGATCACTTCCATCTTGAAAATGTTAAGAACAAATTTATTTTTATCATCATATAATGAATCATAAATTTTGATATTTAAATGCAAGCTATAACATAAACAATTGCAACAATCTCTATAAATTGTGAAAATTTGATATAATTAAAAAATGTGACTTTAATACTCGAATGATAATTTTATAAATAATGTTAGACTGAAGGCTTCGTTTAATAGAGAAAATGTTGGAGAAAGAGGAGCAAAATTTCTAAACTTTGCAACCTTGTCAATTATTTTTCAAATGTTTGGTTAATGTTAAATTTGTTGGACATTGCGCAGTAAACTACTTCTCCTATCTAACAAAAATAGGTGATTTAATAATTTGACAATATTTTCTATTTAATTTTTATTAACTTCAACTAATTTTCTTATTAAATTAAAATAATGGTTATAAATCAAAACTATTATATTCTCTTATTTACTATTATTATTCTTAAATTAATTAAATTTTTTAATGTAATGTACATTATTACATAAATAATATTGTATGAAATTTATTTTATTTTATTATTTAATATTATTTAATATTTCCTTCACTTTAAAATAATCTATATATTATTAATAATATAGGGCATCCGCCTCACAAAATAATTTACCATTTAGCTCTTGCCTATTTTTCTATTTAATTTATATAGTATAAATGAAAGATTATTAACTTTATACAATTTTAAAATTATTTGTTATTCAATTGATTGGCTAAAGAGATTTGATCTTATATGGACGATTCCAATAGCATTTTTTAAATCATAATGTAGTTGTTGCTTATATATTATAATAATATATTATTATAGTTTAAATTTTTAGAATTCAAGTACTAATTTTTAATATAGAATACATTTTAAAATAAATAAATAAATAAATATATATATATATATATATCAATTAATAAATTTTAAAATAAACATATAGAATTTATAGCATGCATTATTTTAATTCTATTTAAATGTGTTTATATAAAAATATATTTGTAACATATTATAATATTTTTAAAATATAATAGTTTATGCATTATCGATTCAAATAATAAATTAATAAAAAATTATATAAGTTATATCAAACATTGTATATCTATTTTTATTACTTAAACACTATTAACCACTACGTGGCACTTGTTTTAAAAGTGATATAAAACTCACATAATAAAAAAACATTTGTACTATAAAAATAATATGACTCTTTAAAAAAAATTCATATATATTCTATACTCATATAATTTGACAAATGCAACATATTCCCTCCACTCCAAAATCTCCATGGACAAATAAACATACCTATTTAGAAATATAACAAAACAATGACTAGCACTAAAAGCACTAAAATAAATGCAATTATATCACATAGTTTTCGTGGAAGATGGGACTGTCCTCCTTCGTCATAAGTTTGAACATGTTGAGTGCAAGAAAATTATATAATTCAATCCTTCAATTGATAGCAAAATCAAAATTACTAACATATAGGAAATATTTAATACTTATAAATTACTAACATTATTTCTATTCCAATTTTCAACTTTAAAATAATATAAATAACTTAAATAATTTTCTTATTAAATTAAAATAATAGTTATAAATCAAAACTATTATATTCTTTTATTTACTATCATTATTCTTAAATTAATTAATTTTTTAATGTAATATATTTTAATATATTTTATTATTTAATATTACTTAATATCCCTTTAACTTAAAAACAATCTATATATTATTAATAATATCTAATTATATCTTAATGAATAACGTATTTTATATTTTATTTCTTATTCTATCCTATACACTGTTGCACACTGAAAAAACATTAAGAAAAGTTTGGCTCTAAAAAACCAATGTTGGATTTGTAATACATTTTCTAAAAAACCAATGTTGGTTTTTAATACATTTTATTAATAAATTTGCAACATTTCAAAGTACACAGTATGCAGTATTGGATGGATGCAATATTTGGCAGATTGTAAAACAGCACAACAGGTCCATCCAAACTGTAGGAATGTATTGATGGCATGAGGCAGGTATAGCCATCGACATACAGGGCATCTACCATGCAAAATAATTTACGTTTTGGCCATTGCCACAATATATGGCCTCACTTAAAAAATAAAAAAGTGGGTTATGCCAAATAAAGACAAACTGTATGGTTGATCAATTTTTTAAAAATTTAAAACATCGTTTCAACATTTGATCTTTATGAACTGCATAGTTTGTAGTTGAAAATAGTCAAAAATAAATAAATAAATAAATTTAAAAATAATAATGATAATACTTCATTTTTGTGAATCTGGAAAAAAAAAAAGTTTTTAACTTTCTTTTGTCTTTACTGCATTTTGTCTAGAGATTAGCCTCTCCCAAACAAGTTTATTGAAAGAGGGTGAAAGGCCTCCACAAGATTATTAGTTTTCTTTAAAAGATATGTCTTATAAAATACTTCTTGTGATCTTTTAATATTTAAGAGTGTTTTTATTTTTTATTTTAGTCTTTTGAAGATTATTTATCTTTTCCGATTGGTTATTCATATTTTTGATGGGGCTTTATTAGATTTTTGTTGAAGAATTAAGAATATTTTTAGTGGCATGTTTCCCTATCCACTAGAAATAATATTAGTAATCAGATCAAATAATATCTGAGAACCACAGAAAACCCAACAACAGACCATCTAGAATTCCATCAAAAACAAATGAGAAGAAGCATCAACAATAGTAATTAGATCTGCATCTTTATATCAACAAAAGTGATTAGGCATGTGTTGTTCATTCTCCCCACATCGTTGAGGATGGTCTTTGCCCCTTTATTCTTCGTTATTTCTAAATTTCATCAAAGATGAAGGTTTTTCTCCCTTAATTACAACAATGTTTACAATTTCTTATCTAAATTTTAACTAAAATTATGGTTGTCTTTGAATTTTAGTGAAACATAAGGTTTCTTTCTTTATCTTGCAATTCATAATCATCACTATTAATATCTCCACCATAAATGCTACAAATCCAACAAAATTTGTAGCAATTTCACCATTTTATAGAGTAACATTTCAAATATTTAGCATCAAGCAATCCTAAATTTCACCAATTTAGATGTTTTAAGTTTGTACCACAGTAATAAAATTCTTTTGTCTAGACTGACTAACCCACATAACTAAGAAAAATGCTTTTGTCTGCATTGACTAACCCATAGAATTAAGACAAGTGCATGTGGGAGGAGCCAGATCGATATTGTAAAGAAAATCACTCTATACACATTCTATGATGGCAATATCCACAATTTGGCAACCCTGCTTCACTCACCTAAATCATTATTCCATATAAATGGAACTTTAGATCCATTGCAAACATTCAGCAGTACTTTTGGGTTTTTCTTTATTTTCATACCCACAATGCAATTCTTCATGTTAAAGAGGCCTAAATTAAATATGAATTTAGGGGAAGAGACCCAGGCTAACTTTGTGTAACTATAGGTTGAATTGTGATAATTGTTTTGGTGTACCTCCATATATGATTGATGAGGTTAGTGGATGTTTTGCATTGATGCAAGGAAGTAAACCAATTGAAATCAAATGAATGCCATCTAACTTCTTTTCCCCTCTTTTTCTTGTTAGAGAATGAGAGAATATGAACAAAACCCTATGTATTAGTCAGTAGCAATGACTACAGATCACAATACCACTACTTATGATCATGACAGAAGGAAAACCTTTAAAAAAATTGTAGGAAAAGGAAAAGGAATGAAACGTGCTGCAAGATGAGGAAACATCTGTTTCTCTATGTGTTATATCCTAGACCTTTTAGTACTAGTTGGCTCCATGATGTCGCTCATGGATGGAGGTATGATTGTAGTTGTAGAAATGGCTTTTAGTGGTTTGATTCTTGAGTGAATTTTGTGATTTTGTTGTGTTGTTGCAAGATTTTGGACTCCATTTTTGGGATTTTTAATTTAATTGTGTTGTGTATTAACTTTATTTTTTGGGTTGTCTTATAGATATTTTACCCTTTACATAAGCATTCATACTCATTTTCATACTCTAGTTTCCCATTTTATGTTGTATATATCTCGATATAGAACTAATATCTATTTTAGTTATTAAATAAAATATATGATTAATTAATATTTGATTATATTTACTAGAATTTATTGTCACAAGGAAATTAATATTTCATATGAAGGAGAAATCACAAATATGTGAGGATAATTGTGTAAGAAAATTTCATATTATTTTTTTATGGTTAAAATCAAGGAGAAGATTGTGGCTAAAAACAAGAAGAAGATTTGTTGATTTTCTTTCTATTTAATGTCCAGATTAGTGTGTAAAATAATAGAGCAATGCCTACTAGCACATAAATGAGCTAATGTAGGGGAGATTCAACTTCCCTTAATGCTAATATGCAACAATTCAAGACAAAGCTTCAGAATGGAGTTCTCACTATTACAATTTCAAAGCTTCTTTCTTCTGATGAAGTTAGCCTTATAGAGATTCATGAATGAATGTTATGTCTTGAAATTCAAGTGTGATTTGTATAAATTATTATTCAAATTAATTTTTGATTGAATTTTTCTTTTTCTTGATTCGTTAGTTGTATTTCAGCTAGTGGTAGTTAGTGTAAATTTGATTCTAAAAAAAATCAGTGATAATCCTAAATAAGTTACATTCATTATTATAATTTTATAGTAAAACCATAGTAGATTGATAACCACCTACAATAACATTACAAATGCTTTCCTAATTGTATTCACTGATGGGAATAATTAAGTGGTCCACACTAAATCCCTGAATAATGTTTACAATTGGAAAGCATTTGTTCCTCTAATAGATATAAGACACCAAAATGTAACATGGATTATAGTATTCAATCAAATAATTTAGTGATGGCTTGGTTGATTTGAGGCCATCGCCACCATTCTCATAGAAACCATTTACAGGCACAAGGTTCTTCCAATCCTGCAAACCACACAAGCTATGCTGATTTAAAAGGACTGATTGATTTAAGACATGAAGAGTAGTTTGAGAAAAAAATATGGGTAGCTAAACTAGGAACCTTAATTATGTCATTGATCTAGTCTTCCCATTTCAGCCAAAAAAATAACAACTAGTTGCATCTATCAGCTTGGAATCCTTTTCACTATCTCACTTTGGGAAAGGATGGTCCATGCCACACAATAGTAGATGAGGAATCATTTCCATTACCGTGGGAGCCTTCTCTCACCAGTTTTCGCTTCGCTGAAGTTATCTAATGCTTCACCTTCCTCCTCATTGTAATTTTTCATTAGCCTCAAGAAATTTAATGATACTATTACTTGTTTCTTCTTCTTCTTCTTCAGTATCTCCATTTTGTCTCTCAGTTTTGATCGATAAATTTGAAAAACACCTTTGCAATTTGAATAATGCATAGATGTTTACGATACAAAAATTATAATCAACAAGCATACGAGTAGGAATATGAGTAATTACCCCACTATAGCAAGAATTTGAACATCGAGAATGGCTTACATATTGTTGAAATTCTTGAGAATAACTGAGAAGGGGGGTGAATTAGTTATTCAAGGTCCAGATGTACAAAAACTTTCTTCATGCTTACTGAACCCATAGAGCATCTATGCATGTATGTATGTAATCAATAAAACTTGTAGTGTTACTGTCAAATCAACTTGTAGAAATGTAAACATGAAACATAAAAGATTCATCAACACACTTGACACAATGATTTAATGTGGAAACCCAATTTGGGAAAAACCACCAGTAACATGCTACTCTTTTTTACTCTTCTGAAGTGATGTCCTATGAAAGGCCAACCTTGATAAAGGTTACAACACACACTATTAAATGTGGCCCGGTTAAGGGATTTCAATCACCCTGTAAAAGAAATCCTTGTTAGAGGACTTTAGACCATTCACTTGGAATGCCACCTGATTAAAGGATTATAAAAAGACTATTAGGTCAACCTTAATCCAAAGGATTTACCCTAGACTGATACAATTGTTAAAGAGTAACAATAGAGCTTTGATCTGATACAACTTACAACTTTTCTTGTAGATTATAGATCTTTGTTTAGTCCTCAATTCTGCTTGGATTTCATACTTTGCAGCTTTGATAGCTTGTTCACTCTTCAAGCATATGTCTCCTTAAGCCTTCTTGCTTAACATGCCAAAGTAGTCACCTTTTAGCTCACTTGATGAAGCAGAGTCGTTGACTTTCTATCTTCCTTCTTTTCCTTGTTCTTTCCTTATCTTCTCTAACACTTTTCTACTCTCTCTCTTCTACTTCATGACCAGACATTCCTTTTTATAGGAAATTAAGATACTTTTCTATTTTCCATCATCCATTTTAGGGTTTGGACAGATTAGGTAGGATACAATGTATCTACCTCATCTTCCATCTTTCTTCTAGAAACTTCTCCTATGATCCATTTGAATTTACCTCGAAATGGCTTATCTCAAATTCTATGCTACCAGCTCATCAACCTCAAGTAGATTATCAAGTCATCATGTCATCATTGTTTTAATTGATCCTTGCACTTCATTACATAATCATAACTCAACCTTTCCTCTAGGTGCTATTGTTATCTCTTATTGATCAAATCCTCTTCATCAATCAACTAAGTAATAGTACTTGAATCTTATAAGCAATTGTCTTACTAGAAAATAACAGGTTTGACATCGGTGACAAAACACTGATTGAAATACATTTTCTACTTCAATAATCTCTTTCAAAAATGATCTTTTCAATTTGATCTCAACAATCTCCCTCTTTGGCATTGATGATAAACCAAACTGATCAACTAAGTCACCTAAATGGTAAAACACTTTGTTCAACCAAACTGACTAAGTTAAAATAGTAAGACAATACCAAAAAAAATTGTAGCAAAATTTCTTCTCCCTCTATCAGCAACTTCCATCTTCTGATTAGGTTACAAAACTTTTTCTTATAACTCCCTCTGAGTGTCTTCTTGTATCTTCCTCTTACTAGGTAGATTAGTATTCCTCTCTTTCATCACATTAGTAATTATCTGATCTCCCTCTAAGAATATCTCTTGTATATTTTCTCTAATGGTGATCAATTTATGATATTTCTCCCTCTTTGATAACAATGTCAAAGACATATCATCTTTTCATCTTAACATGTAGATATAGAATTTTATAGTTTCTCTAGTTTCTCCCTCTATTACCTTGCTTGTGATTGTTTTGAAGTTTTAGCATTTAATTACTTTAGGCAGCTCCTAAAGTATGATCTTCTACATCAATTTGTAACATTTGGCAATCAACTTATTTGATGTAGGGTTGTTTTCTTGTTACTTAGATAGCCTTTGATAGGGGTATTACCCCTAATTTACCTCTTAGATATTCATGAGCATACTTAGGTAATGGTTTTTTGAAGATGTCCACAAATTTCTCCTTTGTGTTAACATATTCCATCTTCAATAGTTCTTTGTCTTAAACTAGCTCTCTAAGCAATGATACTTGATTGCAATGTGCTTTGTCTTAGTGTGCATGACTGAATTCTTTGATATATTGATAGCACTTGTATTATCACAATAAAGTATAACTGGTTTTGTGATCTCTTCCTTCATTCCTTTGAGTAGCTACTTGGTCCATAAAATGTTTGTGCAATTTATAGTAATGACAACATATTTAGCTTTAGCAGTAGACTGTGAGGTACAACTTTGTTTCTTACTAGTCCATGTAACTAGTCTCTTGCCTAAGAAAAGTGCTCCTCCACTGGTACTCTTTCTATCATCTATGTTGCTAGCCCAATTAGCATCAGTGTAGTCTCTTAAGTCAAAATTTTCATTCTTCTTGTAGTATAGGCCAAACTCTTATGTACCTTTCAAGTATCTCATTATTCTTTTCACAACCATTAAATGATTATGTCTTGGATTTGTAGACAATCTTGCAACTATCCCTATAGATAATGCAATATTAGGTTTGCTATGTACAACATATTACAACTTACCAATCATAGACCTATACATTGTTTGGTTTACTTAAGCTAAATCATCATTCTTTAATAGTTTGTGTCCTGGTATCATAGGTAAACTTATCAGTTTGGAATCTTCCAGTCCAAAAGTTTTCAATATTTACTTGATGTACTTTGAATGAGTGATGTATATACCACATTTTAACCGATATACTAGCAAACCCACAAAGAACTTGATTTCTCCAAACGTAGACATTTCAAATTCTAACTTCATTTGATTTGCAAAATCCTTACATGAAGCATCTTGTCCTCCAAATATGATGTCATCAACAAAAATTTTAGATAACAAAATGCCTCTACCTTTTTCTATCTTTATGTACAGATTGTTGTTGTCATTAGTTCTTTCAAATCCAATCTTCATAGATACTTATGAAGTCTCTCATACCATGCTCTTGGTGCTTGTTTCAAACCATATAGAGTTTTGTGTTGTCTACTTATCATATTCTTATTGTTATCATTGACAAATCCTCCTGGCTATTCTATGTAAACTTCTTCTTCTAGTATGCCATTTAGAAATGCAGATTTAACATCCATCTGATAGACTTTGAATCTACTGTATGCAACATAAGTAAGTAAAGTTCTTACTCCTTTCAATCTTGCAACAGGGGAAAATGTCTCTCCATAGTCAATTCCTTCCTCTTGTGCATGTCCTTTCCAAACTAGTCTTTCTTTGTTCCTTGTGATTTCACCATTTTCATCTAGCTTATTTCTAAATACCCAATTGGTGTCAATCACATTTTTGTCTTCTGGTCTAGGAACTAGACTCGACATTTTATTTCTCTCTCTATTTGTTCAACCTCTTCTTCCATGGCTTTGCATCAATCAACATCTTCTAATGCATCTTTTATTATCTTGGGTTCTTTCATGATTAGAAGGCATGATTCATTTCTTAATCTATTTCTTGTCATTGGTCTAGCATCTTTGTTTCCAATGATTTGATTAGCAAGATGATGTCTTCTAACATATTTGGACAATCTTGGCTTAGCTCTTGTTTCTTCATGTTGTCTTTCAACATTAGAGTCACTATGTGTATCTCTGTCAAGTATCTCAGCATCTCTTTCATGTGTACTAACCTCAAAATAAGAATGTGTAATTTCTTCATTCTATAGCTTGACTTTTGAATGCAGCTCAGTTCCTGAATTCAACTCAACATTCACAGTGTGTGACTTGGTAGTAACTAAAACTTTCTATTAGTTTCCAACTTGATTTATAGTGTCTTCTTCAACAGGCATTCTTTCATAAAAGTATAAAAATGATTTGTATTCTCCTAGTTCTTTCATAGGTTTGAAGCATCATGTATTTCTGTGAATTCATCAAAATTTACATTTGCACTTTCCACAATTTTGTTAGTGTTAGTATTCAAACACTTGTACGCTTTACTTTTTGTGGAGTAGCCAAGGAATATACCTTCCTCACCTTTTGCATCATGCTTACCATTCCTAATATCTTTAAGAATGTAACATTTATTTCCACTTAAAGTATTTTACATTGGGTGACTATCTATCCATAGTTCAGAAGGTGTTGCATGAGTACCTTTCTTAATTTGCACATGGTTTAGGGTGTAGACAGCTGTGCTTTCAACTTCTCTTCAATATTTTAGAGCAACATTCTTTTCCATCATGAGTGTTCTAGCACAATCCATTATAGACCTATTTCTTCTTTCAGAAATTCCATTTTGTGGAGGGGCTCTAGGTGTAGATGTTAGTCTTTTGATTCCTCTCTCATTACAAAACATTTCAAACTCATTTGATGTGAATTTTCCTCCTTTGTCTAATCTCAACATTTCAGACTTTTACATGTTTCCTTCTCAACTCTTGCTAAGTACCACTTAAACATTTGAAAAGCATCAGATTTCTATTTTAGAAACATGACTATCATCATCCTAGAATAATCATCTACAAATAGCATTATGTACTTATCTCCTCTATAGCTTTGCACTTCAGTTGGTCCACACAAGCTAGTATGAACAATCTCAAGTATTTCTTTAGAGGTATAAGCTTTACTCTTAAAGATTGATTTTGTCATTTTGCCTAGCTGACATTGTTTACACACTATATTGTTAGGCTTCTTTAGCTTAGGAAAACCTCTAACTTTCTTCATTTTACTAATACTAACCAAGTTATCAAAGCTAACATGACATAACCTTTTGTGCCATAGCTATACATCATCAAATTTTACAACAAGACAAGTAGCATCCTCTATATCAAGATAGAATAAATTACTTCTAGTTTGATCTCCTTTTTCAACCAGTTTCCCATTTGTGTCATATATCTTAGTAGTTTTTTTTTCAAATTCAACCTTGCATCCCAAATTATTCAATTGTAATACACTTTAAAAAGTTATAGTTTAGTCCTTCAACATAGTAAGCGTTGTCACATGAAATCTTATCTATGAGTTTGATAGAACCTTTTCCTTTCATCAAACATGGTGCATCATTACCAAATCTTACACTATTTCCATCATAACAGTTTAAGGTATTGAACTTACTTTTGTCTCCAATCATGTGATGTGAGCATCCACTATCAATGATCCATCTATCATTCTTGTTTAGACAAGTCACAAGTGCAGTTGCCTCATCTTCATCAGATTTGTCCTTCATTGCAACATAAACTACTTCATCATCATGTTTATAAGAATCATCCTCTTCAGCAATGTAGCATTTCTTTCCTTTGCCTTTGAAATCCTTGATGTCTTCATTTCTTCTACCTTTGTATTTATCACTTCCTCTGTAGTTCTTTTCTGGACATCTAGCAGTAATATGACCAATCTCATTGCAATTGAAACAAATTATGGGTAACTTACCTTTGAACTTACCTTTATCTCTATAGAATCTTCTTGCCAGTAGTGCTTCTAATTATTCAACATCTTCTTCATCTGTATAATTATCACTAGACACATGTTTTATCTTTCTCTTCTTCTTTTGTGTTACTTCATTAGAGTCCTTTAATAACAACTTAACTTTGAAAGTAGATTCAAGAGTCTCAGATTTGTAATTACCAAAGTTAGGTAGGTCAAAAGCAATGAGTCTACCTACCAGACCTTTAAGGGTTAGATCATTTTCTAGAATGCATCTCAATTCTTGGATTGCCAAAACTCTAATAGCATAAATAGGCAATAGTGTTCTTAAGACTTTACTTAAAAAAATATCATCATCTATATGACTAGTAACTCCTCTCATTGCACTAACAACTTCTTTTATCCTAGCAACATATTGAGCAATATCCTCACCTTTTTCCATTCTCATATCATCAAACTTACCTCTGAGACTCTCAGATTTGGCTCTTTGAACTTTTTTGTCTCCTCCATAGATGGTGTGTAGGTCATCCCACACTTTTTTTGTAGTGTCACATCCTTTGATATCGTCAAAGTAGGCATAGCTTAGGGCTGAGGCAATCTCCAACATTGATTAATTGTGTTCTTTCTTTTTCCTCATATCTTTAGTAGTCAAGGCTCTAGCTAGATCAACATGTTCCACTATGATGGCAGTTTGTGCATGATCTCCAAGTCCTCCAAGATGTAGCTTCATCAAACTTTTCCATGTAGGAAAGTTGTCTCTATTAAGCTTGGGTACATCTCTTTTTGACATCTTGATCTTTGTGCTTCTAGTACCTTCAAACTAGTCCTCTTAAGTAGATGACTCTAATACAAATTGTTGGAATTCTTTAGAATAACTGAGGGGGGGGGGGGGGGGGGGGGGGGGGGTGAATCAGTTATTCAAGGTCCAAATGTATAAAAACTTTTTTCATGTTTAGTGAACCCATAGAACATCTATACATGCATGCATGTAATCAATAAAACTTGCAGTGTTACTGTCAAATCAACTTGCAGAAATGTAAACATAAAACATAAAAGATTCATCAACATGCTTGACACAATGATTTAATATGGAAATCCAATTTGGGAAAAACCACCAGTAACATGCTACTCCTTTTCACTCTTCTGAAGTGATGCCCTATGAAAGGCCAACCTCGTTAAAGGTTACAATACACACTGTTAAATGTGACCCAGTTAAGGGATTTCAATCACCTTGTTAAAAGTAAACCTTGTTAGAGGACTTGAGGCCATTCACTTGGAATGCCACTTGGTTAAAGGATTTTTAAATGACTGTTAGCTCAACCTTAATCCAAAGGATTTACCCTAGATTGATATAATTGTTAAAGAGTAACAATAGAGATTTGATTTGATACAACTGACAACTTTTCCTACAAATTACAAATCTCTATTCAGTCCTCAATTTTGCCCGACCTTCACACTTTGTAGTTATGAAAGCTTGTTCACTCTTCAAGCATATATCTCCTTAAGCCTTCTTGATTAGCACGCCAAAACAGTCACCTTTTAGGTCACTTGATGAAGTAGAGTCCTTGACTTTTTATCTTCCTTCCTTTCCTTATCTTCTCTAACCCTTTTCTACTCTCTCTCTTCTACTTCATGACCAAACATTCCTTTTTATAGGAAATTAAGATACTTTGTCATTTTCCATCATCCATTTTAGGGTTCAGAAAGATTAGGTAGGATACAATGTATCTACCTCATATTCTATCTTTCTTCTAGAAACTTCTCTTAGAATCCATTTGAATTCACCTAGAAATGATTTATCTAAAATTTTGTGCCACCAAATGATCAACCTTATCTTCCACCTATTTCAAAAAATTCAAGACAACAAACTTGTCAACTCATATTTGGCAAATCTTTGATCTTTCTAATAATGAAGTAACTTGGCATTATCAATCTTCTGATGCGTGGTACATACTGTGTTGCTCAACATCAACTATGAAATCACTCAGCATCAACTAAAGTTTACTAGCACTCGGCATCAATTGTCTTGCTCGACATCCACTAGAATTTAATTGTGCTTAGCTCCAATTGACTTCTTGCTCAACTTGTACTAAATTTTCTTAGCTCCAACTAACAACTTGGTCAAGCTTGGTAAACAGTATTTTGTGTAACTTGTTCTTCTAAAGTTTCTAAGTGTAACCAACCTTTGTAACCTCAAGTAGATTATCAATTCATCATGTCATCATTGTCTTAACTGATCCTTGTACTTCATTACATAATCATAACTTGACCTTTCCTGTAGGTGCTATTGTTACCTCTTATTGATCAAATCCTCTTCATCAATCAACTAAGTAATAGTACTTAAATCTTATAAGCAATTGTCTTACCAACAAATAATAGGTTTGACATCAGTGACAAAACAATGATTGAAATACATTTTTTTCTTCAACAATCTTCCTCTTTCAATAATCTCTTTCAGCAATGATCTTTTCAATCAGATCTCAACACATATTTCAGAAAGTTTTGATAGAATTTTATTACTATTCTTTGAAGCATTTGTTCCTCCAATTCTTTTGTGAAGCTGGGTAAAGGGCTTATCTTTCCTTCTTCAAATATAATCTAATTTAACTAAATGGAAATAATAATGGTATTTATAAGTGTTGCTTTTAGTTCTCCTTGTTTTGACCAGAAAGATAGTTGTTGAGGAAAATTGACTTAAATTATAAAAATTTTACTTATTTGTAAATCTAGATAAATGTAGCAAGGTAATCATGATAGATTTCTCTGTTGAAAAGAAATATACCACTCAAAATTTTGAGAAGAGAATTTATTACCCCTGAGGAATTGATGCCAAGTGGTGTAAACTATCATGTGAGGGAATTTTGGTCGGAAAACTATTACTTTGATTCTATGAATGGTTCACAAACATGGGATATAGGTGGAAATGAATATATTTATTATGTTAGCACTTGAAGTCCAAAAATCATTGGCCATGTAAATGAAAAGGCATCTTATGCTTCAAGACTTCCCTCTATCTCAAAACTATTCTTTCTCTATTTTGTTCCTAAAGGGTACTTATATGATCATATGATCCATCATTGTCATTTCCTCATTTTATATGGAGATCACTAATACTGATGAACACTACAACCTAAGTAATATTGGAAAGAAAGTGGACAAGCAATGTGTCCTCTATAATAGATATAATATCATCATCAAATAGTTCAATGTACAGATTCACACTACTAAGATGAATATAAATAGTTTGGAGCTATCAAAAAAAAAAAGGAGAGGAACTAGACATGTAACAAGGGGGATGAAAAAATGTCGTGGTGGTTGAGGATTTTTGGAAAAAATTCAACAAGTGGAAGATAATGGAAGGCTAGATTAAAGAGCTTAAGGCTTTGATTCAATCAAAAGAGGAAAAATATGAGATAATTAGTGTTTTAGATAACATGAAAGATAATTAGAGCTAAATCAACAAAGAATTGCATGGCATGGTTTATTTTAGTAGACAAATGATTGACAAGACTCCTCTCCTCTTTGATACTTTACAAGTGGAGCTCAAAGAGAAAAGGGCCAAGGAAAAGAAACAAAAGGATAGTCTTTAATTCTCTATCAAGGGAAATGAAGGACCTTTTCATACGTGGGTGTGCATTCTCTCTAGAGGACCTCTTTTCTAGACAATCTCAAAGAGTTGATAAGGACTAGAGGGGGTTCATATTCCCACTTTTCAAGGTCTAGTGGTTGTTCCTTTTTCTAGTTTTTGTTTTTGTTTCTAGGTATTTCATTGGTGGATTTTCTATATAGCTAGCCAATTATATTCACCTCTTGTGAATTCACTTTATTCTATTTGTAAGACTTGATGTTAATTTTTGTAGGCTTTAGGCCCTGTACTACTTAACTCAATCATAACATTTGAGTACTCATTAACCAAATGGCTCAAATAGCTCAATAAAGAGCACATAGTCTTACATCAATCTTAGATAAATAAAAAAATGATAGGAAGCTTGATAGAGTATATAGCTCTTAAAATTCATACAGTAATTATAGTTCACCCATAGTAATATAGTCACCCAAAAGTATGATTGATTACACTTATAAAAATGAATTAATTTAATCTCCTTATTATATAAATGGTTTGAAATTTGGCATACCAATGCATACCCCTCTTACTCAATGGATAATAGTTACTATTTTGGAAATGGCTATTTCTAATGACCATCTTATAGAACTCTACTATGTACTTCACTATTATCTCTTTACCTCAAGATTTGGATATTTTTAAAATTCTCAACTCATTGCCAATACATGTATGTATTGAATCTTTAATTACACTAGTATATTTGGACCTATTTTTTGACATGTGATCATCTAAAGTTTGACTCTTCAATGTCATCAAAATGTCATTGAAATTTTGAAAAAATTCCATTGCTGTCGATTTATCAATGACCCTCTCCATTGAAAATCATCAACATCTATGTCACATGGCAGTGTCAGACAACTAGTTTGAAATGTCAAAATATTGATGCTAGCCAAAGATGAGTTGATGGGTTTGTTATACCATCAATGAAAAATCATGTCAAAATATTGACTCCCACCAGAGATGATTCGATGAAAGTCTGCACCAAAATTTTGATGACAACCAGACATGATTTGACGAGCTTGTCATACCATCAATGATAGGCTACATCAAAATATCAACGAGATCAAAAGTTTAAAAAAAAAATCAAATAGTCTCACTATGTATCAAGCTAATAACAGGCTAGTAACATCATTACTAGACATTTTTTTATTGTTGAGTCTTTTTTTTGGTTTTTGATAGGTTGTTGTTGTGCTGAAATTGTACTAGTGCCATTATTGTACTATTAATCGGTCAATAATCTATTTCATGAACCAACACCCTCTTACTCTTTTTAATGATAGCAAAAAATGACTACTTGACTCCTATCAAATGTTAGTAAGTTAATTGAATTTTGAACTATATTATTTCTTAAGTTTAAAGTGATTGGAAGATAGTTTTATTAAGTGACACACAAATTTGATGATCTCAAAATATTAATGATATGACTCTACTTTGAAATCTCAAAAAATTGAAGAAAAAGTGATTGGTGTGATCAAGTATTCCTCTCATTGTGCTCATATGACTTTCACATCCTTTATATAATTAGTCTGTCAAACATAGGATAACCAATGAAACCAAAATAGAAAACAATGATGGACGAATATTTTCCTGGGCCAAATCTTATGTTGCAAAGCATTGTATCAACATGGAGAAAATGTAGATTTACAATTTTAAAAAATGGTATATAAGGTATTGGAAAATTCAGGGGCAAGTAATTTTTTTTCATACCACACAATCTCCTTTTCTATTTTGAGTCTAGAGACTACAAATAATCTGAGATTGAAAATTGGATCCAAAGGTTACAAGCAATACTGAAGAATTTGTAATCAAGTTTCTCCAATGAATCAGGTAATATAATTATGATAATAGTCATAAAGTAGAAGAACTGTATACAATAGTGGTAGATTAAAATACTAATGTATGCATCAAAATAGATAGTGATGACTTTGATTTGGATAAAATGCTTAAAGTGATGTAACATACGAATTGCACAATATAGTTAAATGATGTCCTACAATCAAAATATGAATGCTTGAGTAGTAACATAACATGCCATATACAAATATAAGAAAATCACCAAAATACTACTGTAATTGTAAATACTAAATTGCAAATTGCTAATATCAATACCAAAATCAATATTACCTTCATTAAAGTAGTTGATAAATAAAAGGTCTATAGATTAAATGATAGGATTATAGAGGGAGAGAATCAAATGGATTCTTATTATACAAATTAAGAAGGAATCAAAGAGAAAATTAGAAAGTTATGAAAAGAATAATGTAGACAAAATTACCCTTTAAGGGCAACTAGAATAACAACACCTCTTGATTTTACCATTTTTTGAAGCTCATATTGTGTTATATGTAGGTAAAAGGTGAAAGATTATAGTTTAATATAGCGTGCCGATTCAATCTCCAATACAAATATCAATCCCTAGAAATGAACATCCCAATAGCTTTATTGTTATGGTCATTTTAAGGAATTCACCTAGAATTAGGTCTCTTTAGGCCTAAAGTGTAGATTCCAAATCTTGAGGAAGAATAGGTTTGGGAATCTTCATAGTTTGTATCCAAATGACTAAGAATAGGAGTTTGATTGTCTACCCATACCTGAAGTACTAAATTCTTATTTTACCACTTAGTGGAGAGGAGTATACACTCAAGGGATAATGATCTTTCCATCTTGTCACATAAATAGTTAAGAGGTTGAACTTTGAGTCTTTCTGTCTAAAAGAGGGCTCTATAAAGTTGTTTGCATCTGAATTGGCTTCAAGAATAGTTGGGTTTTGAGTTACCATATCAAGACATATGAATCTAGTTGCCTATTTAAACATGTTTGAGGGCCCATTACTCAAGTGCACTAATCGAGTGTGATGATCTCCTCATCACTACAAATGGGAGTACATCATTTTGAAATGATCTATATAAGAATATAAATAGGCTAAGGATAGGGTATGTTTAAGCACGATGTGGCTATATAGCCTGAGATAGAGCTTCCCATCGGCTATAGACAAAAATTCTACCATGAACCAAATATGAATACGACAACATCGATGAAACCACCAAATAAACATTTAGTGAGGTTTTTTATAGGACTGTTGATAGATCCATTCAAAAGGAATCCACGGTCACAAATATTTAAAATATAGTGCACAAAATATTAACATAGCCTTACTAGATATAAATATTAGAAACACGTTAGTGGGAAGAAAAGCATAAATATAACCAAATTCCTATTACTGTGTAAGGAAAAAATGTTTTGTCATTTAGTGCATGTAAATTCCAAATTAAAACAAAAATCCACATAACTAGATTATACCAACAATGAATGTAAGAGAAGACAATTAACTTCTTATGTATTGATTATAATTTGACCCAAATGTCGAGCAACCTTAATGATGAGATCTCTCTAGAACTGAAACCTAGTTTTGTGAACTGACCTTTTCCCACTGAATGCCTTAAATCTTGCACTTGTTATCACATCATCATCCCAATCTAGTACTACTTGACTTTTCATAAACTAACTCACTGCAATCCCCATTAATGCTAGTAAGGCTAAAATAATTTAATCTCTATTTTGTTGATAGTTTCATACCCAATAACTAAAATTCACTCCAAAGCCCTTTTTTCTTAAGCTAAATCAGATTAAGAGATGAATATATCAATCAAAGCACAAGTTAACTAGAAAGATTATGAACACTCGTCTTCATGATTTCATTTCTTAGCCTCCTTCATTGGCTTTACAACCGTTATAGTTGGAAATAATCAAGACTAACAAGGTTACTGAGAGGGGAGGGGTGAATTAGTAACTCTAAAACTTTAATTCAATTCTGCATAATAGTACATTTACCATTTATCCATCTAATCTATTGTATGCATGAGAAGATAAACATTTGTAACACATGAACACATAGATTTGGTGACCCAGAAACCTTCCAATTAGAAAGTAAAACTAGGGTGGGGATGATGCCCACAAAACTTCAATACTACAGTATAAAGTTGGCTAGTTAAAGCTTACAATGATCACTTCTGATGATCTGCCCTGTTAGGAGCAAGTAGGATTGCTAGATCCACCTTGTTAAAGGATTTACAAACACACAATGAAGTATGCACTCTGTTAGGAGATTTACAAAAGACTGTCAAGTCTACCTTGTTAAAGGATTTAGTAAACTAATTCACCTGTTAGGATGAAGCAGTGGATCTGGTTACAACTGATTGCTGATAAGATCCTTTGTGCTTTGATCACCTGATGTGATGAATATTGCTTTTCTGAATCAATGTTGACCTTTCTATATTCCTTTGTTCTGTTGATAATTAGCTTTGCCTCTTCTCAAAATATTGCAATTCAACACAACACAATGATTTTTAACATCTCATTAATTCAAGTGATATATACCATTTAAATATTTACACTGGGAAGGTTGGCCAAACACAAGTGAACTAACATATCTGAGTCGGCTAGGTGGTAGAAGACTCGGGTTCCACAAACTGACTTGGTGACCTTCTGATACTTGGCATCCACTACAATACACTGCATCGTCATGCACTCGGTAAGAGTAGAGACACGGTCCATACTAATCATTCTAAGTAGCTTGGAACTTGGTAACCATTGGTGACTCGGTGAACATTGTGTCACTCGGTAAAAACTGAATCTATTGATAACTTTCTTCACTTGGTAAAAACTAATTCCTTCATTTACCTTGTTCACTCGGTAAGCACTAAATCCTTCGTTTACCTTGTTCACTCGGTAAACACTAAATCCTTCGTTTACCTTGTTCACTCGGTAAACACTAAATCCTTCGTTTACCTTGTTCACTCGGTAAACACTAAATCCTTCTGATGGCTCGGTGAGCACTGACTGCTTGGTAAACACTATGAAGCTCGGTAACCATTGTTCTGCTCAGTAACCACTATGAACGTGGTAAATATTGTTGAACTGCCCAAATGCTCAATTTCCAAAGGAATGCTCGGTATCAACTGTTTACCTATGGAACTTATAAGGTAACCACTGAATGCTTAGTGTGAACTGTAGATTAGGTCAGGAGCTCGATAAGCATTCAAAATCAAATAAGTGTTGTGACTAATGACAAATATATCATAATTCCAACAGTTACCTAATTAAGAAAATCAACGAAGCTATAAGTATCTCCAAAACAATAGTTGAACAACCACATAATTATATTAGTGAATAAAGCTAATGAGAATTCTAATGGAATTTATAATCTATATTTTAATATCATGTGAGCACTACAGACATAGGAGCTTTAAAATAGAAACAAAACTATCATGTGCAAACAATAAAAGTGATATTCAATGGAAGGGTGCACAAGAACAAAATTATTTGAATGTTACTTTTAAAAATAACCTATATCTTAAACTTAGGAACTTTATTAGGGCCATCCATAGTTTTACTATCAAGTTTATTGATTGCTTTATCAAGGTCCTATTGCAAAACATATGATACCCATTCAACAACAAATCGCAAAATATGCACCATCCACACTCAACAAAGAAACCAAGCATAACAACCATTATAGAATGTGAAAAAATAAGTCAAAAGAATACATTAAAAAAGAATAAAGCATACTTATGACAAATTATTGTTGTGACATCTGATTTTATACTTACAATACATGTCAAGAAGTGAACAAAGCCAATAGACACATTACTCTTTCTGGATATAGCAACTCTTTCTAACTGCAACCACACACAAATATCTCAACAACTAGTTAAGAAAATTGACCATTGTCAAATTTTCATTTTATAATAAAGAATGAAGAAAAAACATAGTCATTTTATAATAAAGAATGAAGAAAAAACATACCTTCCCAAAAGATTCAAAGAACATTCTTAAAAAGTCTGTTGGAAATCTGATTGAAAAGATCATTGATGAAGATGAAGAAGATTGATCAAAGAGGGAGATTGTTGTTAATAGAATGTTTTCAATCATTTTTTTTTCATTGATGTCAAACCTATTATTTTTAGGAATGACATTTGCTTATAAGATCCAAGTACTATCACTTGATTGATGAAGAGGATTTGATCAACAAGATGTAACAAGAGCACCTAAGGAAAAGGTTGAGTTATGATGTTGTAATGAAGTGCAAGGATCAGTTAAGACAATGGTTAAATGATGTATATATAACATACTCAAAGATATAGAGGTTGGTCACACTTAGAAATTTTAGAAGTATAAGTTGTAACAAGGTTGACTACAAAGCTTAAACTAAGTTGATCAATGGGTGCCGAGAAAGCTAGTTGAAGCTAAGCAAATTTTCAGTTGGAGCTGAGCAAAAGGAAAATCTAGTCACTTTAGAAAAGTAACAGGTGGCGAACATTAGAAAATCTTAGCTAGTGCTGAGTAAACTTTAGGTGCCAAGCATCAGTAAAAATGTAGTTGATGTCGAGTAACATAGTATGTGTCGAGCATCAGGATTTCAATAGTGTCAAGCTATTGCATTATTGAAAATGTCAAAGATTCACCAAATCTGAGTCAACAAAGTTGTTTCATTGAATTTTGTGAACAAGTTGGAGTATAAGGATGATGAGCTGGTGGCACAGAATTTTATGTAAACCATTTTTGAGCAAATTCAAGAGGATTCTTCATGATGTTTCTAGAAGAAACATAATATGAGTTAGATACAATGAATCCTACCTAATCCATACAAATTGAAATTAAAGGAGGGAAGAATCAAGTTAGAAAAGGAACTCTAAGACTTTTATTTAAGAAGTCATAGACCAAGAAGCAAGAGATACTAATTTTCCAAATTGAGAAGTGGTTGAAAGGGTGTCATGGAGAAGACATCTAGGAGAAGGAAGAGCACAGAGGGTCTATTTCAAAAAGTGGTCAGAGAAAGATGATTGCACTAGTACATTGAACATGGAGACTTAAGGAGACTAAGCTTAAAAGGAGGGGAAGCTGTCAAGAGTTGCAAAGATTAAAGGCTAGACAATGTGAAGAGCTAAAGAGTGATCTGAGATCTATAAGTTAAGTTCTATGTTGTAATCAAGTCAAAGAATTTCTAATACTATCTAGCAATTGTATTAGATATGAAAATCCTATGGACTTAGGTTGGTTTAATAGCCATTTGTAAATCCTTTAACAGGGTGGCATTCTAAGTGAATGTTCTAAAGTCCTCTAACAAGGCCCACTTTTAATAGGGTGGTTAAATCCTTTAACTAGGTCACATTTAACAGTGTGTTGTAAGCCTTTTACAGGGCATCACTTTAGAAGAGTGAGAATTGAGTAGCATGTTACTGGTGGTTTTTCTCAAATTGGGTTGCCACATAAATCACTATGTTATGTGTTGATCTCTTTATGTGTTATGCTTGCATGTTGATTTACAATAACTTGCTGAATATGAAAGTTAAAGCTTGGATGAATGAATGGTTGAATGTTCTCACTACACTTAGTGAAAATGTTTGGAATAGGACATTTGGACCTTGAAAAATTGATTCACCACCCCCCCCACCCACCCCCTTCTTAGTTATTCTACAACATTTCTAACAATTGGTATCAGAGACATCTGCTAATTTAGTTTCAAGGTACTAGAAGAAGGAAGATCAAGATGTCCAAGAGAGATGTTCCCAAGCTCAACAAAGACAATTTTGTTGCATGGAAGAGTCTAATGAAATTGCACCTTGGATCAATAGGTGATTATGCAAAAACCTCAATTAGAACAGAACATGTAGATCTAGCTGGACCTCTTACTACAAATGATTTGAGCAAAAGGAAGGAGCACAATCAAGCAATGATGGAGATTGCCTCTGCACTCAGCTATGCAAAATATGATGACATCAAAGATTGTGACATTGCATTCAAGATGTGGAAAGCCCTAATAGATATCTATGGAGGAGATTAGAATGTCTAGAGAGCAAAGAGAGAAAGCCTTAGAGGAAAGTTTTATGACATGAAAATGGAGGAAGGAGAAAATGCTGCTCAATATGCTGCTAGAATGAAAGAAGTGGTAAGTGCAATAAAAATTCTAGGTGGTCAATTGGAAGAAGAAACTGTCAACAACAAATACTTAAGAACTTTGCTCCCTATCTATGCTATTAGAGTTTCAAGAATCTAAGAGCTGAGATGTGTACAAGGAAACGCACTAACCTTTGAAGGAATAGTGGGAAGGCTTACTGCATTTGAATTGTCCAACTTTGACAACTACAGACCTAAGAAACTTGAATCTTCTTTCAAGTCCAAGATGACAATAAAAGACACTGAGGAGGAGACATCAAATAAGAAGAGAAGAAAAGGAAAACATGCATCTAGTGATAGCAACACATATGAGGAAGATGTGGAACAGTTAGAAGCACTACTGGCTAGGAGATTCCATAGAGGCAAAGGAAAATTCAAGGGTAAGCTCCCTATCATTTGTTTCAATTGTAATGAAGTAGGTCATATTGTTACAAGATGTACATAGAAGAAGTACTACAGAGAAGAAAATGAGTACAAGAACAAAAGAGAAGATGATAGTAGAGATTATAAGGAAAAAGGAAAAGGATGCTACATTGTTGAAGAAGATTCTAATGAGAATGATGATCAAGTAGTCTATGTGGCCATGAAGGATGAATCAGATAAAGATGAAGATGAAGCAACATTGGTAACTTGTGTGAACAAGAATGATAAGTGGATCATAGATAGTGGATGCTCACATCACATGACAAGAGATAAAAGTAATTTTACTACCTTTACTTAGTATGATGGAAATAGTGTTAGATTTGGAAATGATGCTCCATGTCAAATCAAAGGAAAAGGTTGAACCATTAAACTTATTGAGAAAATTTCATGTGATAATGCATACTATGTTGAAGGATTGAACTACAACTTGTTGAGTGTATCCCAATTAGGCAATGTAGGTTGTAAAGTAGAGTTTGGAAACAAAACTACCAAGATCTATGAGACTGATGGAAATTTGATAGAAAAAGATGAACAAAATAGGTGTAATCTATTTTACCTAGATATGGAAGATGCAAATTGTCTTGTTATTAGATTTGATGATGTGTGGTTGTGGCATGAAATATTGTGTCATGTTAACTTTGATAATTTGATTAGCATCAGCAAAAAGAAGAAGGTCAGAGGGTTGCCTAAACTAAAGAAATATGAAAACACAATGTGCAAACAATGTCAACTAGGGAAGATGACTAAATCTAGTTTCAAAAGAAAAACATACACTTCCAAAGAAGTACTAGTGTTAGTTGATACATACTTATGTGGTCCAATAGAAGTGAAAAGTTACTTAGGAGACAAATACATAATGGTTTTTGTAGATGACTATTCAAGGATGATGACTACTATATTTTTAAAATAAAAATTTGATGCATTTCAAATGTTTAATTGGTATTTGGCCAGAGTTGAGAAAGATATAGAAAAGAGTCTGAAATGCCTAAGATTAGATAGAGGAGGTGAGTTTACATCAAAAGAATTCGAGATGTTTTGCAATGAAAAAGGTATCAAAAGGCAAACATCAGCACCAAGAACTCCCGCATAGAATTGAATTACTAAAAGAAGGAATAGATCAATGATAGACTGTGCTAGAACCTTGATGATGGAGAAAAATGTTGCTTTAAAGTATTTGAGAGAAGCTATAAGCACTGTCATTTACACCCTGAATAGGATACAAGTCAAGAAAGGAATGACTATTGAAGATAATGTTGCAAATCAAGTTTGGAATCAACAACAAATCTCAGTATCAGTCGAGTCACAGCTAGTTAATACCAATCTACATTTAGAAGCCAAGTTGTAGAATGTAGAAAATGCACATTCTGATTCTGAAAATAGTATGCATGAAAGAGATGATGAAGTACCAAATCGAGAAGAGCAAAATGACTCGAAAGTTAAAGGATCAAACATGGAAAGAAGGATAGAACCAAGATTAGCTAAGTATGTAAGAAGACATCACCTTGTAGATCAAATCATTGGTGACAAGGATGTCAGACCAATGACAAGGAATAGACTTAGAAATGAATCATGTCTATTGAGAAAAGTTGAGCCCAAAATAGTGAAAGATGCACTACAAGATGATGACTGGTGTAAAGCTATGGAAGAAGAGATAGATCAAATTAAGAAGAAAAAAACTTGAACCCTATTTCCTAGACCAGCTAACAAGAATATAATTGGTACCAAATGGGTGTTTAGGAACAAACTTGATGAGAATGGTGAGATAACTAGAAATAAAGCCAGACTAGTTTGCAAAGGTTATGCACAAGAAGAAGGATTGGATTATGGGGAAACATTTTCCCCTATTGCAAGGATGGAAGGAGTAAGAACATTACTTGCATATGTTTCTCACAAAGGTTTCAAAGTCTACAAAATGGATGTGAAGTCAGCTTTTTTGAATGGTATTCTAAAAGAGGAGGTCTATATAGAACAACCAAAGGGATTTGTTGATGAAAACAACAAAGATATCGTCTGCAAACTGCATAAAGCACTTTATGGTCTAAAACAAGCACCTAGAGCATGGTATGAAAGATTGCACAAATATCTTGTGAAGATTGGATTTGAGAGAATAGATGACAACAACAACTTGTACATCAAGGCTGAAAAAGGTAAAGACATTTTGATATTAGAAATCTTTGTTGATGATATAATATTTGGAGGAAAAGATGCTCTTTGCAAAGATTTTGCTGATCAAATGAAACATGAGTTTGAGATGTAAATGTTTGGAGAAATCAAATTATTTGTTGGTTTGCAAGTACATCAATTGAAGCATGGCATATTTGTGACCCAATCAAAATACATCAAGGAGATACTCAAGATATTTGCATTAGAAGACTCAAAACTAGTCATCACACCAATGGCAACAAGACATAAGCTATCCAAGAATGATGAGTCTATTGAAGTGAATCAGACAATGCATAGATCAATGACTAAAAAGTTGAAATATGTTGTGCATAGTAGACCAGACATTGCATTAGCTCTTAATAGTGGCAAGATTTTCTACAAATCCAAGAGAAAATCACCTAATGGTAGTGAAGAGAATATTGAGGTATCTAAAAGAAATTGATGACTTTGGTTTGTACTACAAGAGGAGTGAAAATTTTGAACTAAGAGCCTACACTGATGCAAATTAGGGAGGTAATATTGATGATAGAAAAAGCACCAGTGGAGAAGCTCTTTTCTTGGGAAAAATATTGATTACATGGACTAGTAAAAAGCAAAGTTGTTCCTCACAATCCACTGCAGAAGCTAAATATGTTGCAACTGCTATACGTTGCACCAATATTGTATGGATCAAACATTTATTGCAAGGTATGAAGGAAGAGGTGAATGAGCCTATGATACTTTATTGTGATAATACAAGTGCTATCAACATATCAAAGAACCCTGTAATGCATGCTAAAACCAATCATTTTGCTATCAAGTATCACTATGTAAGAGAGTTGGTGGAAGACAAACAAGTGAAGATGGAATATGTTAGCTCAAAGGAAGAAATTGATGACATCTTCACAAAAGCACTACCTAAAGATTCTTTTGAGTATCTTAGAGGTAAGTTAGGGGTGATACCCCTAACCAAGGCTACTTGAGGTAAAAGCAAGGATTGTCCTACATGAAATGAGCCAATTGTTGACATATTACACATTGATGCAGAGGATATTTACTTTAGGACTCATGGCTAAAGTAAATGAAGTGATGAAGTTCCAAATCAGTCACAAGCAAGGTGACAGAGGGAGAAATTAAATGAATCTGCAAATGCTACACTTGCATGGTAAGATGTTAATATGTTAATATGTCTTTGGCATTGTTGTCAAAGAGGGAGAAGCAAAAATGAAGTAATCAGGATAGTAGAGGGAGATGTGAAAACTGATGGTAACATAATTACTTTTTGGCATTTGACTTACTATTCTACAGAGGGAGAAAAAAAAGGAAGAGGATACAACAGCTAAGAGAGAGAAGCAAAAATGAAGTAATTAGGATAGTAGAGGTAGATGTGAAAACTAGTGGTAACACAATTACTATTTGGCATTTGATTTACTATTCTAACATAGTTTGAATTTGGTTAAATAGTTTGGTCTGATGGTTGATCAGTTTGGTTTTCCATCAATGCCAAAGAGGGAGATTGTTGGAAATTTGATTGAAAAGATCATTGATGAAGATGAAGAAAATTGATAAAAGAGGGTGATTGTTTTTAACAGAATGTTTTCAATCATTATTTTGTCATTGATATCAAACCTGCTATTTGTAGGAATGAAATTTTCTTATAGGATCCAAGTACTATCACTTAGTTGATTGATGAAGAGGATTTGATCAACAAGATATAATAAGAGCACCTAAGGGAAAAGTTGAGTTATGATATTTTAATGAAGTGCAAGGACCAGTTAAGACAATGGTTAAATGATGTATTGGTAACATACTCAAAGATACAAAGGTTGGTCACACTTAAAAACATTAGAAGTATAAATTGTAACAAGGTTGACTGCAAAGCTTAAACTAAGCTCATCAGTGGGTGTCGAGCAAGCTAGTTGAAGCCGATCAAATTTTTAGTTGGAGCCAAGCAAAAAGAAAATCTAGTGTGTGCCGAGTGATCTTCAGGTGCTGAGTGAAGTTCAAGTGCCAAAAAAAGTAATAGGTATCGAGCATTAGAAAATCTTAGTTGGTGTTGAGTAAACTTTAGGTGCCAAGCATTAGTAAAAAGGTAGTTGATGCCAAGTAACATAGTATGTGTCGAGCATCAAGATTTAAATAGTGTCGAGCTATTGCATTATTGAAAATGTCAAAGATTCACCAAATCTAAGTCGAAAAAGTTTTTACCTTGAATTTTGTGAACCAGTTGGAGAATAAGGATGATGAGCTGGTGGCATAGAATTCTATGTAAACTATTTTTGAGTGAATTCAAGAGGATTCTTCATGATGTTTCTAAAAGAAACATAATATCAGTTAGATACAATGAATCCTACCTAATCAAAATGAATTGAAATTAAAGGAGAGAAGAATTGAGTGGAAAAGGAACTCTAATGCTTCTATTTAAGATGTCACAGACTAAGAAGCAAGAGCTTCTAAAGTGCCAAATTGAGAAGTGGTTGAAAGGGTGTTATGGAGAAGACATCTAGGAGAAGGGAGAGCACAAAGGGTCTACTTTGAAAAGTGGTCAAAGAAAGATGATTACACTAGTACATTGAGCATGGAGACTCAAGGAGACTAAGCTTGAAAGGAGGGCAAGTTGTCAAGAGTTGCAAAGATTGAAGGCTAGGTAATGTGAAGAGCTGAAGAGTGATATGAGATTTGTAAGTTAAGTTGTATGTTGTAATCAGGTTAAAGAATTTCTAATACTCTCTACCAATTGTATTAGATATGAAAATCATATGGACTCAGGTTGGTTTAATAGCCATTTGTAAATCCTTTAACATGGTGGCATTCCAAGTGAATGTTCTAAAGTCCTCTAACAAGGCCCACTTTTAACAAGGTGGTTAAATCTTTTAACTAGGTCAAATTTAACAGTGTGTTGTAAGCCTTTCAAAGGGCATCACTTTAAAAGAGTGAGAATTGAGTAGCATGTTATTGGTGGTTTTTCCCAAATTGGGTTTCCACGTAAATCACTGTATTATGTGTTGATCTCTTTATGTGTTATGCTTGCATGTTAATTTACAATAACTTGTTGAATAGGAAAGTTAAGACTTGGATGAATGAATGGTTGAGTGGGTTTAGAAAAAGTTTGAAATAGGATATTTGCATTTCTAACAAAGTCTTCATTAGCATTGTTTGGAAGATTGTTGACAAAAGCAATTCTAACCTGCATTTCAAAAAGCAAATCATATAAAATTAGAAACACATGATAGTTGATACAATTTTTTTTGTCTTAATCATGTATGAAAAACATTATAACCTAATATGGGACCTTGAAACACGTAATGCAAAGCAAAAAGCCTCTAGTTCACTTTTAGCTCACTCCACTATAGGATGTCACTTGCCTCCGAACTGAAAGTCTTGTTTTGTCCCAACTCGATAGGTTTAGTTTGAGCTTTACTTGGTTTTGAGATTCATGTCATATTCTCTACTTAACAAGGCCAACCACATGAAGGTGGAAGCTATTAGGTTTCTCCCCCCTATAATCACTCTAAATTCTCCATTAACAACTAAGAAAATATTTCATTCATTCGTTTTAGAAGTATATCATTGAATCATTATAATCACATAATATTCATTAACATGACTTACGATTAATTAATACATATAAACATTCATCAATAATTTGTGAACACATCAATCATTATATTCACATAAAATTCATTAACATGATATATAATTCATTAATACCTATAAACATTCATCAATAATTTGTGAACACATCAATCATTATAATCACATAGCAATATTCAATAACATGACATAAAATTCATTAATAATCAACATTCATAAAAATTCATAAACACATTGATCATCAAACATGGTTTTAATATTCATTTCTACTTTTATTTTTTTATTTTTTTGAAGATAAAGGCTAATAAGTACATCGTGACTATCTTCAATATCCTATGGCTCTTGTGGTTCTAATCTTATGAAATGAGGCTTCCTCTTCTTTTTTCGAGGACAAGGTTGATGCGCCCCTACAATAAGAAATAAATGGGTTTAATTCTAAACATTTTTTTAATGTTATAAGTATTTCATCAATCTAAAGAACATAACATGGATTTTTCTTTACTTGATAGTGCTACATCATCTACTATCACCTTTTGTTTAGCCCCAACCTCAACATTCTCAACACTAGCATCATGCTCTACATACTCAAAAATTATCACATAAAGTTTACACCAATTGTAATTTAAGATGTTAAATTTTATTAATAATTACATGATTAATTTTCAATAGAAATGGAATATGTACCTATATCATTGTGATGCACATAGAGGCCTTTGTCATATATAGGATCTATACCTTCATCATCATGAGTAAGATTTGTGCTGGGAGTAGTAGGCTATAGTGAAATGTCATGCGTGCATTGTTATCATTATTCAAAATTAACATCAAATAGATTATTTCTCATGAAGATCTCAATTATTGCTATTATTCATTAGGGCTATTTACCTATGTGTGAACCAATGCACAAGAATCTTCTACATCTATTTGGCCATTGGAATCTGTGCAGTGGTGGGAAACCACTGGTTTATAGCCTTGGTTGAAGCTAATTTGTTTGTCCTCTTCTATGGGTGCTAGAATACATTTTTGCATAATATCATCAATATTGAATGTATTGCTTATTTGTAATTTTATATTAAAAAAATGATATGAAATTTCATTTACTGCTATTTATAAGGCATGAGTGAATTCTCATATATCCATTAGATCCAAGATGGTGTTGACCAACCTTCTCTTTTCTAGCTTGTGTCACCTTCGATGTGTCCTATAGCCTATATATGTAAACTTTGAAATATGTTAGATTATATAAATCCACAATCACACTTCTAAAAATATCTACCAAAATCCACAATCCAAATAAACATGTCATTGTTTCCATACTATGTTGATTTTAGGGAGGTACAAATATGGTGCAAATTGCATGTTCCAATTTGTGTTTAATGCTTCAAGCATATTGTTAGTTTCATAAGGACATTTGATGATTGATAGTATTATAGAACTTTCTAGGCATGCAATCTACCATAAGTTATAGTGTTTAAACAAATGATGTACTTCCAAATAGTTTTCTTAACATCTCGTTGTTGCCATCATATTTTAATCAATTCAATTTATGACATATTTGTTGCATTCCAAATGAATAATATTATTTTTGGTATTTTACAATCACATGAGCATTCATTTGTCTCAATACTGTGAGATTTTTGACTTGATGAATAGTCAAAACTCTAATCTTAAATTAGATCTTTAATAGGAGCAACATAAACATACCTTTTTCTACTTAAAGTTATGTTAGAAGTTGTAATTGGCTCATGATTTGGTGTTGGGGTGTTATGAACCTTCTTTTACAAAATCAAGTAGAGTTAGACTCATGGTTAAAAAAACTTAAACTCATGGTTAAACAAACTTGACATAGAGTAATACCACGATGGTTAACCCCTCACATAGATCTAATGCTTCACATAAATGAATATCTTGTAGATACAATGAGTGTTAAGTGAAATATTCATCTTATGAGGGGTGGGTTCTAATAGACCAATGCTCATGAAGCATGGATTAAAGAGTTTAATTTAAAAACTACACCCTCCCAGCAATATTATAATATGATTTTTTACGAAAATATATTCTAGGAGAAGGTTTTACAAATGGGATAGCAAGTTCATTGAACTTATCTTTAGGATAAACTCTTTAGCTAAGCATATTTTGAGTTGGAGTACTACTACTTATGAAACATGAATCAATAAATTTACCAAAATTTGTGAAATTGAATTTGATAGTAATTTCATTATTTTTTCATAACAATAAACCTAATTCCCACACATAAACATTTGCCCAAACCTTTAACTACAACTTAAAGATAGTGTTGCTAGTTGCTGGAAGCAAGTTTCTAATTGGGTTGACCAGTCTATTTTCTTCCTATTTTATATTTTTATGATCTTAGTTTCTTTTTTTTTAATTCTACTAATGTAAGGTGTCACCACTTGTAAACCTATTTTATCCATCATTAAAGACTTATGATACTTTTTATTAAGAGTTTAAGCATATATTAACCTAATCAGAGCTTAAAACTAAGAATATAATTATCTATTAATAACAAGAACTTTTAAGCATATTTCTTATCAATACCACACTTTAAAAGGAAAACATATCAAAAATTAGAAATAACGATTTGTAACAAAAGTAAATACTAGAACATTATGTATCATAATATACCTTCAAAATCACATTCCATGTCAAATTTTAATACCAAGGCTAAAGCAAAAAAAGAGGAAATATATACTCACTTTTCTTAGAAAATGGAAATCTTGATTGGAAACAAAAGTTGAAGCAATTTAATGAATAACTGGAGATCACTAATTATATTGAGTTATTTTAAGAAGCTACAACAGTTATTGTAATCAAGTCAAGCATTTTAATGAATAACTATACATCACTAATTTGTGCATAATTATATTAATACTACCACATATCTATTTTTTCCAGGTGGGGGTTGATTCCTCTATCTTTTAGTTTCATCTCTTTTGCACATTTAATAATTTCATTCCATTCTAGCTATGGAACCATAGGAGGATGCTGCTCATACTTTGGGTTGAGCTTTAGAGTCTTTCTATACTAGTCTCTCACAATATTTAGATGTTTGCAAGCCTTTTTAAGAATTTAGATTATGTTCAAAATATTTTGACCAAAGAGCTCCTCCATAGTTTTTATGAGCTGATCTTTTAATTCAAGGCCTTGTTCATTCCACTTTTTAACAAAAAAAAACTTGTTAGATAAAAAATTAGTTCAAGCTATGTACCTTAAATATATTACAACAAATGTATTAATGGAAAAATATAGCAACCAATTATATCAAGCTGCATACTTTTTATGTAATGTGGGCCCAAATATCTTCAATATTAAATCATAAAAAGTTTCATTAAAAAGATCATTTCTTGCAAAATCATCATGGGATCATTAGTCAAAAATAAGTTATGAATAAGTAAACTATTACACTCTAAATAATTACAATTTTAAAGTACCTAAAAGATTAATAAATTTTAAGGTAATCATATCTTTCTCATCCATCAACAATGATACCTCCAATGATCTAGTAGAAGTAACACAGGCTACTCCAAGAAAGGGTGGTAAATTATCACTAGCACTAGTATCAGTTGTATCACCATAAGAAGGTGTACCTATCCTTGCAAAAAGTGAATCAATGTCATACTATACTCAAATGAACAAGAAAGTAAAAATCAAATCATATTTAGCACATAACAAAATGTAGAAAAACAAGGATTTACTAGCTCTAGTTACAACATAATGGCATCTTGACTTCTATTGCATGCATGGTAATCCATAAATTGTGCCAAGTTAGTACACCTGAATCATTGCAGACATGGAATAATGAGAATGTATCAAAGAACCTTGCAAGACAACTTTTTGGTTATTTGATCTGATTGATATCTACTAATGTGACAATTAGGGCAATCTGTTGTGAATTTATGTTCTTTATGATATATAAAATGATCATTCCAAGGCATGCATGTATTTTTTGATATCCATTCCAATATCTTTCATAATGGTTGATAATTTTTAGTAATAGTGAGGTAGAATGTTTGATGGTGATAACAAAAACTCACCTATCAACCTATGGAAAAATATTGTTAAAATACACAATATTAATGGTACGCTAGCATAGAAGATGACAAAAATGACACTAGATACCTTAGCATGTACATGATATTGCTACATTGGATATACCATTCATAACTTTGAAGTTTACCAACAACAATACAATAAAGATAAGTGTTGTTTGGGAGCCTTGCTATAGGGGCTTGTATGCCTTTTCAATTATAATTATATCAAGGTTTTCTTCATCATCATCATTAGATGCCTGGCTATCACTATCTTCATCAGTTGCATCAACAACATCTTCTTCAATCCCGTTCTCTAGCACATTATTAGTTTCACCAATACCAACATCTTCAATTGTGTTCTTTGCCTTAGGAGAATCTTCTTCCATGGGTCAATTACCTTCTACTTTGATATACACACCTCCATATTCCACTAGTTCAAAATCCACATTCACCAAAGGACGAAAATCCTTTCCCCCTTCAATGTGATCATGTTGCCTAAAATGTCTCTAAGTTGTTGTGATTAGAATTCTTTGATTCTTTAAGCCCTTGCAATTTTTTCAAGAAAAATAACATTTTCCATCACCATTTCTTTTGAACTGAGACCACAATTTAGCAATTTTCACTTTTTTTTGTTCTAGGTTCATATTGTTAGGTGTGGACTTTCTTCACAAGAAAATATTTAGGATATAAAACTGTATCAAATATAAACATACAAGCATTAGTAGTTTCCTTATTACAAGACTTAACCTTGCTAGAGTTCTCAACCCTTTAAGTAATTGTTTAACAAAAAAAAAAAGTACACTTGCTTGATAAAGAGCTCATTGTCTAGTTATAGTGAAAGTATACCAATGCCTAAAAGACTATACTAACATGCCAATGTATGATTAGTTTGAAATGAAGCTTGCATATAATCTAATCCAGCATTAAGGCTCATACATATAAAAAATAACATTGATCATAGGATCATAATGTATGGTCACATACAAAGGCTAGTTTTCATAGTCAACTAACAAAATCTCTTCACAAAATGTACATGTAAAAAAAAGGAGGAACCTGGAAGGAACTTCCATCACCAATGTACAGTCAGTGTTCCCACCCGTTGGAGAGAACAAGAGAAGGTATGAAAGCCCACAATGTATAATCAAATAAATAAATGTTGGATGTTCAACAAATAATGATGAAAATCAAGAATGTTAAACAATGTTCCTTTTGTTGGGAATAAGAAAAACTGAATATGTCTGCAAGGTTTCTTTGCATGCCAAGTAGTAAAATATGGGAAGAAAATCATAATGTATGATGTCTCTAAACTCTTCCCAAATATTACACAATAGAATTCCACAACCAAATCATGTATAATCCTAATTAATGAATATGGTGACAACATAAGGCCAAGTGGAAGCTAATGAAAACCAAGATCAAAAATGGGGTAGCGCCTATGATAGAGTCGTCATCAAAGAGATGAAGAATGTCCTCAAGTGTATCGGTCAAATCTGCAAGATGAGATAGCAAAAAAAACCTACATTATCTATCAAAAATTTATCCCACTAAATTAAATCTGAAAGATTGATTAGCACTTCTTACAAAGAATGACTAGAATCAACAATTGTTGGAGAAGTGATCTCAATGTATGTCATGCTATTGGACTACCTATCCCATCATGATGTCTCCAGACAACATATTTGAATACGAATACCTCAAATTAAGATTTCCAATGTTTGAATGCAAGAATTCTTGACCTTATAGTACTTGTACATGGTGGATTCATATATTCATGAGACCTTAGAGCAGAGTACAAATAGAATGACATCGAACTAATCTAGACCCAAGAAATCATTATCAAATAGAGACTTGATGAAAGTCCCATGATTCCCTAATTACAACCACCAAGACTACTCTTAGACCACCATCTTAGTGATAGTTCTAGAATGAGAGTATGTTATGAATGCAGATCTACAAATGTATATGCAAGATCTATGTGAGAATGTATAGTGCTTGCCCCTAGTTTACATTCAATTATTATTGCCGAACTCTTTTAGGCTAGTTTATTTTTATATTTGATGATTAGTAACATTACCTTCCAAATTATTCGATATTGTTTTTATACTCAGTTGATTATATAATAAGACTACTTGGGTACTAGTTACTTTATGTATGCATAATCATAACTTGATGATGATTATTTACAATGATTTTAGTTATTTGATGATGTTAGTTAGATGGAGTATTTATATGTGTTTTCCTATGGATACTTATGCCATACTGCATGTGTATGGTGGGCATGTATATTTTCTTTATATATGACATTTCTAATGTGGTTAAGGAAGGGAGTCGTAGTTATCTACTAGTTAGGATCTATACAATGCACCACTTTCTGCCATTGCCTGTTTAGTTTAGAATATATGTGTTTGTACAAGTGTGGATATTATGCAGATTGCATGTACCAGATATCGACTTCCTTGAATTTCCAGGATGATCGTACAATATTGCATTATCTCAATGGTAAGAGAGGGGAGATAAATTCTTGAGTCCAAATCTTAACCTTTAAACCAATTGTCCTAGAAAATTAGGACAAGTATCTGAGATGATTACCCTTCCAAATTTTTCATATGACATAAATTTGTGATTATAACCCTTGAGTTTGATCTTGTATGTTGTATTTTATGATGGGTTTCCATTTTTCATCTTGTAAGTCTTTGGTGATTTTTCTGTTAATTAAGTCAAATTAAAGAATAATTAATGATTTAATTTAAGAGAAAATTATTAAGATAATTTCAATATTTAATTAATTGGAAAATTAATTAAATTAAAAAAAATTAAAGAGAAAATTATAGTCTAATTTGAGAGCGTAATAATATTTATTTAATTTAATAATAATATATTTAGGAGATTATTTTAAAATAAATGCGAAGTATTATTATTATTTAAGTTAATAAATATTTTATGAAAAAATGCTTCGAAAATTAGTTAAAGAGTGAAAGAGAAATTAAATTAATAAAGATATTTTAAGTAGCAAAAAGTGTGCATGAATATTCAAAAAGTAAATAAAGAGTTAAATTATTGTGATCAATGAGTTCCCTTGTGTGATCACGCAATTAGTACCTCGAATTTAGGGGAGAACTCCATATCAAAGATGGAGAGTTCTTTTCACAAGGACTGGGATTTTTGGAGAAGGGATTTTCAGAGAGAAGGTTCTGAGAGAAGAGAATTCTCTCACAATTTTTGGGTGGTTGCATTTTAGCATCAGAACTAGGTAGAGCCTTGTGTTTTATCCACACAATGAATTATGTAATTTAATATTCCTATCTACATCATGTTTGTTGAATTGTTTTTCAAAATTTCATTTGTGATAAATCTTTCAATCTTTCATTTTGAATCTACTGGTATTCATATAGAGTTTTATATGTTTACGAGGATTGAAAATTAGGAAACCTTCATTCTATAAATTAGTAGTCATTATTTAATTAGAGATAGTTTTAAAAAGAAATCAAATTTAAAATTAAAATTCGATTGGTTTATATGGGTTTTCCTATCAAACTAAATTTGCAATGTTTATATATATATATATATATATATATATATATATATATATATATATAGTTTGGCGGGGGGGGGGGGGGGGGGGGGGGGTTGATATCTTTTATACTCAACCATGATAATGTGTTTGGTATACTCTATGATGAGTTTGGACCTATTGTTCATTATTGCTTAGTGTTATTGTGTGATAACAAGATGAATGGTATGACATATTTGACTTAACCTTTGAGTTTTCGATTAGTTATTTTTGGATGCTTTCCAGTTGCTTGTAAAGGACTCAGGTGTTATTGTGAATTATCTTTTGATGATTTCTAATCACTTGTATAGGTTTGAGGTGAAAATTGTGATTCTTTGATTTGTACTTTTATGAGCCTAGAGTAGGTAATCTATATGTTAAGTTGAGAAGTGGTTTGCAATGGAGGTTGAGGCGGTAAAGAGGCTAACGGGTAACCCATTGTAAGTAGTTAATAAGTGAAAACACTACACTAAATGAGAGTAAAATTAACCTATCAGGAGTCTTTTATTTCCTTGCCCATGCCTCGAGTGCTAGTAAAGACTAGGATGGGAGTAGAGAGGATGCTTGGTTGTAACCATGCCTGTACAAAAGGATACTAGTGCCACATAGACTCACTAGGGGGCCAAAGGTTTAAAACACTAGCCAGGTAACCCTAGAGTTGGTTCATGCGATGACACTTGCCCACTAGCAGTATAGATTTCCTATGTGTCTTTGTTTGCCTCTAGGTTTAGATGTTGATTTATCTTGGAACCTTTGAGTTAGATTACTTTTAGGGTTTTCCTTGACCTAGCTATTACTTTGATTTTTGGGATTGTTATCCTATTTGGGACTTGAGACTATCTCCTTAGTGTGGCGGAGTGGACTTTTTTGGGTTACCATAAGGCCGAGTGGTAGTGCTTTTTACTTTTACCATTGAGATCCGTCCATTGATGCCATGGTTGGAGTTGCTTGTTTTGCATTTCCTTTTATTATATCTTTGTGTATTATGATGGATGGTTATATCTATATGATGGGTGATTTTACTTATTGCATTGTATCTTATTTCATGGATCTGAAAGGGATGATGTAATCTACTTTATAAATGTATATTCTTTCAACCTTTCATACTCTTTCAACCTTTCATACCCTATGACATGTACAGTGGATGATTATGCATTCTAAATTTATTGCCAAGTGGAATTTGGAAGAAATATATATTATTAAATAGATTGAACTTGTAGTTATTATTTCATGTGGATGTGTTATTTATTGGAATTAGTATTATTTAATTTTAGATGTGATTCAACGTCTTGGGATCCTTAAGGAATGTAATCTATTATGTTTGTTTATGTATGATTGTATGTTATTGCTTCCACTATTTTATAATTCTTGTATATGTTATTCTTTAAAAAAATGTTTGGCAAACTTAGTAAAACTTTAGGTTTTTTTTTCTGAATCCCTTGGTGGGGCATTGGGGCATTATAGAATGTAGATCATACGAGTATAATAACCCTAGAATGCTATGATATATGCATGTAATAAACTAAACAAGAGCTAAATGATATCAAATGATCAACACTGCAAAGTGATCTTGGAGCACAATTGAACTTCAATTCAGCTTATCATCCAGAGATAGATGGTCAGACTCAGAGAGCGAATTAGGTTATGGAAGATATGTTGAGGATGTATGTGATTGTTAGTGTAAATAATTATTATTTACACTTTACTTAAGTTTACTTAGGATAAATGCATTATTTTATTATTTATTAGGTTAGACACCTAGGAGTTTGTGTACTCATATGAGTATTCATGTTGACAACATAGGAGTAAGCAACTCTATTTTAGCACATGGTGTCTACAACACTAGAGTTTGCATAATTAACTGAGTTGTCATGTAGACAACACTGTTATTCACACTCTTAATTAAGCATATGATGTCTACAACATAATTCTATGTGACACACCTTTGTAGGCTTATCCTCTCATCATCACACTAACCCCCACGGGTATGTGCAGGATCATGGTGTGCCAAAAAGTGGCAATGTGAAAAAAATAGAGTTTGAAAATGTCTAAAAGCATTTCAAAATCCGCTATAACTTTTTTTCACCCATCCTGATACCAAACTTGGAAAGTAAGGCCCAATCCTTATTGGGTATCTGATATAATATCGGATACCCAACAATTGTTAGTGCTATTTAAAAAAATATTTTCACAGTCATATATGGCATTTTGTTGCACGAATATCCATTTTTCAATCAGATACATGATAAAAGGTGATTTTTTTTATGTTTAATCAATTTTAGTATAAATTTAATACATCTTATTATAAATTTGTTAGTTTTAGTTGAATTTGTTAGAATTTAGGGTTTTTTTGATAAAAAAATGTTAAAATTTAGGTTTTTTTTACTATAAATTATGTTTTGTAAATTAATAGGAATGGCTGATCAAAATGATGACACTAAGGCAAGGAATACTATTCCTCATAACCCCCCACCAAATGATCTAGTGCCCCCACAAAATTGTCCACCAAATCATCCTTTACCCCCTCAAAACCCTCCTCGAGTTGAGGATTTGATAATTGAAAATCTCACCAAATTGAGAGCTTTGTGAACAAAATATAATAATGTACCCACATTGGCTCCTATGTTATCCATGTTAAACACCATAGTGGATAACATTGAAACCCTTACCAATGAGCAAAATGTTGCTCTTTGTTGGCATGACGAGATGCATGAGATGTTTGATGATGGCTTGGACTATGATGAGGTTGCGGCCCTCAATATTAGCAAAGATGATTTGGCTGGCCTTTTTGTGAACCCAATAATTGGTTTACCAATCGGGCACAAAAAACCTAAACTATCGATTAAATGGTGCACAAATGATGCCATACGTGCAAAATTTTGGGATCGTTGGTGGATGGTTTTTGATATCCCTCCACATAGCAGTTTAGAGGTGCCATTTTATTTCCTTAGAAAATAGTATGCAGAATTTGTGTTGAAACTCAAAGTGAACTATTGGAGCACGAAGCCCAACATGGGTGTAGAACTAGGAGCTCTTCAAGATAGACTCTCTTCCTAGCAAAAGAAAGCTAGCACTTTTGTCCCCCCTACTAATGTCTACCCCCCTCCTCAAGTGTAGAATCTTGATATTATCATAGAGGCTAGCTCTTAGACCATTGGAGCCATCCATAGACTGAGTAGCCTATTGATATCTCAGGCTAGGTTAGTCCTACCTCCCCATGTTGATGATGCTAGTGCAAGTTCATCATTGGCTAGCTCATCACACATTTGTGTGCCTCATACTCGCATTACATGAAAGAATATTTGTCTAGGTCCCATAGGTGATCTTCCTAAGTATTAGTTTGTATTAGATGAGGATACACCAGAGGCATGTGCAGAGGTTACAGACCCTGATGTGAGAGAGGAGGGGCATGCAGAGGCATGGACTCCTTCTGTGTCGGTATGTGTATACATTTTTTGGTTATGAAATATGCGATTTAAAGTTCATTTTTATAATAGAGTAATTTTAATTTTTAGGCCATACTGACTTATACATGTATGTGATCTTCATTCATGTTTAGTTGATGACTAAGGAGGAGCTAAGACAGGTTGATGATGCCATGCTCTCCTCTATTTCATTTGGCCTTGAGACATCTATGGTACATTATGTTGTGTTCTCATTATTTTTTCTATTTGATATTGTAGCATATATGGTTTCGAATCTTTCTTTTATCTTGTAGGTACCACCTGTCCCTGGGGGACAAAGTGCAAGGGATGAGCCAAGACCAATTGACAAAGGAAAGGTAATTAAGTGCTTTCTATTTGATTAAATATTGATGCATTCTTGTAAAATGTTTGTGGTAATGGAATTTAATTACATTCTTTATTGTATATAGGGCATGGCTACTAGCGATGAGCCCATACAGATTCTGCGTCGTAGACGCTTAGGCATTTCCATTCGCACCAAGAGCCCCATTGTATGTATAAGTATCATTTATTTTTTATTTTCCTTATCTTCATAAATAAATTCAAAATTGATTTCCATGATATTAACAACTACTATTTTGTATCTCATAGGAAACTCCTAGTGCACACGAGGTTCGACGGGAGAGTTTTGTATCTTTGATGATGTAGCCACTATATCTTGAGGAGGACCCTACACTAGTAAGTTGTAGTTTGAATTATTGATTAAATAAATTATAAATTTAGCATGTTATGAATTATAATGTTATAGTTTAAGTTGTAGATTCGTTTGACAAACATATTTGAACATACACAGGCCACAATCAATGAGGTACAAGCATTTTTGAGGGCATACGAGAGGACTCTTGACTAGCGTAGGAGGTCGAGAAGAGAGGTATTTATTATGAAACTTTAATACTATAAATCTTAATTAAAAAAAGATTATTATGCATTTGAGTAATTCAATGTTAGATACAAAGAATCATATAAATATAGTAGTCTAACTTTGGGGTTTTCTTTTTTGTTTAAGTAGGAGGCATCCAATATCATTAAATTTGATCATGTTTGTTATATTCAATTAAAATGCAATAGTTTTTGAATAACATTTTAACAACCATTATTATCAAATTTGGATGCAATGTTTAATTTGAAGTGCTATCATGACATAAACACACTTGTTAACCTTGTACACAAGGTTCACATAAACCATACTGATCCACTTAACAAAACTAGCTTCATTAATGCATGCTATCATTTCACACCTTATATAGGTGTTTCCAACCTTTTATGGTTGTGCTCTAACCCCTAACTAACTCTTTGCAATCATTTTCACTTTACAAGAAAAAGTTGTAAAAGTTGCAAAATTGCAAAATTGCAACTTTTGCAATTTTGAGCAATTTTTGTTATAAATTTAAATTCTTAATTAGAAAAGTTCACCAAACTTGGTAAGGGGTTATCAATAGCCCTCACGAGCTCTAAGTTACGACCGTCAAAAGATTGACCTTGAAACGCATTTAGAGCACCTTGGAGTCTCTTTGGTACGAGGTGGTTGCGAACGATGGATGGTCTCCACGGCTGGAACAAGGGTGTCACTAGGGTTCACTTACCCATCTAGAGCTAATAGTGCTAACAATTCAATGCCAAGATCAACAGTTTCAAAGTGACGTTGTGGTGCACCTATGAACTGAGGCACACAATGAGTTTTGGCATCGAGCGAGATCACTATGCCAAATCCAAACAAAATGTGATCTCTCAAAAATGAGATAGGTTATTTTAGGCCTCAACATCACCATCATGTAGAATTTGACATTTCATCAATAGCCCTCACGAGCTCTGAGTTACGACCCTCAAAAGATCGACCTTGAAATGCACTTAGAGCACCTTGGAGACTACTCATTATGGGGTTGCCACAGACGATGGAGGGTCTCTGTGGTTGAAAAAAGGGTGCTAGTAGGGTTCACCCACCCATCTAGAGCTAATGGAAATGATGATTTGATGCCAAGATCAATAATTTCAAAGTTACGCTGTGGTGCACCTATGAACTAAGGCACACTGCAAGTTTTGGCATCGAGCAAGATCGATGTGTTGAATCTAAATAAAATGTGATCTCTCAAAAATGAGATAGCTTATTTTAGGCCTCGGAATCACCATCCTATAGAATTTGACATTTCATTGATAGCCCTCATGAGCTCTGAGTTATAACCCTCGAAATATCAACCTCGAAATGCACTTAGAGCACCTTGGAGACTACTCGGTACAGGGTCACCGTGGATGATGGAGGGCCTCTATGGCTGGAAAAAGGTTGTCACTAAGGTTCACCTACCCATCTAGAGTTAATATCACTAACAATTCAATGTCAAGATCAGCGGTTTCAAAGTTACATTTTGGTGCACCTATAAACTGAAGCACATTGCGAGTTTTGGCATCGAGCGAGATCGCTATGCTGAATCCAAACGAAATATAATCTCTTGAAAATGAGATAGGTTATTTTAGGCCTCAACATCACCATCTTGTAGAATTTCACATTTCATCAATAGCCCTAACAAGCTCTGAGTTACAACCCTCGGAAGATCGACCTTGAAATGCACTTAGAGCACCTTGGAGACTACTCGGTATGGGGTGGCTGTGAATGATGGATGGTCTCCGTAGCTAGAACAAGGGTGTCACCAGGATTCACCTGCTGATATGGAGCTAATGGCACTAACAATTCGATGCCAAGATTAGCAGTTTCAAAGTTACGTTGTGGTGCACCTATGAACTGAGGCACACTGTGAGATTCAGAATCGAGCGAGATCACTATGCTAAATCCAAATAGAATGTGATCTCTCAAAAATGAGATAGGTTTTTTTTAGGCCTCGGCACCACTATCCTATAGAATTTGATGTTTCATCGATAGCCCTCATGGGATTCGAGCTATGACCCTTAGAAGATCGACCTCGAAATGCACTTAGAGCACCTTGGAGACTACTTGATATGGGGTGGCCGCAGACGATGGATGGTCTCCGTGGCTAGAACAAGGGTGTCATTAGGGTTCACCCGCCCATCCAGAGCTAATGGCACTGACAATTTGATGCCAAGATCAGTGGTTTCAAAGTTACGTTGTGGTGCACCTATGAACTGGGGCACACTACGGGTTTTGGCATAGAGCGAGATCGCTATGCCAAATCCAAACAAAATGTGATCTCTTGAAAATGAGATAGGTTATTTTAGGCCTCAGTATCACTATCCCATAGAATTTTCTATTTCATCGATAGCCCTCACAAGCTTCGAGTTACAACCCTTGGAAGATCAACCTCAAATTGCACTTAGAGCACCTTCGAGACTACTCGGTACCGGGTGGCCGCAAATGATGGATGGTCTTTGTGGCTAGAATAAGGGTGTCACTAGGGTTCACCTACCCATCCAGAGCTAATGGCACTAAAAATTTGATGCCAAAATTGGCAGTTTCAAAGTTACGTTGTGGTGCACCTATGAACTGAGGCACACTACAAGTTTTGGCATCAAGTGAGATTGATGTGCTGAATCCAAACAGAATGTGATATCTCAAAAATGAGATAGGTTATTTTAGGCCTCAGCATCACTATCCTGTAGAATTTGTTGTTTCATTGATAGCCCTCATGAGGTCTGAGTTACAACCCTCAAAAGATTGACCTTGAAATGCACTTAGAGCACCTTGGAGACTACTCAGTATGAGGTGGCCGCGGATGATGGATGGTCTCTATGGACAGAACAAGGGTGTCACTAGGGTTCACCCACCCATCTGAAGCTAATGGCACTGACGATTCAATGCCAACATTAGCGGTTTCAAAGTCATGTTGTAAAATTGATCCTTTATTTTAATACAATTTTGTTCATTTATTTGACTTATATAATAATTAGATTTAAATTCCTATTTGTCTTGAGCTTGGGGGGACTTAAGAACCCATGATCTCTAATTTGAAGATCTTTGGATGTTCAGTTATCAAGCAAACACATTTGTAGTAGGTTGTCGTATGCATAGAAGCACTAGTATTGTGCTAAATGGCTAGTCTAACATTTGATCAACCCTTATAGAGCTCAGTTTCACATGTTTAGACATAAAGATCCCAAAGAAAGAGCCCTAATTTTTCTTCATAGACCATCTCAAATAGATTTTATCTAGCGAATCAAAGATTGTAAGATGTGCATGAAGGGAACTTGTTAAGTATGCTTTAAAAACTTTCAAGGAATTGCATTCTTAGATATGAAGCATCATTTTGAATTTACAAATTGGGTTCTAATAGGCTTTGAGAGTTTCATAAGGAATTAATGAATGATGAATTATCTCTAATCTTTTGAAAGTTTCATACACTAAGTTTTTCAAAAGGTGGAGAATTTGGTTTTTGAATAAGAGGTCATAAGTTCAAATTTAATAAAATTATTCTAGATTATAAAAGTTACATTCCTTTCTCTCTATATGAAAATCAAAAGAGGTGTGTCAAATGTTGAAAATGAAAACAAAAAAACAAAAAAGTAATAAATGAAATTTAGTTATTTTATTTAGTTTTTCTTATTTTAATATAATATTAGTTCAATATAATGGCTTTGATTTAAATGTTAAATTTTTTTTTTTTTTTTTTAAACTAATAGATAAACTAAGATATATATGGAAAACAATACTTTGAGTTTATACAAGTGTTTTAATAAGTTTATGTGATTGTTGTCACACAATTAGAGCCTATATAATATATAGAACCCAAAATTTGACTTGAACTGTAACAACCAACTCCAATAAAGTATAATAGAACCACCCTATCATTCCTAAGATATAGAAAAACATTATCCAAATCAACTATTTCTTCCACCCTTCACTCTTCTTGCACCACGAGTCTTTCTTTATAATAACCTAGAGATGAAAACCTCACAACATAAAATAAATGAAATGCATTGATAAGACTTGTAGTAAAAGGCTTACACAATATTAGAATCATAAAATCACTTCTTGTTTCAATGCCTCATTGCGAATGAGTATTCAAACTTATTGACACCTTCCCCAAATTATTTTTTAAGGAATCAAGTATACATATTCTTAGCTCAAATTTTCTCCCTCAATAGTTATCTAATATTAATTCTAATTGTTCATCCGTATTTTTTAGATTTGTCTTATTTGATTAGTTTCACAAAAATGGTTTTAATAATCATAATGTTAGCTCTATGTTAAATAAGAAAAAAGCCAAACTTGTAATAAAATATCCACAAGCAATTATCTTTCATTGTCTCCTTGCTTGAACAATACTCATATATCTATAAATGCTCTTAAAATTGTCCTTATAGCCTTGTATCACATGCAAATATGATTTGCAAGAACTTGTTCAATATCTTTCTCTAAGGATCTATATCTACTATTTATTTCATTTTTATATCATCCTCTTGTAATTCCTTACAAAGAACCTACCAAAATACAAATTAGGATATGTAATCAATTTAACCTGTCTTTTCATTATTACAAAAACTATATAAAAAAACTTCACATTTTACTTCATAATACATCATAAACCTTAGGAATTCTCCCCAACACCTCGGCCCCTCACCCCCTCCCCCCCACCACTCTTCATGATGTACCTACATTCCAGTATCATAAAAAATATTAGTAACTTATTGTATTATACAAGATAATCATTAGTTCACTAAATCATTATGAAGAAAATAACATAAGAAGTAAATATACCATGTTCCAGCGACAACCACTGAATCAATAGGATATGTGAATCCATCATCATCTGTCATTGGTTGTGGAAGATTTTTTTTACCTCTTACACAACGTGCTAACCAATAATTGGATTTCTCATCATTTCCCTATGGTGCAATCAATGCAAAGACATGTCTTGGTTGAAGAAGATCTGATAGATGGTTATGCTCAAGTGAACTTTCCATGTGATCATTTCTGATATAGGGTATGATAGACAATGAAGTAAGATAATGTGGAGCCCATGTGTCCACTCACTCACTCAACTCACAGTGATCCCAATCACATTGAAAACAACTAGGGCAAAAGCAAGCTAGTTGTCATGTCCAAATGGTCCATGTACTAGAATTAGAGCTCTAAAATGAATGCATTTTTGATGAGTCTCTCATTGTAGCACAATCTAATCTATCACCTATGGAACCTTCCTCAACCAACCAAAAGAACTTGTGTACCACTAAATTTAGAGTCCCCCCCTGTGATAATGCTAAACTACACCAATCAACAATGCTACGAGCATCAAGAATCTCTACTGCTAAAATCTTCAATTGCTCCTTAACTAGAGCTCTCTTCGCACATGTCCCTACTCCACCATGTTCCCCTTTCCCATGGCCGGACTCAAAAAAACTCTAAATATGAGGAACCCCCCTCTCTATGTGCATCCTACACAACAAATAAAACATGCGAGCATTCTTGATTTAATCTATACAGTTATCTGACCAAATGATATGTCTATCCATAGCAATTGCATGCTTTTGTAAGAAATTATCAGAATAATTCTCGAAAAAATGTTGCACAAACTTGTGAGAGTGAGATCTATCATCACAAATATAAAAATGATACTCTGTAATAATCTTTCGATTATCTTCCACACTATCAGGGGCATGTCTATATGTTATATGGATGAAAATAGCAATCTGAATGGAGTTGTAATACTAAGATTGTGTCTCATTTTGAGATTACAATGTGTAGTTCTCAGCAAAGTCAACAAGTGATATAATAGTGCCAATGTGAAAAGTCTCCTTACACATTCTAAATTGTAGATCCAACCACTAAGACTGGTGACTATGTCTTGCATACTTGTAGAAAAGATTTGTCTTGAAATCTAAAATAAAACTAGCCACATCAATTTCTTTTGCAACCAATTCATATCTAGAGCCCTCACCCCCACTCTTCAATGTGTATTTCACCGTTTCATATACCTTTTTTTTTACTATTGTCTTTCTAAGATCTTGTTCGTACCCCTCATGGATACATGTGTCAAACTTGGATAAGCCACCACATTTTGAACACTTCTCATTTAAGAAAGCATTTCTATAAAAGAAAAAACCATCAACTCTACAACATAAAAATTGATCTAGCAAGTCTCTTGATGATTTTGGAAGCCCACTAGCACCACAATTCTCCAACATTTCTTTACTATGCAAAGTAGAACATATGGAACGTAATAGTTCATGGTGCATAGAAAACTCGACATGATATTTGCAACAACATTTATTTTGAATTTTAAGTGGCAGATAATAAAATGGCTTGAAAGATTCAAAAGCCCTTTGTGATATATGAAGACTTGGCTGACTCTCTCTAAATTGTTTGAACAACATAGTCTGACTTACCTCCAAATAGTGTTTAGGATGTGGCATGTGGTCTTTGATGCCAATTCTTAACTTTAAAACATCTTTAGCATTGGGTGATACTTGTGAGCTAGAGTGCCAAAATTATGTAATTTCTTCCTTCACATCATTGGATAGCTTCTTATCAAAATGTGGAAGTCTCCCACCAAAAGCCCATGTTTCATTTTGAAGAGGATGATCAATTCTCTCTCGTCTACTAAGTGCTCTTCTCAAAGTAGTATGATTTAGGTTCAAGTCAATAGAAGTTTGTCTCATACATCTACCCTTTCTCAAATGATGACTTACCAAAGAGGTTGTAATAACCCTTCGAGCAGCTCTCTTATCCTTCTCCCTACTATTTTTCCCAATGCTATTAAGAGTACTGAAAAGATTCTTCACAATAATGACATTTCTTTTCAATTTTTTATTGACATGAATCTTCAATTTGGAAAGCATAGGTCTCATCTTTTGCATCTTTAATAAGTGCATAAAAAGATGACATTGCTCCACCACTATCTTATTGCCGAAAAACATCTTATATAGTCTTGAAACCCATAACCAAATGATTCTTTCTAATTTTTTCCCTTCTAAATTGGTAATAATTGTTTCATCAATTTCAATTATCCATTTTTGTGTTCTAGAACCTTCATGTCAATTATAATTAGGAGATATGTAAGGTTCCTGTGCATTGTCATGTTCGGCATGGCCAATCATGCAATTTACATTATGACTTGGTAGCATCTCATCCTCAAAATTTTCATTCTCTAAATTTTCAATCCTGACATTATCATTTTCAATTGGTACATTTTCATTCCCCAACTGCACGTATTCATTATCTGACTCTATGATTTCATCTTCAACTAATTCATCGTCAACTTAACTCACATTTAACATACCTTGTCTTTTCCTTCGGTGATTTACTTTGTCCCTTTCCCTATATGCCACAATGTCTTCATTAGATACCTTTCTTTTGTGTTTATCCTTTCGACAACTACTACTCCCCATTCAGATGACAATATCGAACACCTAATCATATATTATTAAATTTTTTCTGATCGTTTTGGTCCCAAAACGTGACTTTTCCCAAAACCCATGAAAATAGCCCACAAAAAGTGATGTTGTCAGGTCTGCAGTCATTTGGAATATTTTGGAAAAATCATCCTAGTAAAATCAGGTATCTGATCTGGGATTGGATACTCGATAATGAATTGGATATCCGATATTGAGGCCACAATTTTTGAGGGAAATAAGAACTAAGATTAAGATTATAATGTATTATTATATTATATTATTATTAAATATAATAATATATGTTATTATTATTATGACCTATGTTATTAATATATAATAATATATTATGTTATTATTATTATTATGACCTATGATCCATTTGGTTAGTTCTAAAATGCATTGAGAGGGGTCATAGGTTAAGTTATGACCTCAATCGATGCATTTCATGACAATGTATGTCCCTAAGGGCTCTAGGACCCCTAGGGACACATTTGGCTGGTTATAATGCATTGAGAAGGCTTATAAGTTAACCTATGAACCCTCTCAATGCATTTCATGACAATGTATGTCCCTAGGAGCCCTAGGACCCATAGAGATGCATGTGGTTGGTTCTAATGTGTCAAGAGGGGTCATACATTAACCTATGATCCCTCTCGATGCAATTCATGACAACCTATGTCCCTAGGGGCCCTAGGACCCCTAGGGATGCATGTGGTTGGTTCTAATGCATTGAGAGGGGTCATAGGTTAACATATGACCCCTCTTGATGCAATTCTTGAAAACCTATGTCCTTAGGGGCCCTAGGACCCCTAGGGATGCATTTCATTGGTTCTAATGCATTGAAAGGAGTCATAGGTTAACCTATGACCCCTATCAATGTATTTCATGACAATGTATGTTCCTAGGGGCCCTAGGACCCCTAGGGATACATTTAGTTCGTTATAATGCATTGAGAGGGCTCATAAGTTAACCTATGACCCCTCTTGAGGCATTTCATGACAACGTATGTCCCTAGGGGCCCTAGGAAACCTAGGGATGCCTATGTTTGGTTCTAATGCATCAAGAGGGGTCATAAATTAACCTATGACCCCTCTTGATGCAATCTATGACAACCTATATCTCTAGGGGCCCTAGGACCCCTAGAGATGTATATGGTTGGTTCTAATATATTAAGAGGCATCATAGGTTAACCTATTACCCCTCTCGACACATTTCATGACAATCTATGTCCTTAGGGGTCCTAGGGCCCCTAGGGATGCATTTGGTTGGTTGCAATGCATCAAGAGGGGTCATAGGGTTGGGTTATTGGTTACCCTATGACCCCAATTGATGCATTTCATGGAAATGTATGTCCCTAAGGGCCCTAGGACCCCTATGGATGCATTTAGTTGGTTATAATGTGTCACTCTCAATGCATTTCATGACAATGTATATCCCTAGGGGCCCTAGGACCCTTAGGGATGCATGTGGTTGGTTCTAATGCATCATAGGCTAACCTATGACCCCTCTTGATGCATTTCATGACAACCTATGTCCCTAGGGGTCCTAGGGCCCCTAGGGATGCATTTGGTTGGTTCTAATGTATCAACAGGGGTCATAGGTTAACCTATGACACCAATTGATGCATTTCGTGACAATGTATGTCCATAGGCACCCTAGGACCCCTAGGGATGCATTTGATTCATTATACAGCATTAAGAGGGGTCATAGGTTAACCTATGATCCCTCTCGATGTATTTTATGGCAACATATGTCCCTAGGGACCCTAGGACCCCTAAGGATGCATACTATTGGTTCTAATGTGTTGAGAAGTGTCATACATTAACCTATGACCCCTCTCGATGCATTTTATGATAACCTATGTCCCTAGGGCTCTTAGGGCGCCTAGGGACACATTTGGTCGGTGCCAATGCATCAAGAGGGGTCATAGGTATCAACATATTTCATGACAATGTATGTCCCTAGGGGCCCTAGGACCCCTACGGATGTATGTGGTTGGTTATAATACGTCGAGAGGGGTCATATGTTAACCTATGATCCCTCTCGATGCATTTCATGACAACCTATGTCCCTAGGGGTCCTACGACACCTACGGATGCATTTGGTTGGTTCCAATGCATCGAGAGGGGTCATAGGTTAACCTATGACCCCTCTCGATGCATTTCATGACAATGTATGTCCCTAGGGTGCCTAGAACCCCTAGGGATGCATGTGGTTTGTTCTAATGCATTGAGAGGGGTCATAAGTTAACCTATGACCCCTCTTGATGCAATTCATGACAACCTATGTCCCTAGGGGCCCTATGACTCTTAGGGATGCATGTGGTCATTTCTAATGCGTCAAGAGGCATCATAGGTTAACCTATGACCCCTATAGACATATTTTATCACAACCTATGTCCCTCGGGGTCCTAGGGCCCCTAGGGATGCATTTGGTTGGTTCTAATATGTCAAGAGGGGTCATCGGTTAACCTATAACCCCGATCGATGCATTTCATTACAATATATGTCCTTAAGGAACCTAGGACCCCTAGGGACACATTTGGTTTGTTCTATCATGTCTAGAGGGATCATAGGTTAAACTATGACCCCTCTCAATGCATTTCATAGCAACGTATGTCCCTAGGGGCCCTACGACCCCTAAGGATGCATGTGGTTGGTTCTAATGCGTTGAGAGGCATCATAGGTTAACTTATGACCCCTCTTGACATATTTCATGACAACGTATGTCCCTAGGGGTCCTAGGGCCCCTAGGGATGCATTTGGTTGGTTCCAATGCATCAAGAGGGGTCATAGGTTAACTAATGATCTTGATCGATGCATTTCATGACAATGTATGTCCCTAAAGGCCCTAGGACCCCTAGGGATGCATTTGATTGGTTCTAATGCATCGATTGGGGTCATAGGTTAACCTATGACTCCTCTTGATGCATTTCATGAAAATTGATGTCTCTAGGGGTCCAAGGGCACCTAGGGACACATTTGGTTGGTTCCAACGCATCAAGAGGGGTCATAGGTTAACCTATGACTCCAATCGACACATTTTATGATAATGTGTGTCCGTAGGGGCCCTAGGACCCCTAGGGATGCATTTGGTTGGTTGTAATATGTCGAGAGGGGTCATAGGTTAACCTATGATCCCTTTTGACACATTTCATGACAATGTATGCCCCTAGGGGCCCAAGGACCCCTAGGGATGCATGTGGTTGGTTCTAATGCATTGAAAGGTGTCATAGGTTAACCTATGACCCCTTTTAATGCATTTCATAACAACCTATGTCCCTATGGGTCCTAGGGCCCTAGGGGATGCATGTGGTTGGTTCAATGCATGGAAGGCATCATAGGTTAGCATATGACCCCTCTCGACACATTTCATGACAACCTATATTCATAGGGGTCCTAAGGCCCCTAGCGATGCATTTGGTTGGTTCAAATGCATCAAGAGGGGTCATAGGTTAGCCTATGACCCTAATCGATGCATTTCATGACAATGTATGTCTCTAAGGGCCCTATGACCCCTAGGGCCACATTTGGTTGGTTATAATACGTTGAGAGGGGTCATAGGTTAACCTATGACCCCTCTTGACACATTCTATGACAACATATGTTCTTAGGGGCCCTAGTACCCCTAGGGATGCATGTGGTTGGTTCTAATATGTGGAGAGGTGTCATAAGTCAACCTATGATGCCTCTCCATGCATTAGAACCAACCAAATGCATCCCTATGGGTCCTAGGGCCCTTATGGACATAAATTGTCATGAAATGCATCCCTTAGGACCCCTAGGGATGCATTTGGTCCCTAGGGGTCCTAGGGCCCCTAGGAACATATGTTGTCATGAAATACATTAAGAGGGGTCATAGGTTAATGTATGACCCCTCTTGACGCATTTCATGACAACGTATGTCCCTAGGGACCCATTGGGAATACATTGAAAGGGGTCATAGGTTAACCTATGATCCCTTTCAGTGCATTTTATATGACAATATTATATTTAATAATAATATAATACTGTATATTTTAATATAATAATAATATATTATTAGATTATCTAACAATAATATATTATTAGATTATATAACAATAACAATCATATATGTTACTAGATTATAGATTTTATAATAATAATAACCATATATATTATTATATATAATAATAGTCATATAATATTACTTTATTTATTTAATAATAATAATATTTATCATATATTACTATATTATATTTAGTTATCATCATATTAATTATATTTATAACTATATTATATTTAATAATAATAATCATACATATTACTAGACATAATAATGATTATAATCATATATAATAATAATAGTTAATAATAATAATCATAATCATATGTAATAATAATATCAATGTCCACACTTCCCCCAAATAAATTTCCCTCTAAAAAACTCTAAAGTTTCCCTCTCAAATTTCTCTCCAAAATTGCAATTGGAAAATTTATTTCCTCTCAAATTTCCCTCCGTCCAAAATTGCAATTGGAAAATCTTTCCTCTCAAATTTCAATTGAAAAATCACGTAACTAATCAGATACCCGATTTCATATCGGGTATCCGATACAATTTGATTTTAGGTATCCAATTAGGCTCGGTATTTGCCAAGCCTATTTGGTCAACCCTAAAAACATGTTTGAGAAGGGTTTCACTAACACTCAGACTTCAGGTAGCCATCTAACAATGTTATTTTCATTGAAATTGAATGAAACGAAAAGGGTTTTTTAATAACACTCTCTATATTATTATATATAATAATAGTCATATAATATTACTTTATTTATTTAATAATAATAATATTTATCATATATATTACTATATTATATTTAGTTATCGTAATAATAATTATATTTATAACTATATTATATTTAATAATAATAATCATACATATTACTATATATAATAATTATTATAATCATATATAATAATAATAGTTAATAATAATAATAATCATAATCATATGTAATAATAATATCAATGTCCACACTTCCCCCAAATCAATTTCCCTCTGAAACACTCTAAAGTGTCCCTCTCAAATTTCTTTACAAAAGTGCAATTGGAAAATTTATTTCCTCTCAAATTTCCCTCTATCCAAAATTGCAATTGAAAAATCTTTCCTCTCAAATTTCAATCACAAATTTCAATTGAAAAATCGCATACCTAATCGGATACCCGATTTCATATCGGGTATCTGATATGATTTGATTTCAGGTATCCAATTCGGCTCAGTATTTGCCAAGCCTATTTGGTCAACCCAAAAAACATGTTTGAGAAGGGTTTCACTGACACTTAGACTTCAAGTAGCCATCTAACAATGTTATTTTCATTGAAATTGAATGAAACGAAAAAGGTTTTTTAATAACACTCTCTAAATTATTATATATAATAATAGAAATATAATTTTACCTTATTTATTTAATAATAATAATATTTATCATATATATTACTATATTATATTTAGTTATAATAATTATTATTATATTTATAACTATATTATATTTAATAATAATAATCATAATCATATGTAATAATAATATCAATGTCCACACTTCCCCCAAATAATTTTCCCTCTGAAACACTCTAAAGTTTCCCTCTCAAATTTCTCTCCAAAATTCCAATTGGAAAATTTATTTCCTCTCAAATTTCCCTCCGTCCAAAATTGCTATTTGAAAATCTTTCCTCTCAAATTTTAATTGAAAAATCACGTACCTAATCAGATACCCGATTTCATATCGGGTATCTGATATGATTTGATTTCAGGTATCCAATTAGGCTCGATATTTGCCAAGCCCATTTGGTCAACTCAAAAAACATGTTTGAGAAGGGTTTCACTGACACTTAGACTTCAGGTAGCCATCTAACAATGTTATTTTCATTGAAATTGAATGAAATGAAAAGGGTTTTTTAATAATACTCTCGAGATTTCATCAATATAATTGTTGTCAAATTCTGAGTTCGATAAGTATTTATTAGTTAATTTTCAATGAAGATGATTGTAAAGTGCGGATTGACATACTGATTGAAAAATAGCTATAACTTTCAAATGGTTAACATTTTTTAAATCCAAAAGTTGCATCATGTTCTATGCTTCACCTAGTATAAGAGAAAAATAAAATTAATTTAGTAAAGTTTTCTATTAGTTAAGGTGGTCAGACATGCGATTTTTTTTTTTTCGAAAATATTTTAGTAGAAAATTCATATTTAATTATTTATTATGAATAAAAATACCCAAAAATATGTGTCACATCTGGGCATGAGTCTAATATTTATATCTATAATTATATTTAAAAATATTATTATTTGATTTTGATTAAGGTGGTCAGACATACACCTAGTTTTTATTTTTGCATTAAAATCTAAACTTTCAACCAATCAAATATTTTTTTCTCTAGATAAGGCCTAGTAGTTTAGAAACTACATTCAATTTCCTATAGATTATTTTCTTACAACTTTTTATATAAAGTCCAGAGCCACTTTAAAATTATGTGTCAAGTTGACATAACCCTGATTTATTGGTTTTTCATTGCTACTTTAGGCCATAGTTTGTTTGACCATGATCTTGCACATACCCCTATTCTCAATGGAGGATAATCCATTTTTGGTGGACATGTTCTTAGTTGTGAGACTTATCATATTGCTAAATGCTAGTCATTCTAGAAGCATTCTAGAGGCCTTTATATATAGGCACTCCTAGTGTACTTGTACATCAATTAAATCTCATATTGTTATTCTGATCATACTCTATTAGTCTATTTTGTGCTAGTTGTTGAGCTTCTTGGTCTTGGGTAATTTTGTCCTAAGGAAATTTTTTACAATGATGGAAAAACAAACTCTTTGGAAGGATTATCTTTACCTAGTGGAGTTTGCTTGGGTAAAAGTACAAAGTTGTGTCACCTTTTAGGCTAACTTATCAAAATGCCTGAATTTGAGCATTTCTATATAAAACTCAATTTTATTTGGACATATGATCTTGATAAATTTATTCTAGCTAAGTTATATATGGTCTCACAGTTTTCCAATTGGAAATGTCTAATTAATGCATGGTTTGTACTAGTTAGTATCCAATTACCAAAGAAATAAAATTATTTCAGAAAATAACGTGTCAATAACTCTTACTGTTTTTTATGATTTTTTTTTAAAACCATATAAACACCATTTTATAGAGCTCAAAGTTAAGAATATTCACATCTAGGTTTCATAGTGTTTTTATTAGATATAGTATATTTTTATCAAAAAATTCTAGAAGTACATATTTTAACACTCAAGAAGGTGTCAATTTTGAGAAAGTAAAAAATATAACACCAAATCAAAAAAAATTAAAATTTATATGATGTTCTAGAGGAGAGAATCCTCTTTTAAGATCTATAAGTTTTCTTTTGGTTGGAATAGATTTATTTTGAAAAATGTGGTGGGAGATGAAAACTATCGATTTGAATAAGTTGAAATTTGAATCGTTATAAAAGAAAAAATAGAGATCTAAAGGCAATTTTTATTTTTGATTATTCTAGCCACATATGTTATCTATAACACAATATGAGATCAAAGGGAAATGAGTTTATTTCCATGTAGTTTTATGGTGGGAAAATAGAAAAATATATCATTTCTTATTCCAAATAATTATTAAAAATTATAATCATAAACTTCATCCAGTTCTACACATTTCACTAGTTTACTTCATTTTCAAATTCTAAATAATAATACTAGTTTTATGTCATTGAAGGTAGATAGTTATACTTTTGTTAGCCTTTTCCTTTGTAAAAGGGTGACACAGGTTTGCGCTTTTACCTGCTTATAAAAATAGATATCATAGTTCTATTAGGATGGCACCTTTTCAGACCTTGTATGGTCATCCTTTTCATGCACCTTTGAGTTGTGACAATCTTGAGGATTGCATTCTATTGGGTTTTGAGATGCTTTGAGATATGGAGCAATAGGTAGTGTGCATCCATGAGCACATGTCTACAACATAGGATAGACAGAAGAAGTATGTGGATGCTCATAGGATGGATAAGCAGTTTGTAGTGGGTGGGAAAGTTTTCTTGAGAGTGCATCCATGGAAGAGTCTGATATGTTATCGAAAGGATTTGAAGCTAGCACCTTGCTTTGTGGGACTATTTGAGATTCTTGAGAGGATAGGTGGAGTTGCTTACCATTTTGTATTACTGTCCAACCTAGCTCATGTTCATGATGTTTTCCATGTTTCTGTACTTAGACAGTATATTTTTGATGTGACACATGTTCTTGATTGAAATACATTTTTTGTAGAGGACGGGCAACTGGCTTTGGAGCCGCTTCACATTCTGCAATAGCAGGAGTTGACCCTAAGGGGTCAAACCATAGAGTAGGTAAGGGTCCAATGGGACCCTACTAATGATTCATCAGCTACATGCAGGAAGAATTAGGTTTACAAGATTTATATCCCTACTTGTTTATAGGCTTCCAAGAGTAAGCCTAAGTCTAGGGGGGTGGATGTAGTGCCTGCCCCTAGTTTACATTAAGTTATTATTGTCAAACTCTTTTAGGCTAATTTATGTTTACATTTGATGATTAGTAGCATTGCCTTCCAGATTATTGGATATTCTTTTCATACTCAGTTGATTATGTGATGAGACTACTTGGGTACTAGTTACTTCATGTTTGCATGATTATACCTTGATGGCAATTGTTTATAGTGACTTCACTTATTTGATGATGTTAGTCAGATGGAGTATTTATATTTGTTCTCCTATAGATACTTACCCCATACTACATGTGCATGATGTGCATGTATGTTTTCTTTATGTATGACGTTTCTAATGTGGTTAAGGAAGGGAGTTGTAGCCACTTGCTAGTTAGGATCTACACAATGCACCACTTCCTACGATTGCCTATTTAGTTTAGAATATATGTATTTGTATACGTGTGGATTTTATGCAAATTACAGGTATTAGGTATCAACTTCCTTGAATTGTCAGGATGAGAATACCCTATCGCATTATCTCAATGGTAAGAGAGGGAAGATAAATTCTTGAGTCCAAATCCTAACCTTTAAAAACCAATTGTCCTAGAAAATTAGAAAAAGTATATGAGATGATTACCTTTTTGAATTTTTCATATGATGTAAATTCATGATTATAACCCTTGAGTTTGATCTTATATGTTGTATTTTATGATGGGTTTCCATTTTTGTCTTGTATGTCTTTGGTGATTTTTCTATTACTTAAGTCAAATTAAAGAATAATTAATGATTTAATTTAATAGAAAATTATTAAGTTAAATTTAATATTTAATTATATTTAATTAATTGAGAAATTAATTAAATAAAAAGAATTAAATTTAAAGAGAAAATTACAGTCTAATTTGAGAACGTAATAATATTTATTTAATTTAATAATAATATATTTATGAGATCATCTTAAATAAATGCTAAGTATTATTCTCACTTAACTTAATAAATATTTTATCAAAAAATGCTTCGAAAATTAATGAAAGGGTGAAAGAGAAATTAAATTAATAAAGATATTTTAAGTTGCAAAAAGTGTGCATGAATATTCAAAAAGTAAATAAAGAGTTAAAAGATTGGGATCAACAAGTTCCCTTGCATGATCACACAATCAATGCCTTAAATTTAGGGGACAACTCCATATTAGAGATGGAGAGTTCTTTTCATAGGGATCAGGATTTTTGGAGAAGGGATTTTCAAAGAGAAGGTTTTGAGAGAAGAGAATTCTCTCACAATCTTTGAGTGGTTGTGTTTTAGCATCAGAACTAGGTAGGGCCTTGAGTTTTATCTGTACAATGAATTATGTAATTTAATATTCCTGTCTACATCATGTTTGTTGAATTATTTTTTCCAAATTTCATTTGTGATGAATCTTTCAATCTTTCATTTTGAATGTACTGGTATTAATATGGAATTCTATCTATTTATGAGGATTGAAAATTAGGAAACCCTCGTTCTGTAAATTGAATAGTCATTATTTAATTAGAGATAGTTTTGAAAAGAAATCAAATTTAGAATAAAAATTTGATTGGTTTATCTAGGTTTCCCTATCAGCCTAAATTTGCAATGTTTATAAAACCTCTCTCTCTCTCTCTCTCTCTCTCTCTCTCTCTCTCTCTCTCTCTCTCTCTCTCTCTCTCTCTGTATTTGTCGGGGGGGGAGGGGGTTGATTTGAAAACAATTTATATTAATTTATTAAAAAAATTAAAATAACAAAAGAATTTGGGAAGGAGGCAGGTTTCATACCCCACCTCCCCTCTTGACAGCATTTTGAGTTGTGACTACTCACGGTAGTACCTTGTACTATTGTTGCGACTAATGGCTACTGTGACATTAGCTATTGAAGGTCAATCATGTGGGCCCTAAACACATGTTATGGTTTCTTTATATATATATATATTTATTAAATTTTAATTTAATAAAAAATTTAATATAATTTTGAAAAAAAATTATTATTTTTATTAAATGTTATTAAAATTAAGTTTTAAAATTAGTTTAAAATAATGATGATTAATTTAATAAAATTATTATTATTAGTTTTAATATATAGTTATTATATTATGAAATTTAATATTTATTATTATTAATGATTTAATATTAAGTTATTATTTTATTAATAAGACAATAAATATTATAATCAATAATTAATAATTATTATTAAATGTTGATAATATTGGGGTAAGTACTTGTTTATTTAATAAATATTTTATCAAATACTTTATTTGAAATATTTTAAATAAAGTAATTTGATGATTTTGAACTTTATTAGGAGAAATCGATCATTTTAATTAAACTCAAAATTCTTTTGGTCTAGTTGATTTAGTGTGATACTTAGAATAGATTCCATTCTCTAGAGAACTTGAATTAATTCAAAAACTTTAATATTTATGATACTTGGGAAATGGAAATTGAAACCCTAGTTTGGAACATTGAGTCTTGTGTCTAAAATTAAAAGGAAAAACTTGAAACCTTTAATGAAAATTAAATCATGTATTTTCTAAATGTAATGAATTGGTAAATGACTTTTCTATGTACTCTTTTTGTGACATGTGACTTTACTATGGATGTCAAGTTGACTTAGCTTTCACCAAATCAAGATGTTTACCGAAGGCTTGGGAGTTCTCTGTTTGTGATGTCATGATGATGATTTGATCTTAATCTTTTATACTTAACCACGGTAATGTGTTTGGTATGCTCTATGATGAGTTTAGACCTATTGTTTGTTATTTCTTTTAGTGTTCTTGTGTGATAAAAAGTTGAATGGTTTAACATATTTGACTTACCCTTTGAGTCTTCAATCAATTATTTTTGGATGCTTTCTAGTTGCTTGTAAATGACTAAGTGTTATTGTGAATTTTCTTTTGATGCTTTCCAGTCACTTGTATAGGGTTGAGTTAAAAATTGTGATTCTTTGATTTTTACTTTTATGAGCCTAGGGTAGGTAATATATTTTAAGTTGGGAAGTGGCTAGCAATGGAGGCCAAGGTCGTAAAGAGGCTAACGAATAACCCATTGTAAGTAGTTAATAAGTGAAAACACTACACTAAATGAGAGTAAAATGAACCTAATAAGAGTCTTGTCTTTTCTCGCCCATGTCTCAAGTGCTAGTACAGACTAGGATGGGAGTAGAGAGGACGCTTGGTTACAACCATGCATCATTATTATGCCTTGTTAGTAGAAAAGGATACTAGTGCTACATAGAGTGACAAGGGGTCAAGATGATTAAAATACTAGCTAGGTAACCCTAGAGTTGGTTCGTGCGATGACACTTACCCACTACTAGTATCGATTTCCTACGTGTCTTTGTTTGCCTTTGGGTTTAGATGTTAATTTTTCTTGGAACCTTTGAGTTAGATTACTTTTAGGGTTTTCCTTGACCTAGATATTACTTTGATTTTTGGGATTGTTATCCTATTTGGGACTTGACACTATCTCCTCAGCGTGGTGGGAGTGGACCTTTCTAGGTTACCATAAGGTTGGGTGGTAGTGATTTTTACTTTTACCATTGAGATCTATCTGTTGATGTTGTGGTTGGAGTTGCTTGTTTTGTATTTCATTTAATTATATCTTTGTGTATTATGATGGATGGTTATATCTATATGATGGGTGATTTTACTTATTGTATTGTGTCTTGTTTCATGGATTTGAAAGGGATGATGTAATCTATTTTATAAATGTATATTCTTTCAACCTTTCATACCCTATAACATGTACAGTGGATGATTGTGCATTATGAATTTATTGCAAGATGGCATTCAGAACAAATGTATATTATTAAATGGACTGAACTTGTAGTTATTAGCTCATGTGGATGTGTTATTTATTGGACTTAGTATTATTTAATTTTAAATGTGATTCAATGTCTTGGGATCCTTAAGGAATGTAATCTATTATATATTTTTTTGTATAATTGTATGTTATTTCTTCTACTATTTTATAATTGTTGTATATGATATTCTTTAAAAAAAATGTTTGGAAAACTTAGTAAAACTTTAGGTTAGTTTTTTTGGATCCCTTGGCTGGGCGTTGCAGAATGTAGATTATATGAGTATAATAACCCTAGAATGTTATGGTATATGCATGTAATAAACTAACCAAGAGCTAAATGATATCAAATGATCAACACAACGATGCTAAAAGGATACTAGAATGACATGAATTTTCTATAATAACAAATTTTCTAATATGCTAACATGATATCTCTAAATATGCCTATAGTGCAGATGCATCAAACTTGGGTCCCTTTGCTCTTGAATTTCCCTCCTATTTATAGGATTTTGGAAGGGGTTGGGGTAAAGATTAGGATTTCACTTTTGACTTGAGGGTAATGGTGAAACTATAAATATCTCATAAGGCACCAAGAGGAAGAGTCCAATAGACTTAGTTTGTGAGGATAAATGAGGATTTTTCAATTCTTTTAAATGTAAAAAGGAGGATTTTCACTTTTGTGAGGATAAATGGCTTTTATTGATTTAAGAAATGTTCCATTTGTTTTCAACTTTTGTCTTTTTTTATTTCATTTTATGATTTTGTGAATTGTTTTCTCCCTTGTTGAAGCTGATTTAGGTTCTTTTTTATTTGATAGGTGATTTCATTAATTATTGACATGATGTTACCATTGATTTAAAGTCTTTTGTTTTCCTCCAATTTTATCCTTAATTTTGTGTTGTTTGATCGAAATTGTGTTGTTTTAGATCTCTGCCAATTTTTGGGTGTCTACAAATTCCCCTCCTTGACATAATATGCAAAGCACATTAGTTCAAGGATTGTCTGATTTTTTGATTTTAGGTCAAATTTTGATAGTTAAATATTTGATCAATGATGTTTGATTGATTTGAGGTTGGTATGATGTGTGATTGTTGATAATTTGTTGTCTGATTGCTGATGATTTGATGTTTGATTGATGATGATTTGATGTCTGATTGCTAACAATTTGATGTTTGATTTAATGTTGATGTATTAAAAATCTTCTTTTACGATAACTTGATTGGATGACCTAGTTTTGGTTTAATGCTAAAACATTGGCTAGGGTAGAACATTTTTTTAATATTTAAAATATTTTGATGCCTCGATATATTGCCCCTTGAGGAATGAAATTGGAAAAATTGACATGCAAAAACATGGATATTCCAATTTTATTTTTGAAAATGTGGATGAAAATAAGTGAGTGAAAATGGGGTAGATCGAAGTGATCAAGTTGTTTTAGAATAATACCCAGTTCGAGAACAAAAGAGAGAAAAAACCTTAATAGGGTGAGTAGGGTTTAAAATGTCATATAAATGCCCCAAAGGAGGGTTAAATAGGTCAAAAGACCTTTTACCCTTGTCATTTTCTCCCTCTGTTTTAACTTTTGGTGATTTAGAGCTTTGAGCTAGTGAGGATGGTTGTCCCATTGCAAGAGCATAGATTTGAGAGGGGTCATCGATATGAGCATCTGATAAACTATGGTGCCCCAATGAGTCATTTAGATCTTCTATTGTTTAAGATTTTTGAATTCATGCATGTATTTTTTGATATTTTTGTGGATTTTTTTCATGAATGTGTTATCTTAGATGTTTTATACCATTTAATGTTTGTTCTAGCATATTTAAATTCTTGTGATGCATACGCGTAATAGAATAGCACATCCACATAGTAAAGTAGTGCATAGGAAGCCTTAGTTCGACAGTGAATTAGTGCATACATAGAAACAATAGCACATACATAGTTTTTCAAAGTGCATCTCAATGTTTTAGCACATACGAACAATTGGTTAGTGCATATGAAGCATGAAATAGTGCATATGATTTTTACAGGTTTATTGAGTCTCATGGATGAGAAATGTCTTGTTGAAATGATGTGTTATAGCACATATGCCAAGTGGATGAGCGGTTCTACATGTTATAGCACATTTGTGTCTTCTAATAGTGCATATAAACAATGTGGTAGCACATTGGTAGCTCAAAGTGCATCCGTTGAGTGAAATAATGCTTTTGACAAGTTGAATAGTGCATATGATTTTCATAGTGCAAATGGTAGATAGAATAACACATATATTTTGTGAAATAGCACAAATTAACTTGCAACACTATTGACTATTTTATTAATGCATATGATGATTTGAATAGTGCAAACAATTTGTGTAGCATTTTTTGAGCATAAGATAAAGTAGAAAGATAGAGTATGGGTTTGTCTGATAGCGATTGTTTGTAACAAGTCAAACAATAGGGATCATTTAGTCATAGAATAATGCGTAGGATCAATCAATAGATTTTAGATAGGTTGAAAACAGTGCTCCTCTTAGGATATAGAGTAGGGAAAAACTAACATGTCCATCTCAAGATACAAAGTAGGACAAATTGAGTAGTCCAAGATAGAACCATTAGCTGAATAGCTAGATGTTGATATGTAATTGATGTAAGATAGTCACTTGTGAGAAAAACTAATTTTGTTGGTTAATTTTTTGATGAACCAAGAATGTGGGTGCAAGCTCATGGTCCAGAGATTGTACCCATGGCCATTGGAGCTGATTGGTAGATTGTCCATGCTATATTGATAGGTGATTGGCATATGTGGATTTACCTATCTATTACAAATTCCTTAGTTCTGGATGAACAAAGGATTATTGATAGATACGACTGAGCAATGGCACTCGGGCCACAATACCTTCAACATGTCACTAGGGGAGATGATGACATCTCTATAGTATGTATACCAGATTCTTAGGATTCTAAGAGTGGGAGAACTTGTGTCGTATGATTAGATAGTAGATGGGAAAATATTTAAAGACGCATTTGGTGATGACAACATTGGGGATGATAGTGTATCCTAGTTTCAGATGCTATAGTATGAGCCATTGCCTACTGTGTTGTCTAGATTGATAGGTGGATTTTTGTTGCTGGATAGGTGAGGATAGGGATGTCTGGTGGGATGTGGCTAGATTATCTAGGACATAATTGACCAACCATGAAGATTTTCATGGGATAGCTACATATTGGCCCATTTATATTATGATTTGCATCAAGTTGTGTATTTTGATGCCTCATTACTATCAATAGGTATATTCTTGTTATAGATATGGACATGGGAGAACCTTCCCATTACTTGGTCAATATGTGTGCATCAACAGCCACATGATATGACATACATATATACTTATTCAAGTGTGATCATGTAGTCCCATCTGAGCAAGACAAAGTATAGGTTTACTAAGGCGTGCGTTAAGGATGATTATGAGCTGGTATACTTCTTTTGTCCCAAATTTTTACTTGGCTAGATTCCCATAGTGATCAAGAGATTTTCTCTTCAAGAGGGTAGTGAGAAAGTTTGGTCAGTGATAGGGCATGCCATAGGGATCAACACATTATGCACAAGTTCAGTCGGAGAGGCCAGCATGGGGGCCAACCTTAGAGCATGTTGGGAGTTATTTTTGGAGATGATAGAGACAACACAAGTATGGGCATTGAGAGAAGGGGAGAGAGACATTGGGATGGAGGGAGATTATGCATGATGGTTTTGCTAGCATCTATTCTCGAGATATATAGATCTGACATAGTCGATACCTAGGATTGAGAATCACTTGAGTAGAGGTGATGATGGGGATGATGAGAGTGGATGAAGGAGAGGTAGGGGCTAGTGTCAAGCCAAAGGAAGAGCCAAAGGTGGAGCAAGGATAGGGGGGAGATACAAAGGGCAAGGCTGAGTACTAGTGTTACCACAAAAGAGGATCATTGCATGGGGTCCAGTGCAGAGGCCAACAAAGAAATAAAGAGTGATCTGTGGCTAAGGTGGTCTAAGGATGAGGGGAGGTATAGGTAGTGGTTCAAGGTCTATCCAACAAGTAGATGATGTGAGTTAGAGTAGGACAGAGTTGTTAAAGGCTAGGTTACCTAACGATGTGTAGTTTATTTGACGATAGAGCCCATAGATATAGGTTTCAATTCTAGGTGCATAGGGATTATAGCCATAGGGGTAGCAGTAGGTGCCACCACATGGGCATCTACCACTAGAGAGACCAATTGGTTCATCAGATATAGAGACTCAAATGAATGTCATGGAGGCACGGATAAGTGAGTTGTTGAGTACTATAGAAGCTTTTATAGTTGTGATGACACTAAGGCTACTACCACTAAGGATAGTTGGGGCTATGACTAGTCAAATGACAATGGCCATACCTATCACATTGATGATAGGTGTGATAGAGAAAGATCCTTGAGATGAGAGGATTGCCCCCAGCGATAAGATGGCTCTAGAGCAGACACAAATAGATGATCCAGATTGTGAGACACAAGGTTGATTTGTGTATAATTTTGTATCAAACTTTTATTGACTTATCATGTGTATCATTGATGAGGACCTATTGATGTCTACGTGGATGTAATTTTTCACCATTTTATGTTCATGTTGATATATGTTCTTGATGTTCATGTTAATGCAGTCCTTTTGATATACGATTATCCGATCTTTGAGATATTTTGACATTGAACTTGTTGTATCATGGACTCTTTTGGTGGATGGATGTATGCATGTAATGTTGTAATTTAATTGATATGATAGTTGTAGATGTTGATGTATTGTGGATGATTAATGTAGTATATAGATGCTTAAAAGAATAACATGATGTGTGGATAGGGTATGTAGAACTCAAGTAGTTAAATGCCATGTATGAATGAAATGTGTTAATGAGATGTGTGAATGAAATGTTAGGTAACGAGATGCATAAATAAAATAAAATGTGATGAACTGAAATGTAAGGAAATATAGGTAAATAAAATGTAAGGAAATGAAATGGAATGTAAGGGAATGTGGTGTAATGTGATTAAATGTGGTGTGATGTGATTAAATCAAATGAATAAATGAAATGTCATGACATGAAATGTATAAATGAAATGAAATGTAATAACATGAAATGTGATAAAACGAAATGTAATGTGATGAAACGTAATGGAAGAAATGAGATGTAATGTGAGTGATATGTAAGGGATGAAATGAAATGTAATAAAATGAAATGTGATGAAATGAAATTTTATGAAATAAAATATTGATGAAATGAAATGCAATGAAATGAAATAAAATGTAATAAAATGAAATTTGATAAAAATGTAATGTGGTAAAATGAAATGTGATGAAATGAAATGCAATAAAATTAAATGTGGTGAAATGAAATGTGATAAAATGAAATGAAATATAATATAATGACATACATGAATGAAAGGAAATCAAATGTAATGAAGAGTATGAATGAAATGAAATGCAGTGTGAGGAAATGAAACAAAATGTATAAATGAGACGTGAAAATGAGATGATAATAATGAGATAAAATAGAAGAGAGAAAATGATACAAATGAAAGTGAGAAATGGAAGGAAATGATAAAAATTAAAATGAAGTGTCTAATGTGTGATACGTGATGAAGATGACATGTGATGAAAGAATAAAGTGAAAATGAAAAATGAGAAATAAACTAATGAAGTAAACTAGGAAGTGAATATAAAAGGAAATGAAAATGAAGATGATAAAAATAAGCAATGGATAAGAAATATAAATGGGGAATGATAATGGATGAAATGAGGATGCAATGAGAAATGAAGGATACTGGGATGAAATGATATGAAAAGATGTAACCTCACGCTTGAGATTTGAAAGCCACAAAGGAACCATTGGTAAGAAGGGCGGAATAGTGAATGCATAGAATATGATGAATAATGTGATTAATAGTGACCAAAATTGTTTGAGATTTGAAAGTCACATGATGTACTAGGTGAAATGAATAGTATGAGATAATGAAGTGAGATGCATGATGATGAGGCAAAGTCCATAATAGTTGAGTGTTAAAACCTCACCTTGATGTTGATGTTGTTGTCTATAGTTTGGTAACCAATCCTGATTTGTGTTGCCAGTCTGTTGAGTGATGTTGTGTGGGCTTTCTTGTGTAATCCTAATTGATGTGCAGCATGCTAATCATTTATTGTTAAGGTACCCAAGATGAAATGCAGACTAGATGAATGCAACTAACTATCACATTTTTTTAAGAGATGCAAATTAACTATCATCATAGAGTGCCTAAATAAAAGTGACATGGTACAACCACCACTAGCTCAGCTATGGTGACATGAATATCCTATCACACTAAGAATTATGACCAAAAATAATGAACATGAAAGATAGGACAACCATTAAGAACAAAAACTATCACCACAGTAAATAAAAACAAGCACGCAAATAGACATGTGTTAGATAAAGAGCCTCACCTATAATGTCATGCAAAATTGGTTGAGGTACATATGGTCTTCCAAATAAGAGGAGCCACTTACAAATGGACAGCAATAATGCATAGAATCAGAGGATCATTGGAGCATAATAGTGAAAAACCAAAGGTAAATAAAATATCACTTCATCCTGGTACCTCTAGTCAAGTACATCATCAAGGTACTAGAAGCTCATAATAGTAGGAAAAATCATTATTTGTAGAGTAGCCATGCTGGCAGTTATGTATAGTAGTGTCAAGTTTGTTCAATTCCTGGTGGATGCAACTATTGTAGGAGTTTGGTAACAAAGTGTGGGATGTGTCAGCGGTGATTTAGTATTGAGATTTGGTGATTGCAGTGGAAGATATGTGTCAGTGGAGAATAGGGCATCTGAATGTCAGAGCCGAGTGGCAAGTGTATGTGGTATTGGTGTGGCAAGATGTATATAGTGAATGTGTGGCAAGGCAAGCAAAGTGTCAGGCGTGGTGAGTGATGGCTATAAATAAATGAGGAAGGTGTCCATGGAAGGAAGCACATTAAAGGAGATAGTGCAACTACTTAGTTATTTTGAAAAGTCCAACAAGTGTGTGGTTGAAAGCATGTCATTCTCACCAAATTAGTTGCAATAGGAGGGTGATGCTAGATAGGGAGGATGGGTGAGGCAAGGACGAATGGAAAAACATATTTGGTGGACCTCTAAGGAACTGGTGTATCGATCTAAACTTCAAGTGTTAGTCCATGAGCGAGGTGAATCAAGTCATGCGGGGCTAATGCAAACATAACTTAAAGATTTGAGAGTTAGGGTGGAAGAAATGCCATTGTCAGCATTAATGATTTTTTCAGGGAGTGCACCATATAAGGTTGTGTTAGGCAATGATCCAATTACACGAGCATAGAATAATCTATCTCAAGTAACGAAGAGTGTTTCAAAGGTAGCATTAGAGGTAGGGGAGATGGACTCTTCAGAAAATATCATAGGAAAATCCTAGAGGGTGGTACAAGATGTCAACATAGGGGAGGTGACGAGTGTGGTAAGTCAATTGAATAGCCTCAAGATTCTAGGGAAAAATTCAACAAAAGAGGGGGAATGGATTGAGTGCGATGGAGCCACTGCCAGTGGTGGAGGGTAGAGTGCAGGTGACAAGTGAAGTGGAGGAGTTACGAAAAATGCTAGTTGTAGAGGGAATCTAGGAAGATAATGTGGAGTAGGAAGTCACATTTTTGTTGGGATTGATGGAGAAAGCTCATGAGGATGGGATGCAAACATAAGTGAAGCGGCTCTAGGTGGTGGTGAATTTAGAACGGGCTCAAGTGTAGTCATTGGAAGTGGAACTATGAGTGGAATAGTTGCGAGAAAAGGGAAATGATGTGGGCCTGCAGGTAAAGTGATCATGAGTACAAAGATGGTAGAAGTCACTGAGAATGATGCAAGTGGGTTTGGAAAGTATGCAGAATGAGCTAGTGTAATTCAAGCACAATCTGAGTCTTTTAGGGAGTCAATTGCAAAATTGAACACCTTGTTGTTATGGTTGCAACAGTAGTTAGTGTTGAGCAAGTCAAAGGGGAGACAGTTACAACAATGATTAAGTGAAGTGAAAGCAGATGTGGAGCACTAGAGAATGGTGACTAATCAAATGAAATAGAGTAGGATTTGGCCCAATGAGAGATTATTGTATCAAGGATAAACAAGCTAGTGGAGAATGTGTTTGTGGATACACAACAGAGTGTGAAAGTGCACTAGGAAGCTACCTATTATATGAGACTTTATGATTAGTCCCTCCCCAATGAGAAGTGACAAGAGACTCAATATTTAGATAAGGAATTTTCACAACTACTAAAGTTCAAAATGTTTTGTGGGAGATTTATAATTTGCATGGATGTTGTGTGGGTGCAAGGAGGATGAACACCAGGGGCCTCATCCTCTGGGACTAGGCCTATGGAAATGTCTCTGATAGGACACTCAATCTTGCCACCTCCCTAAGGGAGACCAAAATAAATGATCTGCTAGATGTTATTTGAACATAATATTGTCGTTGTTGTCATTATAGAATAAAAAGTGTGATTGTTTTTGTGGCAAGCAAAAGGGGTAACCATGGCTCGTATTAAAATTGAAAATGTTGGATAAATGTTGTCATTTTTGTTTTTGATATTTTGTGAATATATTTTGGATTTTTTGGAATTTTGAGGAATATGTGGATGTTTTTGAAATTTCTAGGAATATTTGGATATTTTTGGAGTTGTTTGCAAATATTTGGAAGCTTGTCAATCTACATAAAAGTGGGAACAATGAGAAATGTAGAGGAAGATTGACCTTCACTTATGGATGAGAACTGAATGTTGGTGTGGGCTCTTAATAAATGATGAGTACAAACTTGTGTAAAACTTGGAGAGCTATGGTGTACAAGGTGAAAAAAGTAGGAAGTGTTAAACCACAAATTGCAAGGCACAATTCTATATATGTTGATAGCCTTTACAGATAAGCTCAAGGCCAGAGATGGGATTGATCTCTAAGTGGGTACTGAGACATATACTCATGGTGCTTGTGAAATGGCTTTTAGGTCTATGGAAGGATTTGATGGCCAAAAAAGGCACTAGAGGGGCCTTGAAAAAGGTGTTTGGGCCTAAAAAGGCTAGATAAGGCCAGGAAAAAGGCATTTGGGCTTGAAAAGATGGAGTAGGGCCTTGAAAAAGGTGTTGGGCCCTAAAAAGGCACTAACAGGGCCTAAAAGATGATTGAGGGCCTAAAAAGGTGCTTGAGGCCTTGAAAAAGGCATTGGGGGCTAGAAGAGGCGTTTGAGAGCCTTGCGTACGCTTACTTATTCTGAGCCCCTATTAGATGATGATGAAAGAGTTTGACGAATATCTGGGCCTTTCGGGATAGCATTGATATATTTGTTGAAAGATTGCTAGATTAATCATGGTCTCTGCAACATAAATAAGACTAGAAATCCATCGAGAGTTTTTTTTCTTGATACGATCAAAGAAAAGGGACTCTATAGGGACCCTTTTTAGCTATCTACATTGTGCTAGATTTTCCAAAGCCTAGTGAGATGTTTCAAGACATAACTATGCTACTACTTAATTAACAAATGTTCTTGTTTCTTGTTTTTTTTTAGGTAATAAGAAAATAAAATATGCCATAAAATATATAAATATTTTTCAATGTAGTGGGCCTCACCATTGATTTCATATAAAACAAGTCGAGGTACGCAAACCTATCCCAAAGGAGCAACAAGTATAGATGCACACTAGTTTGACATGAAATCAATGGATCATCGGATTGAAAAATTCAAAAATAATTTCTACAAAATTAAATAGCCTATTTGAGATGAGTTCTTCATTGTTTGGCTGTAGTTTTGGGGTTTTTTTATATTTTCAAGATTTTTCGACTATTTTTTATATTTTTTTAGAAATTTTTAATGTTTTTGAGAATTTTTGACAATCTTTGAATGTTTTGGATAATTTTTTAATGTTTTTGACAATTTTGGATTATTTTTTAATGTTTTTTGGCAATTCTTTCACAATTTCAACTAATTTTTTGGTGATTTTTGACAATTTCAACTATTTTTGGTGATTTTTGATCCGGTGAAAGGAAAAGGAAGATGTGAGTGAGATTTTTTGGAATATGTAGATAACTGGGGCCTTTTGGAACGCATAAAGAGTCAAGGAGACCAAAAGTGGGTTGCAATGTCTCCAAGTAGACTCAGAGGGTTATAATTGAGACCATGGAGGCAAAAAAGGATCTTTGGGACTTTAAATGGATTTTATGAAGGCTAAAATAGAGATTGAGAACTATTGACTGTGGCAGACATTTGAGATGTGCACTGATTTTCTTGTAATTCATGTTTTTGATATCTTAGAAAAAATGATATGGGTTAATATGAATGAAGATATTTGTTTTCCAATAGAGTCTGCAAGTGGTGTTGCTTCAACCCACTTGGTGAAATATTTAGTTGCAGTGATGAGCCATTTATGTCCTTTAGAGGAAGGTGTGTGGATGGCTCCAATCAAATTGAAGCCTCACTAATAAAAAGGCCATGGTGTGGCCAAAGTGTTGAGTTCTTGTGTTGGTGCATGAATAAGGTTGCCATGGATTTAAAACTTTTTTACAAGTTTTTACATAGTCGATAGAATCCTTTTCAATGGTTGGCCAGAAATAGCCCATTCTAAGAATTTTCTTTGCTAATGTAAACCCACAGGAATTTGACCCATAGATGCCTACACGGACTTCTTGCAGAGCAACTCTAGACTCATCTTTTCTTAGACATCTAAATAAAGTATTTTCAAGGCATTTCCTATACAATGTATTAGCCACCAACATATAACACCAGGTTTGTTAGATAAAGTTATGATTTTGGTATTGTGAGAGGTTCTTGGGAATGGTTTTATCACAAAGAAAGATGGTGATGGAGTCATGCCAAGGGGAATTAGGGGTGTCAAGATGACAAATAATGAAGGATTTGGGTTGAGTAAATGTGTGTTGAACCACCTCTTCCACTAAGAACTCATATCACTCATGCTAATTTGGTAACTAAAGCAAGGAGGCTAGGGTGGCGATGGCATCTCCTACCCTATTCTTGTCTCTAGGTATTTTTTCAATAGTAATGTGAACAAAATATGCCTTAAGTGTATCAACCATATGCTTGTAAAGTAACAATTTCTCATCTTTGGTTTGATACGTGTCTGTAACTTGATTGATGATCAACTGAGAATATCCATAGACTTCAAGGGATGTTAAATTTCATTCTAAGGCTAGTTTGAGATCCAAAATCAATGCTTCTATTCCACCATATTGTTTGTACATGGGAAGAGTAGATTGTAAGACTTGGGAATAGTGAAGTCTAGGGGTGTGATGAACAAAATACCAGTACCCAAACCATGGTGTGTATAGGAACCATCAAAGTAAAACTTCTATGTGATCGGTTCAATCTGGAGGATATGCATGTCTAGAAAGTTAGCTACGATAGGATTTGAGCTCTCTATGGGTGCATCTATCAATTGATCAATGATGGCTTATATTTTTATGGCCTTCCTATCAATGTAATCAATGTCAAATTCACTTAGGATCATTACCCATATGGCCAGTCTTCCTGTTAATGTTGTCCTCCTGAGAAGATAATTAAGAGGGTCAATTTTTGAGATGAGGTTATATTTGTGTGTTAGAAGATAGTGACGTAGTTTTTGTGAAGAAAAAACTACAACCAAGCAAGCTTTCTCAATAAAAGTGTACTTAAGCTCATAATTGACCAGGGTGCAACTGATGTAATAAATAGCTCTTTCTTTGCCTTGATCATTTTCCTATGCCAAGAGGGCTCTAATTGATTTATCTATTAGGGAGATATAGAGCAATAATGGTTTGTGTGATATTGGAGGTACCAACATAGGTGGATTCATCAAGTATTTTTTGATAAGATTGAAGGTCATCTGACACTGACTATCCCATTTAAAAACTATGTCCTTGTCGAGGAGATGAGTGAAAGGCACACACTTTTTTACTAATTGAGATATGAAGTGAAAAATTGAATGAAGTCTTCCCTAGAGAGAGCGTAGATGACTTAGGGTCTTTGGAGGTTGCATATTGATAATGGCTTGTACCTTTTTAGGATCAACCTTGATTCCTTTGGTTGAGGCAATGTATCCTAGGAGTTTTCCAGATTTCACACCAAAAGCGCATTTCTTAGGGTTTAGCCTAACTTTGAATGCTTCTAAGCATGTGAATATCTTGTCCAAGATAGGAAGATGATTCTCTCCAGTATGGAATTTAGCAAGGAGGTCATCAACATAATCCTCCATAAAAGAGTGCATCATGTCATGAAAAATGGTGGTCATGGCTCGTTGATAAGTAGCCCCTACATTCTTGAGACCAAAGGGCATGGCATTCTAACTGAATGTGCCCCATGTACAAGTAAAAGTTGTTTTCTCTTGGTCCTCTGGTGCTATCTTGATTTGGTTGTATCCTAAAAAACCATCCATGAGTGAAAACATCGAATATCTTATTTTCATATCTACAATTGTGTCAATGTTTGGAAGGGAAAAATCATCCTTAGGACACACTTTATTGACATCCCAGAAGTCAATACAAATTCGTATTCTACCATCTTTCTTTGAGATAGGTACAATATTTAATATCCATTATGTATAGGCTAATGGTCGGATGATGTTGGTACTAAGCAATTTCTCCAATTCTATTTTGACCATAAATGCTATGTGAAGATGCCTTTTCCTTAGTTTTTGTTTAACTAGCTTGGCATCCAAAGAAATTTTGAGGTGATGAAGGATTAGAGTTGGATCCAGTCCTGGCATGTTAGCATAAAAAACATGTAAAATTTATTTTTCTTTCTTTGAAGAAGCAAATGAATTCACTTCTTTCCTCCCTAGTTAAGAATTGTGCCAAATGAAATATCTTGGGTTCTTAATCTGTTCCAATATTGACTTTTTCTATAGGCTCAATTAAAATAGATGACCTTTACTCTGAATTTTTGGGTAAGGTATCAATCATCTCATCCATGGGTGCCATAGTTGGGTTTTCACCACTAGATGTGTCACTTCTATTTGTTTCATTTTTTTTTGTCAAGACTAGCCATAGTGTGGTTGTGATCAATGGTTATTAGACATGTTCTCCCCTTTCTCATATGTTTAATATGATAGATATCATATCCATTTGCATACATTCCTTTTATTCTTTGTGAATGAGATGGTACAATTGTGTTAAGGTATACAAAAATGTCTTGGTTATTGTCAAATTGTGGGAAGTTGTGAGGTTTAATTGAGTCCCAGTTGATAAGTTCAGGATGTACTAAGGAGAATGATTCATAATATGGATGGGATTCAGTGGGATTTAAAGACATGACCTCATTTGATGATTCATATGTTGTATCAGTTAGGTCTATAACATGTGCCTCTTCTAAAGTGTCAGGTAAAGTAGAGCTTGCAAGTTGTCATAATATTCATCTTTGAATTCTACTAGAAAGAAGTCTAGAAACAAAGTCTAAAACTAGAACCTATCATTAGACTCACCATCCTCTCATGATGTGATATCACATGTCTACTTTGTATCCTCTTCTAAGTTGTTTCATGTGTGTTGACTCTAGGTGTAGTAAAGTCTAAATGAGAGGTGAATCCTTGTGCTATGGAACTATTGGATGCTCAAACTAAACAAAATAACATTCCTTGTCATGAATGGACTCTTCAAATAATGATTCAAATTCTCATTTGGTGGAATCATCATCATCTTCATTATTGGGGGTGTCCATGAGTGGCTCTCTTGTATGATGTAAATCCGGGAAGGATAGATTTACATTCTTAGTATGAGTTGCTTTATGGTTGTTGACATCTTTTTCTTTGGGCACCCATACCAAGGTGGAAGAGGAGGAATCACTAAGTTTGGAATGAGACCTAGAAGTGGTCTATGGATTGTCTTGTTCTGAATATCCTACCCCTATTTTGGATCTATTAGACCTAAACTATGGTACCAGGGGTTCAATGATACCTTTTCCTTTCCCTAAAGGGTCATCGCCCATGTATCCCATCTTTTTCATTAGGTCAAAACCCTTTCCATAGAGGTGAGGGGAAATGTCAATATTTTGTATTTGTTCACTAATTTCCTCTATGGAACTTGAAGTTAGACAACTTTCTTTGACAAAATGTGCATGATAAGGCCTAGCGGTTGAAGATGGTTTTCCATGACATCTCAGAGATAGTGTGGGATCAAATAATGGGATTGAATACCCTCCTACCATTTTGCATTGAAATTTTCACTTCTAATCAAATTCTTTCATTAAGTAGTCCATTTCCTCATAATATGACTGTTCAGGTTTTCTTGACAATGATGGTGAAGGAGTTGAAGAACTAGAACAACCTACTTTCTCTATGCCCTTAGTCAATGTAGATAAGTGGTTTTTATCTTGGCTAGTGTAACATGAAGTGTCTATTGATGTGGACCAACTAATGTCATCTGTCAAGATGTTGGTTTCTTCCCTGTTATGAGGAACAAAGAAGTTACAATATTGGGTAAGGTTTTGATCCCCATGTATGGTCACCTCTTGACCTATGTATGGAAATTTGAGACATTGATGGTAAGTGGACAAAACAACTTGCATGTCATAGATCCACAACCTTCCTAACATGATATTGTAAGTTAATTTCAAGTCCAAGACTTGACAAACAATTTCTTTTACAACTAGACCTACCCTGATTGGCAGAATGACCATGCCCTTCGAGAATCTCTCCTCATCATGATAAGCCTTAATGGTGATTTTCTTCATTGGATCAACTGCATCTTTGATATACCCTAAGTCTCTTACCAAATTCAACATGCAAATGTTTAGGTCCACCCCACCATCAACCAAGTCTCTTTTAACTTTGTTTCCATGAATAAAGACTTCAATGTGCAATAGAGAATTGTGTAGATGAATGATAGACATGTCATCTTGGGCTGAAAAAGATACACAATGAGGGGTGACAAGATTACTTACCATATTTTGGAATCTACTAACATCCAACTCATTTGGCACTAAGCTTTAGTAAGGATCTCCCTATGTTCAGGCGATATTTGTAGTAGTTTGAAGATATAAATGTGGGTAGGAGTCTTCAATAACTAGTTAACTAGGTTGTATTTGGTTACAATAGAACTTGTGGTTTAATGATCAGAACTAGTTATAGGTCATGGTAGAATGACTTTAGAGGCTTGACCTTGGGTAACAATGTTTAATGATTGTTTCTTATGTTTTTCTTTAATTATGATGACATTTATGACATCATCAAATCTAGTGATCATATTAATAGTGTTATCGTAGTGATAAGCATAATTAACTTTATCATGAGAAGACATGTTTTGGTTTTCTCTAGAGGATTCACCCTTATCATGACTCATGAAATGGTTTTTGAAGGTCATGTGGTCTTTGTTGTTGTGAAGGTTATTCACTTTAATAGTTGGACATTGTTGATCAATTTTTTTATAGCCCCTTTAAGGGTGTAATAGTTGTTGGTTAAATGTCCTCTATTTTAGTGGTAGACATAAAAGTTCTTGTCACTCCATTACTTTGGTTTAACTTGTAGTTCATAGTGTTTAGCCTTAGGGAGTGCAATAAGTTCATCTACTAAGAGTGTTTGCAATGCCCTCTTGTAAGACACACCAATGGGTGTGTATTCCTTGGGTATGTTAGAAGATTGGTATCCTCTTGGGGGAGGAGCTTGATTATAGGCTACCTATTGATTGGAGGTTGAAGGAGTAGCTATGTTGCATCAGTAAAATGGACAAACGTCATCTTGTCTGAGTGGTTTTTGTCTAGTATTTACATTGATGTTATTGATGATAGGATACTGTTGGTTTGGATGGGGTTGAATTGGTGGTTTAACATGATTAGCCTCAACTACCTCATCATTGACTATGTTTTTGTTATTATTTCTCCACCATGAGTTTTTCTTATTGGCTGACCAATTAGATGAACTATGCATTTGGGGGAGTTGTTTGAGAACCCTTTGTCATATTTTGGTAGCTTGATCATATGATTGTTTATCAACGTCTCTTCTACTTTAGCTATATTTTTTTAAGTAGTCTTCAAGTCCTTGGGCCCTTAGAGTTGGAGCCAATAATTCATAGGTTTTGAGAGATTGTTGATGAAGATGTCTATCTTCTCCTTGTTTGGATGTCTCTATGGTAGTTGGCAAAAGTATGTCTCCATCTTTGCAAGAAGACTTTGAATGACTCTCAGGGAGTTGTTTGGTATTGCACAAATCAATCATGGTAACTTCTCTTATGATATTATATGAATATTGTGCAGTGAAGACTAAGGCTAGTTGATAAAATAATTTAATGTTGGAAGGTAGCTTGAAGAACCACTCCATGGCATTCCCTCCTAGGCTTCTAGGAAACAACCGCATTAGGTAAGTTGTGTCATGGATAAATTCCATATTTAGAGTACATAATTATCTAAGGTGATCCTGAGGATCAGATGTACCAAAATACTTATCATATTTTGGTAGTTACATGTTCTATAGGCTAGGTTTGAAGGTGATACTTTTGTCGAATGGGAGGGGACACACCTTCTCAAGGCTGAATTTTGTGGCTTGGATCTTTCCTCTTTTCATCCTTTGCATTTCTAATTGTAAGTCTTGTAGTTTTTGTGTAATAACCAATGGTGATTCTTCTTCATCTCGTTTAAGATTTTTAATGTCAAAATTAGGTCATAATTTTGAACCTCATTCTACTAATTCTAGAAAGTAGCATTCCTTGTGTCTTTCAAGTATCTTGTCCATCATATCAACAACCTCAGGGTTTTGCTGAAAATCTTCAATTTTGGTTTTGATACTCTTCTCATCCCACATGTTGGATGAACCCATTTTAAAAAAAGGCTCTGAGTTCTGGTTGAACAAGGCTGATTTGTGGGTAGTTTAGTATTTGGTGAACAATTGGTAGGTCTAATAGGCTCACTGAGGTTAGAATATTATGTGTATTCGATGGTCTTCTTAGCTATTCTTACACTTACTTGTAAAGGTGATTTTTTTGGTTTCATGACTACACTAGTTTTATGTAGTGGCATGAGATGTAGATGGGATTCATTTAGTTCTTTTTTATTTTGACAATATGAAGGCTTCTTTTAGACTATAGTTGGTTAAGCAACAAGCTATGTTCTAAAATGATGTTTCTTAGTGTTGATAATAGTAAATTTCAATTTCATGAAGTTAGGCAGAGAATGAATGTGTATTTTTTATTTGTTTCTAAATTGATATGCGGGGTTGAAGTAACAAGAATCTCTATTGGAGTTAGAACATTTCTTGTTTGAAAAAAATGGTGACAGTCTATTTTAGAATCTTTTAGTTTTTGCCAAATATCAACAAGGAAAAAGGGTGTCCAAATCTATTGTTCATTTGTGAAAATTGCACATGTAAGTAGCCTCTATTTTAGTATTTTCCTCAAATGTGCTACAGAATTTCTTGAATGCACTATTTCAATGAATATATGCACCATTTCATAGTTCAATAGGTGCTATTCTATAGGGAATACACACTGTTTAATTATTCAAATGTGTTTTTGTTTTAGTCATATGCATTGTTTTAGGATGTAGATGCATTATAGAAAAGGTCACATGGATTGTTTTAAGGACTCGATGCATTATTCTAGATTATTCAACAGTTTTTGAGCTAGGTTTTGTATCAGTTTGTAATTGTTTCTTCTCAGAAGGACTATGGTTTGAAATATTGAGATTATTACATATTAAAGAAGACACATCCAAACACAATTGCAATAGAAATGACAATGAAATGAACACACACTCACCTAGAAAATGAAATAAATAGTTTCCTAACAAGGCTGTCTAAAGCTAGTGACTATCAAATTTTAGTGTTTGACCAATGACATTTGAATTTACCTCTCCATGACAAAGAGCTTCCTACTAATTCTAAGGAGGTTTCATGCAATATCTTGTGAGACTACTAATGGAAGGCTATATTTTGACCATTGTTGGCTTACATTCAATTAAGACTAGAAGATTGGAAGGCACTCCCTCTCACTGGCCTACTAAGATAAATCTTGGGAGGTAGCCTTTCTACAACTAACTAATCTAGCTAGTAAAAGGAAGGAAAAGTAGAAATAAAAAGAAGGTTTGGGAGTTTGATCACTCTAATAGAGTACGAGCATATCCCTACTACTTTGATCTCCCAAACACAATACACAAGGTTTGTTAAATTTTGAGCCCTTAACTACAGAAGACAAAGGAGATCATAATTAAGCTAAGTGTTTGTTTATTCCCTATTTGATTATTACTAACCCTTACGGAAGGTTTGGCATTCTGATCAACTCTTGTGAGTTGAGAGCATAGGCCTACTTCTGATGAGATTAGCGAGATCAAACTTCCTTCTTAAACTAGGTTATGGATTTAGAAATGTCGTAATCGAATTGATGAGGGTCTAGGTCTACTTACTCAGTTCAATGCTAGTAAAGGCTAGGCTCATTTTTTAGGGTCTTCATTCCTGCTTCACAATTTTAGTAGCTTGATAGTTCTTGTCAGCCTAGAAAAGATCTATATACCACCAACAACCAGATCTGCAAGTTAGATGTGATGATTGATAACCCAAATTAGATGTGCTACAAAAATTAACATATGCATTACATAAATGTTTAAATGCACTATAAAAATAGATAAATGTGTTATTTAAAAATGAAAATGTGCTATAGAATCTAGAAAATGTGCTACATAATACTTAAAATGTGCTACAAAAAAATTCATATGCATTATAGAACACTTCAAATGTGTTAAAAAACTATTTGGAAGAATTAAAACAGTGTTTAAAATTATTACAACATTAGCGAAATTTTAGATTTGGTCTTTGTGAGCAAGGGAATGCCTTCGAAAGTTTTTTGTTCTTGTTATGAAACTTCCCAATCATTATAAAACCTACAACTAGTCAGATATGCACAAGAAACCAAAGAAAAATACAGGTCTATAGTAAAAATAGAAGATTAGCAAGAAAACTTAAAGAACAATGAGGCTTTAAGATGAAGCCCCACAGTGGGCACCATCTTGTACATAGTGGATTCGTGTATTCATGAGACCTTAGAGAAGAGTGCAAATAGAATGACAACAAACTAATATAGACCCAAGAAATCATTGTCAAATAAAGACTCTATGAACGTGCCATGTTTCTCTAACTAAAACTACTAAGATTTCTCTGAGACCAACATCTCAGTGATAGTTATAGAATGGGAGTATGCTATGAATGTAGATCTACAAATGTCTATGCAAGATCTTTGTGAGAATGTAGATTATATGAGTATAATAACCCTAGAATGCTATGATATATGCATGCAATAAACTAAGCAAGTGATAAATGATATCAAATGATCAACACAACAATGCTAAAAGGATACTAGAATGAGATGAATTTTCCATAATAATAATGCTAGTATGATAACAAGATAACTCTAAATATGCCTATAGTGCAGATGCACCAAAATTGGGTCCCTTTATTCTTGAATTTCCCTCCTATTTATAGGATTTTGGAAGGGGTTGGTGTAAAGATTAAGATTTCACTTTTGACTGGAGTGTAATGGTGAAACTATAAATATCTCATAAGGAACCAAGAGGAAGAGTCCAACAGACTTAGTTTATGAGGATAAATGAGGATTTTTCAATTCTTTTAAATGTAAAAGGGAGGATTTCCACTTTTGTGAAGATAAATAGTTTTTATTGAATTAATAAACGTTCCATTTATTTTCAACTTTTGTCTTTTCCTTTTTCACTTTTTTTTCTTTCATTTTATGATTTTGTGAATTACTTTTCCCCTTGGTAAAGTTGATTTAGGTCCTTTTTAATTTGATAGCTGATTTGATTGATTAATGACCTGATGTTACCATTGATTTAAAGTCTATTGTTTTCCTCTGATTTTATCCTTAATTTTGTGTCGTTCGATCAAAATTGCATTGTTTTAGGATTTTGCCAATTTTTGGGTGTCTACAGTACTAACTAAAAAACAAAGAGTGTGAACCTTTAAATCTAGATTAGGACTTGTTAAAGTCAAAGAACTATCAAGACATGTCTCAATGTCATCACATTAAAGCAAGGTAAAGTAATCACATATACATTAAAGAACCTTAAAATATAAGAATATGCAAAAAAATTATACTAAATCTGTGTTATTTAGAGAGTTCTATCAATATGCAAAATTTCTAGGGATGTCCCCTCGGTGTCCCCTATCCCTGGGATAGGGATGCCCCAAAAAATAATAGGGGATGCATCCTTAGATAATCTAGCTCATTATATAATACATCCCTCAAATGTATCATATCAAAGTCATCTATATGCATGTAACAAGATGTTATTTTAGATAAAGTCAATAAGTTAATTGTAAGGGCAAATAATACAAACTCATAACATAGATACTAATCCAAGAAATTTTTTTATAGAAAGGATAAGTTAAAGAAAGAAATTCATGTAAACCAACATGTAGGCTTATATTTTTGGCTCCAATGTTGAGGCTTAATAGAATTTCTCCTTTTATATGCCTTCCCTATTAAGAAAATAGTAAAATTTAGTAAATAAGAAATAATACATCAATAAGTTTTGAAACTAATCCATAGCATATACATTCCACCATATACAATATTCAAAGTAAAATGTGAAACACTTAAAAGTAGGAGCCATAGTATAAAGGATAAAAAAAATCTAGACACCATTATTTCTAGACATTTTCTAAGTATCTTTAAGAGATTGTATCAACACTTTAATGGGATTTTGCAATATCATTCAGAGGTATCAATTTACTTACAGATTCAAATCAATGGTTGTGAGTTGATTGGTTATTTTCAAAATAAGGATTCAAACTTTAGTTTCCTTCTTAAATTCCAAATTGTAATTAATTGGCTCATTTATCACCAATTACTAATTAGAAATAGCCTTGATATTACAGTAAGATCATAGACAGTTCAATACTGGATTTAAGTTATAATTTATTATTGTAAAAATATGCTAGATAATTCACTTTTATCTCCCATTGTATTTGTGTATCAATATCTACCAATTGGGTGTTCATCAAATGACAGTCTCTCATTTTGACATTGACACAATTTCACTTATCATCTGTCAATTTGGCACTAATCATAATTTTGTACAACATTATATGCCATTTTTCTATTGATCAATTTTTCTATCTTCTACTAGTTTTTCATTATTTTGAATCTAGATAGCTCACCACCAATTAGTATATGATTACTTATTCTATCATAACCTAATTTCTATATACTTTTTCCTTGAGCACTTTCAGGTCTTGTAGAGTGGAATGAATGGAGATATGAAGAGACTTCTCAAACTATCACATCGCCTTGTTCTCACCTTACAACCTTCATTAATTGATCATATTCTATTACATTGTAGAGAATTCAACACTTAGATCATCCTTTTCTTGCTAGCTAGGACATTCACTTAGGTTGGCCACCAATGCCATTGAATTAGCAACCCCATAATGGTCCATGTTTATCACCCTAATTCGGGTCTTGAATCTTGAATCTTGTCTGCGAAGTTCCAAACATTCGTATAGAGGGCTCCGTAGAAACCATTAAATACTAATGGGATATGAGAGAAATTTAATAAGAGGTGAATACAAAACATTTCAAGAAAGTGATTGTGTTGATTCATGCTCAAAGATATTTGAAAAGTTAAATTTTGTTAAATATTGCAGGGCATGGGAAACATTCTTAATTGTGTTGGTTATTTTTTCAGCATTTGTTTCACCATTTGAATTTTCTTTTATTGATGCACCAAGTCAAACCGTACAATGTTGTATATGCAAGAAATAGCTCCAAAAAAAATTAGTTTCATTATGCAAGATCAAAGCCAAGAAAACCCTTACCTTGAATGACTCTTCATCACGCCTCTGAAGCCTCCTGCCTATACTTTCCCACATGAATAAATGAAGTTTCACTCTTTTTTTTTGTTTATATCCCCAACAGTGCCAAAATTTTGACGATAAACTTAACTATCATCAAAATTTTGATGTTAGTGGGATCATATTTTTTTAAAAAAAAAATTGATAAGACAAACTGGCTTGCCATAAAAAATTTAGGTAAAAAATGAACCCCAAATGTACTAGTGTTACAATACCATCTTCTCTTCTTTAGTCATCCCCCTCTCTTTAGTCAACATACAAGTGTACTTCTTTCCATTATAATATAACATACCCTTTTATCTACATCTTTGTGAACCAACTCACTCTTCTTCAACTTATTCAAATTGAAATTATTCTTACACCTCATTTATCTAGTCAATAAACTCCACTAGGTTAAAATTGTAAGCATACATATAGATCTATATCCTTAATATTTTCTCACTCCTAGTTGTGGAACTCATTAAATTGATCTAGTCTAATTCCCCCTCTTCTTGAATCTCATTATTATGCTCTAAGGTAAATATCTCCACATCATAATATTACTCCTTTAGACTAGAGTTTATTTCATTTTCTCCATCTTTGTTAATGAAATCCAAGTATTTCATAATTTTCTGCATCATATATGTTATCTCCTGTACTTTCTTTGTAAAATTGACCACTATTGAATTACTCTTGGGTGAAATATTTTCTTCAAATTTGGTGTTACTTCCATATTTTGATGGTTTGGCTATAGGATTACAATTTCCTCAATTTATAATATTATTGATAAGACCTCTAGTTTAGCATAGTTTAGTTATATTTCCACACAAGAATCTTCTCAAACACACACTTCCAAAGCATTTAAATATTTCTCTCATACCACTTGATATATTCAATGGTGGAAGGTTTGGATTGGATCATCCAAACTTACAACATAAGATTAGAACAACATAATTAATTGATAAAGTATTTAGTTGTATTGATTGAAAATAGTTATATCCTACATTTCCACAAGCCTTTTCATACGTGGATTATATTAGGCCCATTCTCCACAAACTCTGATACACAAGTTTCTATAGGAAGATTGCAAGTATGAGCATAAACAAGTTTAAAATTCCAATTCCAATAATCCAATTATACTATCTCTAACCATTAAAAGTGATATATATCAACCTTGGATAGGTCGCAAGCCAAGTATACAGTGAACATGTATGGGTTGGCTTGAGGAGGATGGAGAAACAAAACATATTTATTGAAAGGTGTTTTGATCTATTTGTATGTTTCCATGACCACATATATTACATGATGTATTATGTAGGATCCATTAGGTACACAAATATTTTGTGTACTATATCTTCTAATATCTCCTAAGTCTAGGTTTTGGTTTCTTCTTTGTGTGATCTTCTTGTGAACATAGTATTTTATGATGATTCCCTTTGTTGCGACCTTGGTATGTTGTAGCATACTTCCTAGTCTATCCCCTTCCAATTTTTAGAGGAAAATTTATTGAAGTATCAGGATATAGGTAGGTTCTTCCTTATGCTACTACATCACATAAACATTGTTAATTAAATATGAGTGCTAGAAACTTTTTTTAAAAAAAACTTATCTTAAAAATATTAAATAAGATAAAAAAAATTAACACTACTGTTATATGAACATAGATATCAAAATCTATTTTTTAAGACAAAATTTACCACTTATAAATATATTTTAGCACACTACTCAAATTTAATCAAAAATAAGAGTTTATATGCAATTTATATATATGGATGCATAGACATGAATATATATGTATGTATTTGTATTCATGAATGTATCTATATATGTTTGTATGTATGTATGTATGTATATATGTATGTATGTATACATGTGCATCAAAACATACTATCAATTAAATAAATGTTAAAGTTAAATATATACTCTTATATATTTAAAATGATATATAAGTAACCAAAATAAATAAATTAAGAACCTACTTAGTTGCAAATGCAATACAAATATATTGAATTCTTGAACATGATATGTCAATATATCTAAGAAGCTTTCAATGCACAAGTGAATGCTTCAAGAAATTCAAGTTGATTAATTTTTTTAACATATAAATATTTTTATAACTATGAGGTCGATCATTATTTCAATTGGATGAGTGTGCATATTTGAAATCTCTAAACGTGGATCTAATGTTCATAAATCTTTAGAATTGTTCATGTCTTCAATTTTTCTTGGACCATTAGACATATTCTTGCACAAAAACTTGGTTGTGATTGACAAATTTCCAAAGGTAAAGAATATGTTGGGATTTGCTTAAACCCTTGAGGATACCGATTTAATATAATTTTGTAAATTATGATAAAAGATAACAACTAAAGATGTGTGTGATAAAATCTAAATAATGTAGATATCAATTCTCTAATTTTAATTTTAATAGATTTACCTATGAGATCTCAAATTATTAATTATAAATGTGGAATTTAGAGCTGAATGATATGATGGAACAAAGGGAAGGATAAGGAGATGTAGAGAGAGGGAATGATAAAGTGAGGGGAGGGAAAGTGGACAACATGGTTCATCCTTGATTTTCTAAGAGTGATCAAACTCAACCTTGAACTTAGGAGCTACCAAATTAGAGAGTGCATAATGTGTAGATAAATACAACTGTATACACCAACAAGATAGACAAATAAATAGTAAAATTATATATGTATATGTATATGTAAGAATATGACAAAACACATGAAAGTATATTTATATTTTAGAAACAATTATACACACACACACACACACACATATATCTTTGTGTGTGTATATGTATATATATATACACACACATATATATACATATACATATACATATATACATATACATATACATAGATACATATATGTATATACATATATATATATATACATATATATATATATACATATATATATATATGTATATGCATATGTATATGTATATGTATATATGTATATATGTATATAGACATATTTATATATATATATATATATATATATATATATATATATATATATATATATATATATATATATATATATATATATATATATATATATATATATATACATATATGTATCTATGTATATGTATATGTATATATGTATATGTATATGTATATAAATAAATAAATATATATGTATATGTATATATAGATGTATACATATACATATATACATACACATATATATATATATACATATATGCATATACATATACATATATACATATATATATATACATACATATATGTATCTATGTATATATATATACATGCATGTATCTATGTATATATATACATATATATACATAGATACATATATGTGTGTATATATATATGTATCTATATATATATACATATATATATACATACATATATGTATCTATGTATATATAGATATATATGTATATACATAGATACATATATGTATATATATGTATATATGTGTGTGTGTGTGTGTGTGTGTGTGTATATATATATATATACATAGATATATACCTACTTCTATATCCTCCCATTCTTTATGACGCTTCGATCATTCAATGATGACTTTTTTATTTATTGAAATAAAGCAAGTTTACAAAGAATAATAGCTACATGAGGTAGCTGGAAGAGAGATACATCATCACTACAAATCACTACAATACAACTAACAATTCGCCCTACATTGAGAGGACATGACGAAACACTTTGCAAAGGTCCATATGGCAATTACTTTGAAGCCGATTCACTTGGTCTTTAAGTTGTTGTAGATGGGCCATGGATGACAGATTCCTTATAGATAAATTTGATATTTGAGACAACAAAAAAGCAACCTGAAAAACTATATCAGAGTACAACATTAAGATGTCCCTTTCCTACAAATAATTACTTAAAAAACAACACTACATCTAGTTTTCCAAATATGTCTTAAGATAACTTTCCTAATAGAATAAGCAATAACATCATTATGAAGGTCAATGCAAAGGAGAGCTTCCTTCGAATTCCATTTATGGTGAAACATACCTGAAAAGTTTTTAAAGATAACATTCCATTGTTTTTTCATGTAGGGGTAGTCCCAAAATATATGCTTCATATCTTTTGTATGCAAACAAAAGGGGCACCTAATTGGTTGCACTACATTGTATTTTAATTTGTCACCAATAGGTAATTTGTGGTGTAAAACCTTCTAGGCCAGCAATTGTAAATCCACATCAGCTTAGGATTTCCAAACTTCTGCACTCATATTGATCCATCTTTTCACACTAAATCTACATTTACATTTATTACTGAGACAAGGAGGATAAACCAATGGGGTAAGGAGCAAAAATATGCTTTCTTAAGTGGAAGATTGTTAAAATGAGATGAAGAGAACCATTTCCAATCTTTTAAAAAGTTGCATTCTCTTGGAGTGCAGATTTTAATGGACAACTCAAGTGGAGCTAATGACTGCACAAATATGATAAATGATTTGTACTTGTTATCTAGAGCAAATTGATTTTTAACCTTCATCCATGAAGCCCACTCAAAAATACTAAAGTCCCAAATTTCCATAAAGTTTCTCACACCTTTCTTGAAAAAATAAGAGGAATGCTTTGGAAAACAAATAGAAAGGGGTTGGGCTATGATATTGAACCAGCTTGTTCCACCAAATGGATGAAGAAGCAAAGCTGAAACCATGTTGCAAAGAGGAATCATTCCACTGAAGAAAATGAAAAACATATTTCCAAGCCTTCCAAATGGATTGTAGGGGAATGAAAGCATTGATTTTAAAAAAAGGAGCCATGATGATCTTGTCAAGCCAATTGATTGTCTGCCATTTTTAATTTGCAGCAACTTGCAACACACAGTTACAAAAAAGAAATTTTCATGGTTCATCTCCTTTAGCAACTCTCAGTATCCATTTTGTAGCAAGACACACCCCTTGAGTCTTAGGATTAATAATTCCCAACCCACCCCTATGCTTTGGTTGAATGTAATGAAACCAAGAAGCACCAATAAATTCATCATTTATGTCCCATTTAGACCAAAGAAATTTTCGAATAAGTTTTTTCAACTTGTCATATTTCCTCTTTGATGGCATCCAACATGATGAATAGTAAACATGGGAAGCAATGAATATTTTATTTGCAACTTGTATTTTCCCTGCTAAAGATAAGAATCTATTATTCCAATTGAATAATTTCTCTTTAAGTCTATTAAGAAACCACTTCCACATGTCAGAAAGAGAAACCCCAATACCAAATGGAATGCCCAAATATCTAGTGATCTCTCCATGCCTAATATGCCTCTATTCCTTAGGAATCCACTTTGGAATCTTCTCAGAATGAGTCATCATAAATTCAGTTTTACTATGGGTCAACTGGGAGCCAGAAACAACACTATAATTCCAAGATATCCAACACATTATTTAACTCTTCTTCAAAATTTTGCAAGAAAAACATGTTGTCATTTGCAAAATGAGAGTTAATAACCACCTAATTTTGAGGGATGGAAATCCCTTTGATGAGATTCATATGGTTAGCACCTCGAAGGAGATAACCCAAGGCAATGACTGTAAGAATGTATAAGAAGGGGGATAAAGAACAACCTTGCCTAATAGATCGTTGTAATTAAAATGGTGTTGTCAAAGAGTTATTAATTACAATTTAAGCATTGGCATCCTAAAACAACATTTTGACATGTTTTTGTAATTTAGGTCTAGAGCCCAACTAATGAAGCATTTTAAGAATGAAATACCAATGAATTCTATCATAAGATTTATCAAAATCTAGCTTGACCAGCAATGCATTTTTCTCCTATTATTGTGCCCATTCAATAGTCTCCCAGGCAAGCATTAGGTTATATAAATCCCATTTGTTCAGGTCTAATGATACTTTGAACCACTTATAATATTTTTGAGACTTATTATGGAATTTGGAGATCTACTTTAAAACTTTGATGGAATGTGATGAACAGGTCGAATATGTAGATGACTAACAATTATAAAAAATAGCATCAAGTTCAAGGAAAATATTAATATATGTCATGTGCACATCAACTATAGTCCTCTTTTCTTTAGTAAATATCACCGATTGTTCTACTTTCAATAATTAAATAGTCATATTTAATAATTGAGACTTTACATGGAATTTAAGATTCTACTTTATAACATTGATGTAATATGATCTAAAATAAGTGAACATAGATAATGAAGTTGTCATGGCCCTGATAGTTTTACATCTATCACCTTGAAATCTGAGGATAGTTTACTTTTCTAGATAGTCTATTATTTGTTGAAGTTGTTTAATTTCAGATATCAATATGTTAATTTTATGGGAATCAAAGGATTATTAAAATCTGTTGCTCAGATTAGATGTTTTAATGTTTACAGTATTGTGTTATATTCAGAATTTTGTTATCTGAATCAAATTCGATTCAGGAATGAAAATTTTAAAATAAAGCAATGTTAGTATGGTTTTAGTTTTATTGTTGTCTGATTCGTATATTTTCAGACTTATATTAAGGTGGCATTAAATTTTATCAGCACCTTGTTTGTGTTGTTGCTGGATTTAAGTATATATGTATATATATATATTTATATAATTAAAGCATTGTATAAACAAATAAATATATGTATACATAAATATAAGTGTATTAGTATAAAATAATTATATATATATATATATATATATATATATATATATATATATATATATTAGTAATTAATATTATGTCTTTGGAATTAATAGTATCTAGTATTAATATTAATATATATATATATATATATATGATGATATATTAATATTAATATTAATTAGTATTAATAGTAATATATATGTTAATGTCAATATTAGTGTTAGCTAGTATTGATGTTTATAGTAATACATATCTATTGCTAACTATGTTAGTGCCTAAAACTAACCTAGTGGATGGATTTTACTAAGTCTAACCTAAACTTGAAACATGGCCTAAACGTAACGATGCATGACTTGAATTTGGCATTGTTTTGGGCTGGGATTTAGCAGCCAAGGTAGTGGATATTAATGGTGGCAGGTTTATTGAGCCGCGAGCTGGTACTCCTGTTGCCATGTGTAGAAGGGGGCTCAGAAAGTGGGGTTTTGGGATTAGCTCGCAGTAATGAGCATCACTTTGCATGTTAGTTGGTCGATTTGGCTTGGAAGTTGGTTGAATATTCGAGTTCTTTTCGCCATTGATGCATACTAGTTGGATTAACATGGAAACCCTATTGAACAGGTATCTCGGCGTGAGCATGTGGAAACTGTTAGCTTTACAGGAGACTTTTGAATTACTCCAATTCTATGTATGTTCACAAGTTAGTTCATGTCTTGGTTTCTGTCTTGTGGTGGTTTCATTCATTCTAATACCACTTTTGAAAGGGTTTCATTGTATTTCTGAAGAACGGCGTAGAGATTTTGGAAGCTTGGGGTTTTGAGTTTGGAAAAAGGGCTCTTGAGGCAGTTTCCATTTCGTATCACTCTGCACTTTCACAGGCAAGGGGCTTTTCTTTGACTCTCTCTTTTAGTTATGTCAATGTATCATTTAGATATGTGAATGTTGGATATCAAACTTAGTTATGTAAGGTATTTGGTGTGTTTATCGTGAAACTCTGCACTTGTGTTTGCAAATGGGTTTAAATGAGTTTGTAGTTAACACTAAAATGCTATGCATTGAAAATTTAAAAGGGTTTTGGTATCACCCAAAATGATTTTGTGGATGTTTATATTTATACAAGTTTTGTAGTTGATATTTTGAATAGGGAGTTTGGGTTTGAACTTTGGCTTCAAGTATGATAGTTGTTTTCAATTTTTGCATCTTGTCAATTGTTAAAATGAGTTATACGAATATAGGTTTGTTATTATTCGCATCAAGTAAGTTTTACTATCGTTCTTAATGGTTATGGCTACTTGTGTTAACCCTTAGCATTATATATCATTGTGGCTATTGACTTTCATAAAGTCTTAAAATGTCAAAATGCAAACATGTTTTTTTTTTTTTACTGTATCACTTTTAGGGGGAACTGGTTCTGGTAAGAGGCAATTTTTTTTACAGTCATGGGATTTGGGGCTAGATATTTATCAAACATATTGTTGAGCATGTCTTAAGAATAGATATACATTATTGGGTGTCTAGGGTGTGTAGTTATGGGCTCGTTATAATCTCATTTGACTGCCATTGTGGATATCAAATTATTTTGTGTGTCTCATGCCTTTATGTTCATTGCTCTTTAGTCGAATGCGACTCGGTTATCAGTCTTAGATTCGCAATGATTATGAGTTGGGGTTGTTTTTCTTTTGTGAATCGATTTGCAGACATCATACTGATTTGTTTGATTGTAAGTTGAGTCAATGCCTTGTCTATTGTGCATGATGTTTTGTATTCATATGTATAACTACATAAGGATTTATTTGTGTCGCAGTTTTAAATAGTGAGCATGTTGTTTTTGAGTTAGAAATTATAGTTTCTGGAAACAACAAGTTTTTAGATTTACATTGAGAAGATTATTTAATCATTTATTATTCTAACTTTAAATTTATAAGATTGTGTGTGTGTGTGTGTGTGTGTGTGTGTGTGTGTGTGTGTGTGTGTGTGTGTGTGTGTGTGTATTGAATTATATGTATCAATATATGTGTATTTATTTCTTATGAATAGATTGTTAGAATTGAAATATAATTAGTCATAGGGAAATTATGGGTACTTATTCCGGAAATGGAAATTGATTAATTTTTATGTCTTAATGATAGTAAGTATCAAATTATGTGGATAGTTCTAATGGTATTTTAAGATAAGTTGTAAATATAGTGAATCTTGGAAAAGTTAATTCCTTACTATTTTATTGAATATAGTTGTTGTGTAGTTTGGATAAGTTTGGTTATTTATGAAGGATAAAAGAGTAGGTTGTTTTTTATTATATGAAATATGGATTGTATGAAGGGATTCAAATATGGTTTCATTTGGTAATTTTATTAGGAAAATTATTTTTAAAAGTTTGAATGTTGCTTTCATAAGATATTTCTGTTTGCTGGTGCAATTGTTATATTGAGGCAAAGGAATTGAGTGTTCTAGTTGGAATTGAAAAATTTAAACTATGTTTTCTTCCAATTAGTATAACTAAAATAATGTGTATGTTAGATTATGCAAGCGTGATCCTTTAGATTGGGTGGCTTTCATAAAGCGAGTAACTTGTGATGATAGAATTATGTTGTCGGATGCCCTCTGACACTAGTCTAGATCCTTATGGGAAAGTTTATGATAGTTAGTTAATCAAGTGGTAATATTTAAAATTTCATGGGTTGGGAATCATATAATAAGATAAGAACATTATGGTTTCACCTGACATATTGAGTTTTATGAGTAGCTGAACGTAGACTCTTATGTTGACACCCATGGACTATTGGATCATTACCTTGTCATTTTCTGTGCGACTTTATTTCTGCATGTCTGCATGTGAGAAAAATTATGTACTTGCATTATTATTGATTGTGAAAGAGAATTTGTAATTTCAGTATATCTGTTATTTGGATTAGATAAATATAGTTTTGTCTTGAAATCTAACATGCAAGGTTACTGGAAATTATGTCAATTTAATTACTGTTACTAAGCCCTATTTGGTGTGTGTTGTGGTTGTGTTGTTTTGGATTTCAGGTTCAAGATAGAGTTGGTATGGACCTAGAAGAAATGATCGTTTACATTTAGATTCAATGATTAATTTGGATGTTTTTCAAAGTTGTTGTACTTCTTATAAGAGAGTATAAATATATAATATACTTTGATGTAATATATATAAATGTTCATTGCTGATTATGAGTACTTAATTGTACCTATTGTATTAAGGATAATTTTGTAATGGAGTTTTATTTTTACAAAAATCTTGTTCGGGATTTTATCACTTATTATGTATGGTTTATGGTTTTTATTAAGGGTATTATAGAAGTGGTCAGCTAAACTATGTTAATCCACTAAAATGAATATCGCAAACCATTTTAGCTGGCTAGAGCATGACAACATTTAGTTGATTTTATTCTGTCGTATAGTAAGACAATTTAATATGTCAATTCACATAATAAATTTGATTTGAAATGGAAATAAATATATGATAATTAGATAAATTATTAATTTTTTAAATAAGGCATTGCACTTTTATTTTCAATCAATTAATAAGTATGTTTAAATATTTAATTCCTCTTCTAGTATAGAGCATTTATAGACCATTGAATTTCAATAAATGAAAATAGATTAATTTAAGAAAGGGTATTAATTAGTATTTTGTGATTTTGAAAAAACTAAGAAATATATAATATGAAATATTTATTATGAAAATATAAGTCTTTATATTTTTATCGATTTTTTATTTTTAAATGTTAATTTTCTTTCATTATTCTATTATATAATTGATGTTTTTTATTACTAGTATAAAATCCTTGAATGATGATAATTGGTTTTAGAGCAATGCATTTTAGTTATACAACAACAGATTCGATATTCAAGTAAGAGTAGTGAAGAAGGAAGACAAGTATACAGCTGAAAAGTTCAAAGACTAAAACTATCGGCTAAAAAAAAATGCAAATGAAACAATATCTATATTAGAAGGATCTTTTCTTACCATAGGGTGAAAAAGTAAAGAAGCTAATGTTTATGAAAAATCAAGAGTGGGAAATTCTTGAGAGAAAAGTACAAGGAATATTACAAAAATGTTTGGCACACACAGTAGCTTTCGATGTACCAAATGAAATGATAATGTTGGATTTAATTTGAAATCGGATAAGCTATATGAAAAACATTTAAAATCCAACAAAGAATTTCTTATGAAATTTTCTTTTAATATAAAGATATTAGAAGGCAACTTAACTATAGATCACTCAAATAAGTTTAGCACAACCACTATTACTTAAGGTCTACATACATAACCATTTATATTGAGGTTACACTTCTTTTGACTTTATGCTCATTGTAAGAATTTGCCTTAGGGAAAAATTCACCCAAGAACTAAGAACTCAAACACAAGCACAACTGTAGACCAGAGTATGATTAGAATAACAATCTATTCAATTCAATATGAATAAAAATACACTAGGAGTGCCGGTATATAAAGGCCTCTAAGATGCATCTAGAATGCCTAGGAATCAACATCATGATAAGTCATACAACCAAGTACATGTTCACCAGATATGGGTTATCCTCCATTAAGCATGAAAGTAAGTGCGATGATGAGAGGATAAGCCTACAATGGTGTAGCATGCAAATTTGTGTTGTAGACAACATGTGCTAAAAGGGAGTGCGAATAAATATATTGCCTACATGACAACTTAGTGAATGATGCAAACTCCAGTGTTGTAGACACCATGTGCTGAATTAGAGTTGCGTACCTAAGTGTTGTCAACATGACAACTCATAAAGGTGCACAAACTCCTAATTGTCTCACAAAATAAAAATTAATGCAACATAATAAAATAATGCATCACCCTAACTAAACTTAAGTAAAGTGTAAATAGTAAATACATATTTACACCAACACTCATTGTTAAAAACCTAGTTCAATACTTTTATCATAAGAATGTAAGTAATATTTTCTTTAGTTGAAACATTGTAAAGTTTATTGATTTTATTTTTATTATACATAGTGAGGAAATGCAATGAAAACTCATAGATGAGATGCCAGATAGTGTTTTCATTTATTCTAGACAAAGAAGAAGATAGAGGTAGAGAAAAATTACCTAGTAATCAAAGCAATGCATACATATTAGAAAAAAGAAAGCTTCATATGCTCAATTTGTTGTTATGCATTAAAATCCAAGCCAACATGCTGAGATAACTAATAGGAATAAAGAATTCTCAAAGAAAATGAAGGTTCACAATTTAGGTAGGATAAGGAAGAAGAAATGTCAAATATGTTATCTACAAAACAATGTGAAATTAAGTTATCATTGAAAGCCAAGGAAGTGTTCTTGCTTTACAAATGAAGAGTAGTAAAGGACAAAGATAGGGTGAAGCATTTAATTTTCCATATTATAATTTCCCTTGCAAAATTTTAAGGTTTTCATGTTTATTATGGTGAACATTTTTTTTTGTCTCATAAGCCCTAACCCTTTTTCTTCAATGTTTTCTCTAAATTCTCTTTTCCTTGTACTGCTACACAATCATTATGTTATAGTATTTGAGACATTTACTAATATACAATTATTATGTCATATTAAAAACCTTTTCTACTTGTAATACTACTGCTACCATGCACATATTATTCATTTGACATAGATAGATAAAGAAATCAATGTTGCTAGGATTTCACTAGGAGTGTTGGGAGGCATTTCTTAGGTGACATTTTCTATAGATAAGATGTTCAAGTGTTTGGTAAATTACAACCTTAAAAATGAATTGAGCCTTGAAAATTTGAGATTGTAGAGCTTTCTAAATTTTACCAGTTTGGGCAAGTGAATTAGTATGCTCAATTCTCTAAAGTGGTCTACTCCATAGAGGATAGAGTATTTGTTAACATCTTGGGGAATGAAAATGTATCTTAGTTTGCATTTCAACTAGCATTGATGAGGAGCATAGTGGAAAGCAGGAAAATTGCTAAGTTCTTTTCAATTATAATTTTTTAAATTAGTTTAGATTTTAGATTTTTGTCTTATAAGTTTTAACTGTATCACTCACATTTAACTACACACTTTTCAATTCCTATATACATGCATTATATACCAAATATAATTGGGTATATAAGAAAGACTAGGAAAAAAGATGCTAAAGAACCTACTATCTTTATTACAATATTTCTTACAATAAAAAGATAACATAAATTAAGACAACAAAAATAATATAAAACAAAAGTGCAAATATGATTGTTTGTATGAATGGGGAAATGAGGTTTTGGCTTTAGACAATGTGAAAGTTTTGAGAAATTATATATAGGGTACAATCTAGGCTCATTTCATAAATTTAAACTTAGCTCATATGATCCATATGGTTTGGAAAGCCAATATTTGAGATTCCTTTTTTGTCATTACACAATGGTGTGCCTTCCTTATAGCTTCTAGCTACAATCCCATAGACTTATTGTAGCTTCTTTAGTATTTGACACTTGTACTACTATACAATCATTATGTTTTAGAGGTTTTAATATTACTTTCCATGAATATATTGGTTTATATCTAGCGAGAGATATTTGTTGAGTTGTGGCGACTAATCAAGAAAGTATTGTGCATTGATGCCTTAAATAAAAAATGGTTAACTCATCAAACATTTTTGTGCTGCCTCATTAACCATTTCCCAAGGTTGGCTTGTCAAGTATTTTTAGGGTTATCATTTTAGGCCTACATAAATCATGTAATATTATCTTATGGATAGGTATTTCCTATTGTAAATATATAGTTTCTTGTAGTGGTATTGAGGGGTAAGGAGGATCTAAGATTATAATTGGTTGAAGTTATGGGATAATAATATTGGACCCATTGTTTGTTGGATGCATCGTAAGGACTAGGTGAACCACATGAAATTTTTGTCTCTTTTATTCATTTTTGTATGCTTTATGCCTTTGTGATATTTATTATATTTGCATATAGCTATTATTTTCTATCTATCTAATACTAACAAGTGGTACTAGAGAAATATTATTTTAGCTATCTTCTATAGGAAGGCCTCACAATTGATTAGGAGTCTCAAGATTGAGTGGGAAAAATGGAAGATGAGGATAATATGATGATTACAAATTTTAATGGGAAGAACTTTTAATTATGAAAAATGCAAATGGAGGACTATCTTGATTAGATGGATTTACGATGACCACTAGGAGGATAATCCAAGAAAGAAGAAAATATGCTAGATGAGGAGTGGGATATTTTGGATAGAAAGACACTTGGAAGTATTCATTTATGCCTAGCATAATCAGTGGAATTTAATATTACAAAGGTGAAGAAAACTAAAGAGTTAATGAAAACCCTAATAAACTTGTATGAAAAGCCTTTTGGTTCAAATAAGGTATTTCTAATGAAATGTTTACTTAATATTAATATGGTAGAATGTGGGTTTGTTTCTAATCATTTAAATGAGTTTAATATAATAACTAGATAGTTATCTTTTAAAAATGTCAATTTTGATGAAGAAATTATGACTCTCTTAATTTTTTGTTCTTTTCTTGAAACCTGGAATAGATTGGTAATGGTTGTGAGCTCCTCTGTTTCTAGTTCTAATACCCTAAAATTTGATGATGTTATTGGTGTTACTCGGAGCAAGGAAACTCATAGGAAAATCTATGGTGCATCTACCTCAAGAAGTGTATTGAATGCATAAAGAAGAGGCAAAATGAATGATAGAAGAAATAAGTCTAGAAATCATGACAAATCAAGATGAAAATCAAAGGGGAAGCTTGGTGACAATCTAGAGGACCAAGAGATTGTTGGTAGTGTGGCAAACCATGCCATAAAAAGAAAGATTGTTGGTCTCAGAAGAATAATGAAGGAGACAAACAAGAAAGAAAAAAGGAAGCAACTGTGGTAACTAATAAATCCTGTAGAATCTATGCTTTGTTTCTTTCCCTAAAAATATTGATGATTCATGGGTTTTAGATTTAGGGGCTTCATTTCATGCTACACTCCATAGAATTTGGTTTGTTAATTATGTCCAATGGGAGTTTATTTGGGAGATAGAAAGCCTTGTTAGAGTTGTGGAAGTGAAGAGTTAAGATTAAGTTTCAAAATGGGAATTATTGGGCACAATGACATGAAGTTATTTTTTCATAGATCATTTCAAAATTGTAAAACTAGCCTATTCAAGGAGTCCATTTTAGGATAATTTGACTCTTACAATATAATACATTAACAAATGATTATTCAAAATATTCTTTAATCCTAAAATATCATCAAACATTGAACAAGTCATGAAAGTTTCTAATTAGTCATTTCAAATTTAAGTAAAAGATCTAAGATACTTATAATCAATTATTTGGTGTACAAGATTGTTTTGTCAAATATATTCATAGAAACATATTAGCATATATAGATATAAGCATATGTACCTTTGTATAGAGCATTCAATAATATGAGTAAGAATACATATAAACTACAAATAACCATGACAATTTTTTTCATTTTAATTTTCTACCTTTAAGACTAGCTAACAAGCTTCTTCACAATATAATTTAATCTAATGGCATACACTATCATGGCATAAATGGAAAACATCCAAAGGGATTACAATATGTGCCCTTAGTTTAAAGAGGAGAAACATTAAATGCCCTCTAGAAAAATGTGATTTAAGAGACTATTCAGAATATAAATAGCATGACCAAGAGCCCTATAAATAAAGGTGGTGATCATTCACTTCATGCTTGTATCTAATTATTTGGTAATAGTCATAAATTTTGCTAAGATAGAATCTTCCATATGATTATGAGAAGATAAGGATTCAAATTTCCATTGTTAAATTTTTTTATGTCTTTTTTCTAATATGACTTGTTTTTTGATTTAGGTAAAAACAAGTTTTACAGGGACCCACAAATCAATAAGTAGAAATTACAATATATTATTAAAAGAGTCCATAAGTAGTAATATGTTGGAAGAGAAAGATACACCATGATAAAAGCCAACAAACCAGAGCCTAGAACCGAAAAATAACCAAAGGCCAAACTATAGAGCCACAACTAACCTAAAGAAACACAAAAGACAAAAGCTAAACTAGCTCTATTAGAGCCTTAGCTACCCAAATCTTCATAACCCATGGATCATCTTCATTATTCTTTAGTGCTATGGTAGCCTTCTTCTTGTTGATTCATAATCTCGATCTTTTGTTTGGGCCATCGATACCCTCCTTCTTCTAGTTAATGTCTTTGTTGTTTAGGTCCACATTTGGTTCAATGCCCCTTTGCCACTCATGAGCTTTTGAATGTAGGAGTAAATCCTACTATTGCTATCCTTCAGGGTTTTACTAATTCTTCCTTTCACCTCCTTGATTTGACATGAGATAATTTTATCCCTTACTTCCCTTGCCTCTTCTTCACTCTACAAACCCTTATTACGAATTTATGCGATATTTTTTATGGAAATGATTTGATTATAAACCAATATGTCAAAGGAAGTAGTAAGCTTAGTTTTTCCCTTAATTTTAGTGAAAGTGTCACTAGGTTTCAAAGATACATTAGGGTTAATATCCCCTAAACCCTTCATTTCCACTGTAGGTTGAATTTCCTTATAATTTGAGGCAGAGTACCCAACAATGTTGATAGTGGGACTCCCCTTCTTGTTATCATTTTTCTTGTTCTTGATGCCTTGAGACAAATTTTCTTTACAATCCAATTTTCTCATTTTGGCTACAAAGGAAGAATGTTTTTTTTTTCTTAACAATGGGGGTCTCTTCACTTTCATCCCCAATTTCCATCACATCCCCATTGTCTTCCCACAAATCCTTCAAAACATTATCATCTTGGAACTCAACCAAGCTGGCGTCCTCCTTATCCCCTGAGGTTTTTAATATGATTTCTTATATATATGAAAATAAATCATTCTTTTTTTTTGAAAAAAAATTCATTGTTGAGATCTAATGTATATAAATTCAAAAAAAATAAATTATATTTATAACAATTGTTGTAAGAGTGATAACTTTAGAATAAAATAGTAAGAAATGATGATAAGAAATCAAGAACATACTATTAAGCTTCAAAAAAAATTGATAAATGGTGTCAAGGAATGGATATAATATAATATTTTTGTTAAGAAAATGTTCGTCATATCAATCATATATTTGTACATCTACATATGGTACTGTGTAGAAATGAGATGTACATATCTCTATCTCAATGAAATTTGAACTTGGATCATCTCATTCAAGAATAAAAGTTTTCTAACACTACACAAATTAAACATAAAATAATTTGATATTTAATAATAAAAATTTACACAATATTAATAGTATTTACCTCAAATACAGTCCCAATACTATAATATATTCCCCTTACATTGTACGTTCCACACACCACTCCAATAAAGGTGTTGCTTCATAACTAGCTTGTCAAGGAAGCTTTTAAAAACTATTAAAAACGATTAGCGAGCACCCTCTAGTGCCCCTTTTAACTCTCTCTTCTCTCGACATTAACACGATTTTGAAGCTTCATCTAAACATTATTGTTAGATCCACGAGGCCCCCTTGCAGTTTGACACTTGCAGTTGCGCATCGAATCCAGAGGCCCCCGTTTTTCAAGTTTCTTCCATACCCACTCCCCCACCTGGCCAGTAACATAAGGAAATAGACCATTCAGATAATTGAATCTCGCCTTCGTCACCGAAAACTTTGCAACCATGTAGAAGGTCAAATTAGCACAGGTGCAGATGAACAAGCACGACCCAAGAACCACCCAACCCAGCTTCGGAGCTTTGTCAAGAAGCATGAAGACCAATAGGTTCGTGACACATAAGAACAACATCTTATCTCCCGTTGTGATAGGTGTACTCATCTGCCACATCAGCACCACAAAGAGCGACAGAAAGAATACCGCGCAATCAAAGATGAGAAAAAGCTTGAGGGTGTCCAATCCAAGTAGAAGCGGGGACCCTTGTTCGTCCTCGAAACCGCCAGGAACAGTGAAAGCCTTATCTTAAATAAGAACATAAAACAGATTCAATGCCCTCAAAGAACACAGGATCATTAATATTTGAGGAATAAAATCATTGACTGTCGAAATTTGTGTTTTCAAAAGACTGTATATGCATACAGTACATCAAACAGCTATCAAAAACAGAGGTGGAGCAACGTACAACTCTTATCATTGCAAGTGAATTTTGCTTCGACTGGGGTTAACGAACAACTTAACTACTGATGAATTCATCCAGAACTATTCTAACTCTAGATCAACTGTAAAACAAAAACAACTGAATAATGATAACTTGAATCAACATTGATATCTATTTGATAAAAACTTTTATTATCAATCTCAGATATATTTGCTGTATTTGCTGTTTTTTTTTTAAAATATATTTGCCGTTAGATGCGTTGAGAATTAAAGGAGGAAAATGAGTTTTTCTAGTTTCTCATAACAGGATCTGTTTTTGGGTTTATATTTATACTTGAGTAATATAAAATAAGTCTTGTATAAGGAGGTGTCTAGCTGTGTATAAAGAGAAAAATGGGCATCTCGTGAAACAGGCATGGAAAATATACGACAGAAGCAAAGTCGATTGAGAAAATTAACCCCAAATTGACTACGACCTGGCAAAAGAGTGCCAGCTATATAGTTATTGACATGACATGACATTTTGGTTTCGCCGTCGCTTCTACCTTCGCCGCTTGTCCAGAAACAAACTTATAATATCTCTTAATAATGTGAGATACGCTGTTATCATGTAAAATGGATAATTTTCCAGCTTAGAATATATAACCTCACTTTAAGACAACTGGAAAATGTCCATAGGCGTAAAAAAAAAAGGGAAAATATGACAGAAAAAATTATAAAATTTAAAAAATAGGAGGAACATTGATAAGAATATTGATAGGGAGGAACTAATGTTTTCACTACTGATAACAATTAATTTTTACAATAAAAACATGTGAGTTTCTAAAGTTAAAAAAAAAAAAAATTATTTTAAAATTATTTTTCAAACATCAATTTCTAATTTTAGATTGGCTAATAAGAATTTTGTTAGGGGTAAAATTCATTTTTATAACACAAAAATTAAGAAAAAACACCAACCTCTGGAATATTCTTAAATTATAAAAAACAATGTAAAAACGTTCGCTAAACATTTGTGGCATCTTCTACAATCTTTCATAGTTGTTTGGAAGACTTCTGCAACTTTTTGTAAAACTCTACTACCTGAAACCTTCACTAAAGCCTTGTCCACTCCTCTGCCATGCTATTCTCTAAGAGTGTTGCTTACAAACCTGGCTTGTTGTTTCTTGATAAGCTCAGCTGTGCAGTCCATGCCCAAAAATCTTCTCATGTAATTAAGATGCTTATTCAAATTTCAAATAAAATATGTGCAAAAATAAAATGTGTACCCCTTAAACAAGCAAAAATTTGGGGAAAAACACCACCAATTATGCTCTGTAGCCCTTGTCAAAACATTGGTCTTGTCACATTTGAGCACCACAGTTTGTACAACAGCAGCTAAAGGGTAAACTATTTTGTTTTCCCAATCTATGCCTAGGCCATGCCCCTTGTACACATACCGCCCCTTGCTATCAGTGCCGCTGGTCCCAAAGTCCCTACAAGCCAGCAGACAACAGATAAAATTTAATGCGATTTGACATTAATTTTCGAGGGAGAAATAATAAAACAATGTTATTTAGCTCCATGGCATTATTCACAATGCCATTTACCTCCATCACATATATAAATTAATTTTTTATTTAGTTATGTTCAATTAGAATTAAAAGAAATTAAATATTCATAAGAAATTTTAAGCCAAATAAGGTGTGATTGATCTTATTCTTATAAACCTATTCTTAGTTATAAACTTAAATAATATTATATTTAAGAATTAGATTAAAGTTTATTTTTTATATTATATTTAAAATAAATTTTATAATATATTAAAAATAAATTTAAGAATTAGATTAAGGTTCAAGTTTTATATTTTATTTAAATCTAAAATGTATTATATTTACTCTGGTATTGCAACATAACATAAACCTATAGGTAATAAAGTTTTGTGTTTCAAAGTTACTATACATGAATGTTTTTTTGATTTCAAGTTATCCCTTCCCCATTTAGACTTTTGTTGAAAAAAGAATAATAATTGCTAAATCGACTATGATTCCAACTATACAAATTTATGAAATAACATGACCTAATGTTTTAATAACTAACATTTAACACTTCTCCAATGTAGTCTTCAACTCCTATAAGTGAATGTATAGTTGATTTGAAGTTATCATGTCTCTATTTAGACTTTTGTTGCAAAGAAAACATTAATAGCTAAGTATACTATGATTCAAACTACACAAGTTTATGAAATAAAAAGAGAAAAAATTTTAATTACTAAGATTGAACCTTAAATATTCTACTAACCTAGAATAGTCCATCTAGTAAAAAATTAAATATAATTACTTTTGAAGCGTTCTTTTGATTGTTATCCCACTAACCTATAAGATAAATACCTTGACATGAGAACTTACAACTATGTATTTATAGACAGTTCTAGTTAACTAGAAAAACATTTACAAGACATTTAAATTTTTAAATGAAGATATCAAGTAAATGCATTTGAAAACTTAGAAATTAAATCACTTCAACATTGTTGAATAACATCACTTGTTTCTTAACTCCATGTAATATTAGGTTGGTAACAAAAAATGCAAGTTCATTGACCTCTAATAGAGAATTTATAAGTAAAATAGTCATTCAAACTATAAAAGAAAATTATAGTAAAACATAAAACAAGATGGAAAAATTATATTCTCTTTTCCCAAATAAGTTAAGGTCAAGAAAATCCATAATTGTAATAAAAATCATTGTTATATGTTATACATAAAGTACCTATATAAATGATGAATCTATTGTGAATTATCAAGCTACTCCATCCAAAATATCATTGTCAAAATGAGAGGTAATTAAACTTACACATTAAAAAGTTTCTTTCCTCCCCACTCAACATTGTAGTATTAAATGTATTCTAAACTATCAAAACATTGGAAAATTTAGTAAAGTATATTGATTATTTGTAATAACTTGTTATTGATAACTCCCCATGCTAATTTCATTAAAACCTACATGTAAACATACATTGGTTGTTAAAAAATTCTATAAAGTTAAGTTTTAAAATTGTAAGAAAAAAAATTTAATAATGATTTTACCTTCACTAGTTTGCATTGCTTACATTGTTCCTAGCAGCTAGTTAAGATCAATACAAAATGGTAGCCCATGTTATCCACTATTCTTTTCACCATCTAAACTTGCAATGACATGTATAATTAATTAGTCAACACAAATTAGTCATTCGTTTAGAAGTATAATATGTAGTTAATATATTAGTAATATTGAACTTCTTAATTAGCTGAAATCCTTTGTTCAAACGCTTGAGTGGGGATAACACCAATAGTTGATGATGGTTGAATTTCACAAATTGTACATGCTAATTTTTTGATTAAGTATAGAAAGGAGGTTAGAAGCAACAAAGAATGACAATATTATAATTCATGAATTAACATATTTAATCATTAAATATTACCATCTATAGTTTGCATTTCATCTATTATTGATTGGTTCAAATCAATAGAGAAGGCCAGTCAACTCTGCCATGTATTCTCTACATCCTTCAAAGCTACAATAAAATAATTTTACACATAAATAAGAGGAAGAATTATTATTATGAAAATTACTAAAACAAATTAAAATAAATGTACTAACCATGTTCTATGATAGTAGTTGTTTCTTCTTGTATGGCTATGCTCGAACAATGTAAGACCTTCCTTTTCTTTTTCTTTCTATGAGATATGGAAGGGAACTGAAAGTATTCCTTCTCTATGGCTCTTTCATTTTATTATTGATGAATGTCACTATGTATTTGGAGAACAATATGTTTTTTATGTAGCTTGGTTGGACTAAACCATGGTGGTATTCATCTCATGGGCATGTTCTCAGTATGAGGGATTGTTGTAAACTTTGAAAGGGAAGACATAGATGCATGGAAATCTTTTTTAAATCTCTCAAAAAATTTAGTAAATATGAGTTTTACATCTTCTCTAGGTGGTAGATTTTAGAATAATAAATTCATATAATCCAAAGCACTTTGATAAACGTCATTCGAAGGACTTAACGAATTCCAACCATCTATACAGAAATAACAATTAAGTTAAATAAATGGAAAAATAATAATATTTTAATTAAGAATTCATGGCATTGAGAGTTACCAATTATTTGGTCTTAAACACTTCCAACTCCAATCACTTCTTGATCTTATAACAGATTATATGCATCTGCACTTTGAATAGTAATTTATTAAGCTTAAGAACCATAAAAAATCAATAATTATTTTTACTATGAAAGATAAATAAACATTACCAATGATATTATTCTCATGATAGGAACTCTCTCCACCATTATTACCATGATCAACCAATGGAGTAACACCTTCTGTAGTTCAATTTATTTTTTGTTAGTTCAAAGAAAACATAAACTTTGAAAATAAATCTATATAATAGTCAAATGCTAGAAGAAACTTACCAACAACTTTATCTTTCCCATTTGCTTGGTTTCTCTTTATATGATCTAAAATCTTCAACACATGCTTACAACTATTTCCTCTTTGTGCCCATTGACAATCACACACGCGCAAATCTGGTCTAAATTTTTTGACAATGTACCACTTCATAGGATCTGATTGACTTCTTATTTTGTATGTATTGGGGAGATCATAAGGATAGAAATCTGAATCTGGTATTGTTTTTTATCTCTCTAGTGCAGTTCTATAATATCTTTCTTTTTTGAAGTTAGTGACAAATCTAGATAATTGCAAATATCTTTTACTTTTATAAAATGGCTCTATCCTATGAATAAGTGTATGGATAAGCCAATCCATTCTCCTTGTACATTTTTTGGCACAATCACTTAAATAATGACTCTTGATATGGAAATGATAAGACTATATAGATGCATTAGTTTCTTGATTAGCATGTAGGAAATTTCAAAAAAATATTGCCCACATTGCTATACAAGCAAACATAAAAACATATTATTAACTAAAAATCATAAATTTAATCATGTAAATACAAATATACAAAAAAAAGAAAGTACCGACAAACTTACCAATATGGGTTTCATAATGGCACCAATTTTTTAGAAAATAATCAATAAATGTTTTCTCTTCTTTGAACTCCTCCATGAATTGTTTCATTAAGTGAACGGTGGTATTTTCATTATCAACCATTGCATTCATTATGTCACCCAATCTATCAAACATATTTGTTCCAACATCCCTATTGCATGCAAACCTATATTAGAAAATATAATATGAAGTTGCATACTCAAATAAGTGATGCTTGACATATTCTTATTAAATATTTTCTCAACTATACACATTTTTTAGCCATGCTCTATGCACATGCCAAATATATAAAAGAACTCAACAATTGAAAGATGATCTGTATACATTGCAAAAATTGATCAATAACATTCTAAGAAAATGAATGCAAAATTATAGTTTATATCATAAATCATGACTAAAATTGAGTTAATTTTGGTTTAAATGTAGAAATTAAGGCCAATAAAAACTTGATAGCTTCAATTTCTACACTAGCATCATCTGTCATAAATGCATTGACATGCCAATTATCTCTCAATTTTCCCCCCGGTCTATAGATCACTGTTAACCATTCATTTATATGGTCAACTCTACTTTTGGAGGATATTTCCCATGCAATAGGCACGCTAGCCTCTTGTTCATAAAAAATAAGCAATGCATATAACCCCATACTGCACATGAGTTCAACTTTGAAAAATTAATTTATTAAATAAAACAAATGAATGAGTAAAATAAAATCAATAAATATAGTTAACATTTCTATACTTACACCATATTTGTTTGTTGAAAATGTTGAATCCATTGCTATAATAGAGTTATGTGAATGCTTGACCATCATTTCTCTCATCGAAGGTGTTTGGATGCCTACAATAAATAGAACATCTCCCATGGTGTTTGGTTTTTTGTAAAAGAAGAAATTATCTTTCTCTTCTATATGACACAAACTAACACTTTTTGCATCATCCTTATTTTTGTGTGATCAAAATGAGTGTACTCTTTTTAATACATTTAACACATCTTTCCTTACTAAACAAGCATCTCTCATATTCATCAAAACTATTAGAACATGGTCTATGTAATGTTGCTCATAAATTATGTCAAAACCAACACCCATCATTAATAAGAACTCAATGTATGATTTACATTCATTTGATAGTCTTGCTGCAAAGCTAGTACTTGGATCTCTAGAAGGGTCATTCTTTCCATGACAAAATTCACCATTAACATCTTGATGGGTAAATTCATTATATGTGATAATAGCAACCTGTAGTCTACCATACATAACTCTAATATGAAAGTGGGTTTGGAAACCCCTTTTTTGTATAAAATTTCATATCCTTTTCACCTTTTTAATGTCTTTAGTTTTTTTCTATTAGCCTTGGGCCCAAAAGCACAATGATATCTATTTAAGGACATGAAAAAAACAATATATTAATCAACATGATAAAAAAAAAATTTAAAATGACATGCTTAATTATATGGAAATTTTTAAGCATACCTTGAATACATTATGGTACTATGGTCAGTAGCATTTTCCAATTTGGCCTCTCTATGAGCTTTACATAGAAATGTTGTCTCTATGCCATCCTGCAATATACATTCTCCTTTGATAAAGTAAGCAAGTCTCCCAAGAGGGATAGCAGCACACAAGTTAAGCTCCTGGATATTTTCATTTCTGATAGGTGTCCATTCAAGATCATTCATTGAAAAAAGATTTTCTTTTTTGGAATGTCTTAGACATCTGATCGAATGAGTAATTCGCATTTCAATCCCCTACTCATTCTATACAATATTAGGCTAATTAGTAACCCTCTATCTTGTTAAAACATGCATGAAAAATACATTTATTCTATTATATCATAATATATAATTTTTCCTATCAAGAGGTGATAGATTTAGAGGATGATTCTATAGAAAAGTAAAACCTATATTGGAGATGAGGAACAACTACAAATTAATGGATAATGGAGGTGTATGAAGATGTTGTGTGACTATAGATAATATGATGGTGGTATAAACCTAGAGCAGATTTCTAAAAGAAAAATATTGGAAAAGAAGCATCAAATAAGTTCAATACTTGATATTTAGTGTGCAATATGAGAAAAACCTAAGAGGAGAGAGAGAGAGAGAGAGAGAGAGAGAGAGAGAGAGAGAGGTGGTGTGTCTAGAGAATAGTGAGGGAGGAAGAGATATTATGGGGCATACCGAGAGAGAGAGAGAGAGAGAGAGAGAGAGAGAGAGAGAGAGAGGGGGGGGGGGGTGATTAGGGGAGATATCTAGGGAGAATGGAAAGGCATGTGTGTGTGTGTGGGAGAGAGAGATATTAGAGAGTGTATCTATAGAGCAATGAGGAATAGAAAGGTAATAGGGGCATATCTAAAGAGAGAGATTAGGGGGTGTATCTCAAGAGAGGGGATGGAGGTTATGGAGCATATCAAGGAGGGAGGGAGAGAGAGAGAGAGAGAGAGAGAGAGAGAGAGAGAGAGAGAGAGAGAGAGAGAGGATAAAAAAGAGGAAGATATGGTGAGAGTAGGTAGGGGAGAGAGTGTTAGAGAGTAATTAGGGGAAGAGAGATAAATAGAATGAAACATTAGTTACTAATCTCAACCCCCATCTTATACATAATTGACGCCATTTGTTAATAAATATTAATTTCTAACAATATTGCTAAATAAAACTATATAGCCCTAAGACCAATTTAACACTTTCAATTAACCCAACTAACATAAGAAAAAAAATTGAAAATTTTCAAAGTTATATCTTCAATATAATATTTATTAGTCAAGTTATTCAAATTTATTAAATAAAATAGTTTTAAATTATATGTCATAAAAAAATATAAATAACTGTATATATTTAAAATTAAATACAGATATATTTTGATTAAAAGGAGAAGATTCATTAATAGTCAAAATTGTGAACAATGGAATACAGAATTAGGATTAAATCTTTATAAAAAATTGTGGGTTAGGGTCATGATTGAGGTTTGATTAGGGCTACAAATTAACTAGATTATGGTCAATTTTTTATTAAGTTTACGGTTATAAATAAGTATCAACTAATGCTATGGTGCTGCCAAAAAAAATTCAGTTGAAACATAAAAAGTATAAATATAATTGTATTCAGTTGAAACATATATATAAGGGTTTTCAACAATCCAAAGGGATTAGGATACTACAATAATCTCATCAATGAACTTATTCTCCATGGTAGTTGACACATGAAAAGAACCTAGGGAAACAAATTCATAGTAAACAATAGCAACTGACCATCTGAATAAGTGTGTGTGTTACTAATAAACAAACTTGACTTAGATGTCAACAGTAAATTCCTAGACACTAGACCATTTACTTTTCAAAACTATTTATCTCATAGCTTAGATGAATATTATGAGGTCATTTGAGTTTAAAACATAATTAGAATTTCCACTTTCAAATATGAAATAGGATTTTTTGATGAGATTGTGTTTAAATTCTCTATAATGAAGGAAGTCATTACTTATATTTGTATCCATTATATTTTATTGCAACCTTCTCCTTTGATAAAGTTAGTGAGTCTCCCAAGAGGCATAGCAACACATAAATTAGGACATTTTAATTTTTGATAGGTGTCCATTCAAGATCATTCATTGAAAACTAATTTTCTTTCCTAGATAGCTAGTTGAATGAATTTGATTTTCATTTCCATCCTCTAGCCATTCTGTACAATATTTAATTGGTCACTAACCCTTTATCTTGTTAAAACACACATGAAAAATACATTGATGCTATTATATCTTTAATAATTTATATTATAATTTTATCAAGAGGTGATAGATTTACAAGACGATTTTATTAGAAAGTAAAACCTATTTTTGAGATGATGAGCAATAACAAATTCATAGTTAATGAATGTCTATGAAGATGTTATACGATATAGATAATATTATGGCAGTGTACACCTATAAATATTCAAAAAGAAACATCAAATAAGTTTACTACTTGATTTCTGGTGTGTAATATAAGGGAAAAAATTGCTTCACCATAAATGACTACTACAATGATTATATTATTAGATTAAATGCATCTTTATGTGTAATTTCACATTATATATCTTATATGACATTAAAACTAACATAAGTATACTTCATTTGTAACAAAAAAAACATATAATACAAAAGATTCAAAAATGGATTAACTAATATAATAATATTTGATCAATTTCATATAATAGTACTCTTATAGGCATCCATTGAAGTTAACTTGTTATTAAAAGTGATTTTTTTAACCAATCAATTGTGAGGTTTTTTCTACATTTGAAGTTTTTTTAATTTACTTAAGTAGAGATGCAATTATTTTAACAAAACATTTTGAAAATTTTTGTTTACTTTTCTTTCATTAGCTAAAAGGTTTTAGAAATATAAACTTTTTTTCATTTAGTTGTGATTTTTCAACTGTATTATAAATTCAAAACTTAGATATATAAACATGTGGATGATATATTTTACATTTCATTTAAGATATTTTTCATGATATATGTTATAATACCATATTTTATTATATTTATATTTTACATTCTATTAATAATGATGTATTTAAATACATTTACATTAGATATTGAATTTTTTTTATCATGTATATTTTATATCAGATCTCACATCACATATTCTCTATTTATACTATTATCTTTATATTATTATATATTATACTAAATATATTTATTATTATTTTAGTTTTAAATAAATTTTAAAAATATAACAATAAGAACATTAATTAGTGTTATTATAATTGTTAATTTTGATTAAAAAAATATTTTAAAAGACTAATTTAGAATTTAAAACTTAAAATAATTTGATATAAATTCATAATATTTTCTTTCAGGGAATAAAGGTTTGATTCAAAACAAATTATGAAATCAAAAAATGAAATCAAACTACAAGTGAAATTTAATTAAATCAAAAAAATCATGAAATCAGTGATTTAATTACAAACTCTTTTAACATAGGGTGTGACTTTCTTAATGGCTATAGAAACTTATCTTGTTTGTTTGCTTGTATGATTGAATCTTAACTATATGGGGGTGTGATCTTTGCTTAATTAGCCTAGCCTGACCAAGATTGGCTTTACTTGAATGGACATGTTTCATCTTGCCTATATAAGGAGGTTATGTGATTCATCTTCAATCACAAATAAAAAATATGTTTAGGTGCAGATCAAATCATGAAGTGTACTATTTAAAAAGAAAGGCACCAAATTATCAAGAGGTAGCAAATCATTTTTATATCAAGATGTTAAATTCCATATCAAGACACAACTAATTATCAAATAAACATTGTTCTTTGCTTTTTAACTAAATGACAAAAAATTGTTAATTTACAATTTTTTTTAAAGGGAAGAAACAAATTGTATTCTAATGTAGCTAAGCAAGTTTTTTTGGGTACCTTTAAATGCATAGAAAAAATTCAAGTGACTAGGTCGATTATTGTATCAAATTCTATACCCAAAAACTAACATATAAATTTAAATAACAACATTTAAATTACTTTCAGACTATTTAGCATACATTAAAAATTTAAAGTTAAATTTAAGGACCAAAAAAATCTGCAAAAAAATCTAAAAAGTTAGAATTGCCTGTCTTTTTGTGGGGGCTGATCGATGAACAAAGAGGAAGCATTGCTGTAAGTTTGATATAAAGACACATTCCCTCCAAAAAAAATAGCCATTCCCTCCAATTTTAATATTAAAGATGCCATCAAATCTGGGGAACTCCCAAGTACACAATGCATTTAAATATATAATGATGTCAGATGCATTGACGGCTAGAGGTGATACATGTATGAGGGGCATGGCCTAGACATAGGCAGTGCAAACTTTACCCTTTAGCCATTGCCCAGTTTGTACTTTGTCTGATAAAAATGTAATTTGAACTCCACCATTTCATTGATCAGTTTAATAGCAACCTCACACCATTGGAAAAAAATTGCGCACCCACAATTTTTATTGTTGCAGGTGGTCGTTGCCTAATTGAACTTCATACCAATTTTTTTGTTTTTTATTTCCATCTTGCTTAAATCTCGCAATTTCCCTTTCTATTCTATTGTTGTGTAGGTTATATATGCAAGTTGTGTAGGTTTTATATGCAAGGCGTGGTCTATATGGGAAATTTAGGAAGCAATCATTTTATTATCAAATAATTTTAAAATTTTATTATTTTGGTTCATCTGGTCTATACACTCGGCTCTGATTTTTTTTCCTTATATGAGCTTTTAAATTTATTTCTCTTTACTGGATATCAAAATATACAATTTTACATAAGAAAGAGAAAAGTTAATGTAAAATATAAAATGTTATATGGAACTTTAAATATAATAATATTAATAATTTTATTATTTAACTGAATAGAATATTAGAATTTAAAACTAAAGAAATAAGAAAATATAAAATATAAATCCTATTTAAATTTTGAATAGCAAAATTTAATACCAAATACAAAACACAAATAGGTTTCTAAAATAAAAATTTATGAAGTATCTTTAAAAAATAATTATAATAATTATAATATTTATGAAATGTAAAATATCTTTAATTTTTTTTGAAATAATAATCAATTTAAAATTGTATAGAATTTGAAAAATAGAATATTTCAAATAATAATAATAAGATTGTAATAAGTAATTAAGCTTGAGTAAACTCAAAAATCTTTTAGATAACATGTTCATAATTTACCATTGTGTTGTAGGCTCTTGTCTTGTTATATAAATTTAATTTGAAAAAAAAAATGAACTTAAAGTTAATGGTATTTAAGAATTCAATTTGACAATTTTATGACAATATTTAAAAAATTATTATAAAATAAATGTGAAGTGTACAGTAATTATATTCTATGAAATGAAAAATATAATATATATAAAAGATTAGGAATTATTAAAAGTTTTAATTGATAGAAAAAAATGAATTATATGTTTACAATAATTTTAAAATTTAAATTAAAAAGTACAATGGTTTTAAACAATTGAACAACTTTTAGCATAGTAGATGAGTTTTTTCTGAGCTTTTTTATTAGACCATTCAAATGAATGACTATATGCACACAAGCACTTTCTTCAATTAGAATTACTATATAATTCTAATATGTTATGGAGCGAGTAATATATATAAATTTAATTGTTTTAGTTCCCATTCCCACTATCATCTAAATGAAGGGAGTTGATGGAATCCAAAACAAAACTTTACATATCTAAATTCAAAAATATCAAGTACTATGACATGTACTAATTAAAATGTTATATGAATGTTAACTCTCTTTCACAACATAAAATTAGAAAATTCATATGGGATTGCAAGTAAGTAGATTTAATCATATAACTAAAAGTGCTTGAGTTGGAGTAGTACTAGGATGGATAGCCTTTCTGAGAGCTTCATCTCTATGACCATTGCCTAGATGCAATGAGCGTTATGTGTTCATTCATTCTCATGAGGTATGAGATCTTCTGAACCACAACTCATGAAACAAGTCAATCATGATAGCAATACCAGAATTACTCTCCTTCCAAACTTTAAATTGGTTGGGATATTATCATTGTCAAAAATTCTTTGATCAGTTACTGAAGTTAAAAGGTTTGTAATAAACATTGTAGGAGAGATGCCCTTGTCTTAGGTGAGTTCAGTGACATGTATACCCCTCAGTCCTTGCGTCTTAGTTGTAGACATTTAGCATGAGGCTTGCACTCACGTATGAGCAACTACAACAACTTTGTGAATGAAAATTCCTCCAATCATTACACTCTAACCAAATAAATAAAATACAATCTCCTCTTTATTATAGAAGGCAAGGACTCTAGCTCTTTTAGAGCTCTTGTTATTATTTGTAATTTATATGCTTTTAATATTTAAAAACAAAGTGAAAATTTATTGTGGTTTTATCTTGATAGCAATATTACAATTTGATGTATTATAAAAAAAATATAAAAGGTATCTTTTAATTATTGATTGATGAATTCAAGGGATTTTAGAATGATTTATAAGACAGAATATTTAATGAAGGTTTTACAAATAGAGTAGCAAGTAAAGTGGGTTTAAACATAGAGAAAGCTCTATGTTCAAACACACTTGAGTTAGAGACAAACTAGGACAAGTAAACTTGTAAGAATTCTTGTTATTTCACATCTACAAGCATCACCTAGATATAATATAATAAGTGTCAAATGTTACATTCATTCTCATGAGAGATGGGTTCTTACGATCTTACTCATGAAACACGAGCCAATGAATTTGACTCAAAAATTACACAATTTAATCTTAGTAGCAATATCACAATTAAATCTCCTACTTATTAAAATAATATATTGTTAAGAATCTAAATGGATGTGGAAAAAATAAATTTTGAAAGTTTAAGTGAGATTTAGTTTATATAACAAGACAAGAATTCAAAAATAAAGTTTGAATATGGTTAATTCCAAATAAAGTGAATCGATAAAATTCTTAAGAAATGAGAGTTTTATCTATAAGGAAGCTAAAAGTTGATGTGATTTAAAGTCATGGTTCATTTTGATAGGTTATTTAAGGTTATGCTCATGTGGAGAAGAATGATCCCAACGGAATATATAAAGAGATGGTATGTAGGTTTGTATGTATAGAACTAGTCATTGGTCTTATATTTAGAAGGAAAAAAAATTGGGTAATTTCAAGCATAGTGTTTTCAACTTGTACCTAAGTTTGCATAAGCACAATAGAGTAAAGCATAACTATAACTAAAAATCTTATTTAGAATCATAAATATTAAAAGAATATTCACTTTAAGTCATGTTAGATCTAGACAAATTTGAAAGTGAAGCATCACTAGTCTTTGAACAAAAACATAAGCCACAAAAGGGAGTATATTTAAATAACATGAAGAAGTTGTCAACCCATGTACAAGATTAATTGGCTTTGGTACAAACCAAACAAGATTCTTAAGTATCTCAAATTACTAACTAAATGAATAACATGGGCTAATAGTACCCAAATCAAGATGTGAGAACCAAGTTGAAGATCTTGATAAAGACCGAAGAGTCAAAGTAATCAATCTCTGACTTAAGAATAATTGACCAAATTGTCTAAAATTTGCAATGCAAGTGTCCAAAGAGGATTGAAAGTGTTTGTGGAATAGAAGAACTATACAAAATAAGAGATTAAATTTTTATTTGTTATACTAAATATACAAAGTATGTATTGGAAAGTTTTAGAGTAATAAATTGTAATCCAACATCTACTCATGTACCAATAGGTATAAAATTCATTAGAGAAGATAACAAGTCCAATTTTGATACAATATATTTAGAAAACTTGTCTCAAGATGCATCTCGCTACAACTAGATTAGAATATTATATGGAGTTAGTTTGATATCTCAATTTATAGTGACAACTAAGAATTCAGAGTATATTGAGGTACAATGGAAAATAATATTGTCAAAAATTGAGGTACATTGCATGACCTATGTATTATGGGCATGATTTTCAAAGTATATTTTGGTACATTGCATGACCTATGCATTATGGACACAAGTTTCTATATTGTACTTTCTTATGTATGATTACAATTTTTCTTCGTTTCATACTTATATGCAATAAAAAAAGTCTTTATTTATGATAAATGGTAAAATTTCTCCAATTCTATGAAAGGTAGGCCAATAGCACCCTCAACTTAGTCTCTTAATGGCTATTCTATTTACTCTGAAATTCCCTCCATGTGGCTCATCATGGAATGCACACAAAATATTGTAAGTCTCATCCTCTCACACACACCTTCTCATCATTTTATGTAGTCCATGATAAAATACACATCCTTCTATCCTTTAGAAATTGAAGCTCTTCTCAATAAGAAATTTCTTCCCCTTTGGTCAAAAGTGAGAAGGAACCTTGTTGAAAACTAAATAATTTACTATATGAGAACACCAAGGTGTGAACTTAGAAATGAAGAACAAGTTCTCATCTAGAAATTAGTTGTCAATGATTTACATAAAATTATTGGTTGTTTATATAGATATAAGTTAAGAAATTACATTTTCTCTTCATTTCTTATCAATAATACCAATATCAAACTATTACATTAACAACAATCAACTTGCCAACCTTTATGGGATTGAAAGTTTGTTCATGAACTACTTGATGATTGCAAGATTTGTATGAATATAGGTTTGATAACCATTGATAGAAGGTCTTAATTAATTTAGTGTATAGATGGCTTCTAAAATATTTTCTTTGCACCTATGCAATATGCATTCTATTCTGCACCACATACTATATATTACCAATCATAAATCAATCAAGAGTTTCACTCACTTCTATGCTCTCATTGTGTTTTGATAATCTATAACTGGTCACCATTGGTCATTGGAAACTTACAATTGGAACAATTATTGTTTTGTCATTGATGTAAAATCTATTGATAAGACATATTGAAACCTAATCTAAATTTCATATCTATTTGATTGATGAAGAGGATTTGAGAAGTTTCTCGTAACAATAGAACCTAGAGGAAAGGTTGAGTTATGAAATGGGAGTTAAAATGGACATTTGCTTAGATAGAATTTGATAAAGAAAAGTTATTATTCATATGAAGAAAGCTAAGCCAAGCTGAACAATAGAGTAAAAGGCTAAAGAATATTGAGTAATGTTATTGTCAACTAAGCTATAGTTAGTACTGAGAAAATCTAGTGTTGACCAAGCATTAGCATCGAATGAGCGAGATAGTTGATACCAAGAAAAAAGATTTATAATGACCAAGTAATTCCATGATGATCGAGTGTCAGAATTTAAAGATTATCGAGTAATAGTTTGAGAATTTTTCAAGGAAATCATGAGATCAGGTCGACATAGTTGATTTCTTGGGAGATGTAAACCACATTGAAGATAAGATTGATGAGTTGGATCATTAAATTCAAGGCAAGGATTAGGTAAAGACCTAATAGATGGATTCTAGAGAAGTTTCTAGAAGATCAAGAAGATGGACATATATAATGAATCGAGTTGAACCTATTCATAAACCCTATATGATGATTGTAGAAAATGGTAAAGCAAGAATTACTTATATAATGATATATAGAGCCATGAAAATCATGTTGTGTGTGCATGTGTGCAAGTGTGAGTGATGTGTAGGAGAAAACATATAGATAGAAGTGGATCAAAGGTACACAAGAGTGAACATAAAGAGTGTGTTAGTGAATGGGAAGCTCAAGAAGGGAGCTTGCATAAATGATGTTGATATTGATAAGTGAATGACTTAAGAGTTGGTGAAGTGAGAAGGTTGATTTCATAAGGGTTGCCAAGAAAATTAGGAATAGATATGACAATGGAGATCTTATCAGAAAATCCTGGCACAAGGACCAAAAAAAGATTTGAACCTACAAAAGTAAGTTGTAATCACCTAGATCAAAACCTACTATTTTCTTTCTAGTCATCATAAATAGTTTTTATTGAAATCATTTTAACAGAGGTTGACCTAATAGTCATTTGAAAGACTTAATAGTCTATATGAATCCTTTAACTTGGTGACATTCTCAATGGAATGATCAAAGTCCTCTAACAAGGCCACTCCTAAAAGGTTGATTACATCCTTTAACAAGGTCACATTTAATGGTGTGTTTTATAACCTTTAACAAGGTTGGATCCTAACAAAGCTCACTTTGAAAGAGTGAAAAAGAGTTACATGTTACTGGTAGTTTTTCCCAAACTGGATTTCTATGTAAAAATCCTATGTCAAATTTGTGATGAATTCTTTATATGTTTTACATTTGATAATGTTTTTATTAAGAAATGAAACTTATGTTTAAGATTGTATGTTTACAGTAGAGACCAAGTAATTGAAGGATAAGTAGAATAGGAGTGTTTGTGTTTTTATGTTCAAATGGCACATAATGAGCTTGAGTAACTAATTCACCCCCCCTCTCAGTTATTCTAAACATTTCTAACAATTGGTATAAGAGCTTAGTGCTTAAAGAATAAAGTTTGAAGGTACTTAAAGCTAAAGATCCTAACTCATAAGAGAAATGTACCCAAGAAAAATAGGGAGAACTTTGCTACATGGTAGACTTGATGAGGTTGCACATATCTAGTAGTAGTGACGCTTCTATCAATTTTCTAGATAATGAATATTTAAAGGTAACAACTACTCCTCTGTCTACTAAACAACTAAAAAAAAAGATAGAACACAACCAAACAATGTTAGAGATTGCCTCAACCCTAAGCTTTGTCGTATTTGATGACCTAAAAGAATGTGATAGTGAAAAGAAGATGTGGGGCAAATTGAAAATGATATATGGAGGTGATCACAATATCCTAAGAGCCAAATTAGAGAGCCTCAAAGGGAAATTTGATGATTACTCTAGAATGATGACTGTAATGTTTCTTAAAGATAAATATGATTCTTTTTAGTTATTTAAGTGGTATTTAGGCAGAGTTGAAAAAGAAATAGGGAAGAGTCTAAAGTGCTTGAGATCTGACATAGATGTTGAATTCTTTGCAAATGAGTTCATTACATTCTGCAATGATAGATGAATCAAAAGACAGATGTCAACACCAAGGACCCCTCCTTAGGATGGAAACATTGAAAGGAGAAATAGATCAATAATGGATTGTGCAAGAACATTGATGATGGAGAAAAGCATATCAAAGAAGTATTAGAGAGAACTAGTGAACATTATTGTCTATACCCTGAATATAGTACAAGTCAAGAAAGGTACAAATGCTACACCTTTTAAACTATGGTATCGTTATGCTCCTAATGTCAAATATTTCAAAATATTTGGAAGTAGATGGTATATACTAAAAGATAATAAGAATGGAAAACTTGATGGAAGGAGAGATGAAGGTATATTCCTAGGTTATTCCACCAAGAGCAAAGCCTATAAGTGTTTCAATTCTAATACTAACAAAATTGTGGAAACTGTAAATGTGAAAGTTGACAAGTTTGTAGAAGGAACTGACATTGTATGTATAGAAGAACCTAAAGACTACTATGCATTCATCTATGTGGATGATGATGCTCCTAGCGCTCAAAATGATGAAACAAATCAGGATAAAAACTCCTAACAAACAAGAAATGATGCAATACAAATACAAATTGTCTAGTAGTAGAGAGTGAGTGTCGAGCAACAGACTAAAGATGTCAAGTCTTAGATAAGAAATGTTGACCATAAGATAGAAAATGTTGAGCATGAAAAACATGAACTAGAACCTAAACAAGAAATAGCTTATTAACTTGAGTTTAATTTTCAAGATGAACCTAGAGAAGATCCAAGAAGGAAACTAATTGTACTAGCAAAATATGTTAGAAGACATTATAAACCTAAACAGATCATTGGTGATGTTGAATCAAGTGTTATGACCAGAAAAAGACTCAAAAATGATACATGATTACTTTGTGAATTTGATCCAAAAATAATAAAGGATGTTTTAGACAATAAATACTGGATCCATGCAATGAATGAAGAAATTGACTAGATTGAGAAGAACAATACTTGGACTTTAGTGCTAAAACCCAAAGACAAAAATCATATTGGGACAAAATGGTTTTTCAAGAACAAACTCAATGAGAATGGAGAGGAAACAAGAAACAAGGCAAGACTCATATGCAAGCGTTGTTCTCAAGAAGAAGGAATTGATTATGGAGAAAAAATTTCTCCTGTGGCAAGACTTGAAGGAGTCAAAACTCTACTTGCATATTCAGCCTACAAGAATTTCAAGGTATATCAGATAGATTTCAAATCTGCATTTTTAAATGGTATACTAGAATGAGAAGTATACATTGAACTACCTGAAGGATTTGTAGATCCAAACAAGAAGCACATGGTATGTAAACTGAATAAAGCCCTTTATGGATTGAAACAAGCCCCACAGGCATTGTATGAAAGATTACATAACTATTAGGTGAAGATTGGCTTTGAAAGGACAAATAATAATAGTAATCTATATTTGAATAATGGTAAGAATGTAATGAAGTATTTTTATTTGAAATATTTATTGAAGATATCATATTTGGAGGAAGAGAAACATTAAAATAATAATTAATTGATGAAATGTAGAAGGAATTTGAAATGTCTATGTTTGGTGATATAATTTTTTTCTTGGATTACAAGTATGTCAAATGAAGTTTTGAATTTTTATTACTCAATCCAAATACATCAAGGAGATACTAAAGAATTTTGGTATGGAAGACTCAAGGCCACTGAGTACACCTGTGTCTACAAGACATAAGCTATCTAAGATTGATGATTCTAGTGAAGTGAACAAGACTCTGTATAGATCCATGATTAAAAAATTACAATATGTTGTTCATAGTAGACTAGATATTGCTTTAGTAGTTGGGATAGTTGCTAGATTTTTAGCAATTCCTAAAGAGAATCTCATTATGGCTGTAAAAAGGAAAATGAGATATCTAAAAGGTACATAAGAATATGGATTGTATTACAAGAGGAATAACAAGTTTGAATTGAAGGTTTTCACTTACTCAAATTGGATAGGAAATATTGATGATAGAAAAAGAACTAGTGAAGGTACATTCTTTCTAGGAAAGAGATTAGTGTCATGGATAAGCAAGAAGCCAAATTGTATTTCCTAATCAATAGCTGAAGTTTAGAATGTGGCAGTTGCAGTGAACTATTCAAACATTATGTGGATCAAGCAATTACTGAAAGGTATGAAAGAAGAAATTACTGATCAAGTGGTTATCTATTTTGATAACAAAAGTGCTATCAACATTTTAAAGAATCCAGTCAGGCACACTAAAACAAAGCACATTGCTATCAAGTATCACTACTTGAGGGAATTAGTTCCAAACAAAGAAGTGAAACTAGAATATGTAAATACCAATGAATAGATTGTGGACATATTCACAAAATCCTTACCTAAAGATGCTCATGAATATCTTAGAGGTAAATTAGGGGTGATTCCCCTAAACAAAGCTACTAAGGAGACAAGGTGCATTGCATCAAATGTGCTAATTAGAATATCTTACAAATTGATGTAATAAAAATCTACTTTGGGAAATGCCTAGAGTAGATAGTCAAAGAACAACATATCATATCAGTCATAAGACAGATGATAGAAATCAATCAGACATGCAAAATATACATAATTTAGATGTATGATGAGTTTGAAGCTCAGGGAGCTAAGTATCTTTGGAATTATTGTCAAAGAGGGAGATATTTCTAAAACAGGGAGAGATTACAAAAAGAGGGAGAGATTACTACAAAGAGAGAGATACTTCAAAGAGGAAGAACACACAAAGATTATTGTCCAAGAGGGAGGTACATAATCTACAAAAGAAGATATATCATTTTAGAGGAAGAAAATAAGTGAAAAAAAAAAATTTAAATTAGAATGATAGTAACAAAATCTTTTGGATTGTATGGCAACAAAGCTATTACTAGTATTGAGATGTTTGAGATGTTTCCATCAATGTTGAAGAGGGAGATTGTTGGAAACTTACAATTGGAACAATTGTTGTTTTATCATTGATGTCAAATCTATTGATAAGAAAAATTGCTACCTAATCTAAATGTCATATATATTTGATTGATGAAGAGGATTTGAGAAGTTTCTCAAAAAAATAGAACCTAGAAGAAATATTGATTTATGAAATGAGAGTTATAATGGGTATTTGATTAGATAGACTTTGATAAAGGAATGTGATAGTTTATATGAAGAAAGCTAAGTCAGGCTAAGCAATAGATTTAAAGGCTAAAGAATGCCAAATAATGCTAGTGTCGACTGAGCTACAGTTAGTACCGAGAAAATCTAGTGTTGACCAAGCATTAACATCAACCAAGTGAGATAGTTAATGTCAAGCCAGAAAGATTTAAATTGAAAGAGTAATTTAGTGATGTCTGAGTGTCAAAATATGGAGATAGCCAAGTAATAGTTTGAGAATGAATTCAAGGAAATCACGAGATCAAGCCAACATAGTTGATTTCTTGTCAGATGTAAACCATTTTGAAGATAAGATTTATGAGTTGGATGATTAAATTCAAGGCAAGGATTAGGTAAAGACCTAATAAAAGGATTCAAGAGAATTTTTTAGAAGAAGATCAAGAAGATGGATCCACAGATACAATGAATTGAGTTGAACCCAATCGTAAACCCTAAGATCTATGGTGATCATGGAAAATGGTAAAGAAAAAATTGTGTTGTGTGTGTATGTGCAAGTGTGAGTGATGCGTATGAGCAAGAAATAGAAACAAAAGTGCATCAGAGGTGCACAAGAGTGAACAAAAGAGTGTGTTAGTGAATGTTAAGCTCAAGAAGGAAGCTTGCATAAATATTGCTCATATTGATAAGTGAATGAATTAAGATTTGGTGAAGTGAGAAGGTTGATTGCTTGAAGGATTTCCAAGTGAATCAGAAATATAGATGACAATGGAGATCTTATTAGCAAATTAGCACAAGTACCAAACAAAGATTTGAACCTGCAAAGTGAGTTGTAATCACATAGATCAAAACCTAATGTTTTCTTTCTAGTCACTGTAAATAATTTGAATTGAAATCCTTTTATCAGAGGTTGATTTAATAGTCTTTGTAAATCCTTTAACTAGGTGACATTCTAAATGGAATGATCAAAGTTGTCTGACAAGGCCAATCCTAATAGGGTGATTAAATCCTTTTAAAAGGCCATATTTAACAGTGTGTTTTGTAACCTTTAATAGGTTTGGCTCTTAAAGTAGCTTACTTCTAAAGAGTAAAAAAGTGTGACATGTTGCTCGTGGTTTTCCCCAATTGGGTTTCCAAGTAAAAATCCTAGTGTCAAAGCCGTGATGAGTGCTTCATATGTTTTACATTTGATAATATTTTCATTAAATAATGGAAGTTACATTTAAGACTGTATGTAGCATTACAATGAGTTCTTGTGTTTTAATGTTCAGGGTAAGTGCACCAAGTTGTGGTGCCAAAAGGGGGGTATAAGTGAACACTTTTTTCTTTTTATTTATTTATTTTTTTGTTTTTCTAAAATCAACAATTCTAAACCTTGAAAAGAATTTGAAGATAGTTATGCTCAAAATTTTAAGATATGACACAAAAATAAAAGTAGTAGTCCTTTGAATCTAGTTTCTGAACTACTATTTTTTTTTTCAAAATACTTTAGTTTTAGGTCCTCAAAAAAGGGGTCCATAGAAAGTGGTACTATTTTTCATAAAAATAGCACAACATAGTGCAAAGTGTGCCCCCTCCTAAAATTTTAACTCTATTTTTGAAATTCTTTTATTGCTCAGGTCAAAAGTTACCTAACACCATTTAGTTTATCCCATATTTTTTGGTTAATTTTATAATTTGTATTTTCTTATGAATTTTGCAAATGGAAAAATCCTTAAAAATGTGAAATATCTTTGTGCTCTCCCTAGAAATGATTGAAAACTAATCTAAAAAAAAAGCTTAAATTTTCAAAGTTTGTAGAATGGAGTCTAGTTTCTAAAAAACTAAATTGTTGCGAAATTCAATGAATAAGGTAAAATCAACACCCCAATTGGTACATGTTGGTTTTTTAGAGAAAATGGACATACATTCAAAAGAAATTATACTTGAAAGGCTTGAAATAGTTTAAATTTGAAATAAATTATATGGCTATATATCTAACATAGAGATCTACAATATCATGTAACTTGAAGGAGAGCACATATGAAAAAATCAATCAATTTTTGTATGCTTGCTACAAAACACATCTCAAACTAGTTTAGAGACTCCAAACCTTTGGGTTTAATTTCCAAGGAAAGTCCAAGCCTTAGGCTTGATAGAATCTAAAGCTTTAAATAGTGTGTGCATGTTATTTAAAGCATTTTTTAAATGCAAACTTAAATAGTGCACATTCACTATAGCACATACACGTTATAGTGCACACACACTTTGTTAGCCTAAATTTCAATAGAGAGGGAAGGAGAGAGGGAGAGAAGATAGAGAGTGACAAAGAGTAGAGGATGCAGAGAGAGTAGGAGATGGGAGAGGGTGAGATAGGGAGATAGAGAGAGGGGGGGGATGGGATAAGGTGGGATAGGGAGAGAAGGATAGAGAGAGAGAGGGGGGGTGGGAGAGAGAGATAGTGAAAGAGAGAGGGATAGTGGGGGATGGAAGAGGTTGAGAGAGAGAGAGAGAGTAGGGGATGGGAGAGGGTAGGATAGAGAGAGAGAAGGAGATGGGAGAGGGTAGGATAGAAAGAGATGGGAGAGAAAGTGGTGTGAGAGAGAGTAGGGGATGTGTGTGTGTGTGTGTGTGTGTGTGTGTGTGTGTCTGTGTGTGAGAGAGAGAGAGAGAGTAGGGGATAAAATAATGTGGGAGGGGTGGGGGGGGGAGAGAGAGAGAGAATAGGATGGGAGAGAGGGAGGGATGGAGGGAGAGAGATGTTCTCTTTTTGGTATGTTGTTTGTTCTATTGTTCTAATAGTAAACATGGGTTTGATGCTATTTGAAGCTAGCAAAGACCAAATTCAACCATTGGATGCAATATTTTAAGGGGTTTTTAACATTATTTCTATGGAAAAGGTTAGTGCAGTCCTTTTAAAATATTCTTTGTTACTATAGAGACAAATTTCATTAAAATTTGTATGTTTGAATGAATTGTTATTTGAAAACGGTGGTGCAGGAGCATGCCTAGGTTACCTCCATTGTTTGAAATGTTTTTGGTATGTATTTGACTCTAGCCAACTCAAGAGCATAGATCAATATGATTTAGACCTTATAAGGTTATTTTCATTTTTGGCTAGGTTAGTTAGTCATTAGGACTAAGGTCACACATATAGCCATTGTTAGTTATTACAATTTCTTAGTGTTTAGAGGTAATAGTAAGTTGGAGTCTTTAAATGTGTCCTAACACATATAATATGTGGAAAAGATTCCTTAAGGTCATTTATGTTTCTTATGCATCGACCTAGAGGGGTTAGAGGTCCTGGAAATAAGGATGATGGCATAAATGCAAAGACGCCAAATATTATCAAAAAGTTGTCATGACAACATTTGATATTTATTGCAAATGTTGCATGCAACTTGGTTAGCTTGGATCCCTAAGTATGAGGAGTGGAAAATCCAATAAGATAGCCTAAAATATAGGGAAAAGGAATCTACTACTTATTGAAGGCTCAATCTCAAGTTGGGAGATTGGATTGTAAGTAGTTTTTGTGAATACAATAGTGACTATGACTGTGATTAGTATGTAGACTGAGCATTTTCATCTTGTGTGGTGTAATATAGATTGAGAGAATCAACCAAATGATTTTATAGTGTTTCTAAGTCAGTTTAGAGAATTTTTCATTCAGAAGGCAAGTAGATTTGAGTTAATCTTGTAGCTAGGGGGAAATTAGTTTAGTTTTGACAATGTGCTAGTTATTAGAAGATAGTTTTTTCTTTCAAGGCTCCCACTTAAGATTCAACCCTTGAAACTTTGAAAGTGTGGATGAATCTTAGAGTGGAGACATTTTACATAATGCATAACAAGGTAGGAGTCTATGGAAGTCATGCTACTATTTTAAAACTCAAGCCCTAGGTGAGTTAGGAAGGCTCAATTAGAGGTTTGATAGTGTTGAATCCAATGGTTAAGTGCAGGGGATAGAAGCGTTGAATAGAATAGGTACAGTTCTAGGAAGGGGTTAGTTATATCTTGATATTTCCTAGTCATTGAGGTCATACCAATCCCTTTGAGTGGGTTTCCAAACAATTTTATAGTCTAGACCTAGGAAATAGGCCTTTTAGCTCTATTGGACCTATATAATAGGAATCACCTATACAAACAACTTAGGAGTCTAAGGCGTACAAAATCCTTTAGAAAATCAAAAAGAGTGCTCAATAATTGAATTTTTTTACTAGGTTGTTTGGAGAGTTTTTTGCAAGAAAGTGAATTTATCCATTTTCAAGGGCTAATTGGTATTAGGCCTAATAGGCTACCTAGAGACATAACCTAGAAATCAATAAGGAAGAAGTCTAACAATCTTTCCAAATGGACTCAAATGTAAAAAAATGGAGTGATCTCATGTCTACTGATGACCCTGCAATGAAGGATGAATTTTGTGAGCAAGTTGCACTTAGAGCTCTCTAAGTGTGTATGGAGAAGAATACTAAACTAGAGTGTTACTCTTCTAAGGGTAACCACAAAGGATCGAACTCTTGGAGAGGAGTTTGGATTGGTGTTACTTAATCACCTAAGCCAATCAATGACCTAGGTGGACTAGGTGCATAGAAGAGACAAGCTAGGTCTCTTGAGGAGTAGTGCAAGCATCCCTTGGAACACTCACACCAAATGGTTAGAAATTTGACAAGTTGTTTAATATATATTGTGTATTCACTGAAATACTAGTGATTTATATATGTATTTGAATGATTTATTATTTAAAAATTCTAATTAATTCAAATGTTTGAATAATTTGGCATATGGAAGGTTAAGTGCACCAAGTTCTAGTGCCAAAAGGGGGGTATAAGAGGACACCTTTTTTCTGAAATCGGCAATTTCTAAACTTCAACAAGAATTTGAAGATAGTTGCCCTAAAAATTTTAAGATATGACAAAAATAAAAGTAGTAGTCATTTGAATCTGGTTTCTAAACTACTAATTTTTTTTCAAAATGGTTTAGTTTTAGGTCCTCAAAAAAGGGGGCCACAGAAAGTGGTACTATTTATTCCAAAAAAAAAATATAGTACAAAGTGCAGCCCCTCTAAAATTTTAACTTTTTTTTTTGAAATTCTCTAATCGCTCCAGTCAAAAGTTATTTAACACTATTTATTTTATCCCAAATTTTTCAAGTAATTTTATAATATGCATTTTATTTTTTATGAATTTTTTAACTAGACATATCCCAAAAACATGAAATATTTGTGTGCTCACCCTAGAAAAGATTGAAAACTAATCTAAAATCAAATATTCTTTTTATCAAAGTGTGTAGAATGGAGTCTAGTTTCTAAAAACTAAGTTGTTGCAAATTTCTATGAACGAGCTAAAATCTATAGCCCAGTTAGTACATGTTGGTTTTTCACAAAAAATGGACATACATTCAAAAGAAATTATAGATGAAAGGCTTGAAATAGTTCAAATAAAAAATAAATTATAAGGTTATATAGCTAACAAAGAGACCTACAATGTCATGTATCCTAATCTTATCAATGCTCAACCACGAGGAATCTTGAAGGAGAGCACACAAGAAAAATTAAACATTTTTTGTATGTTTGCAAAAAAATATGTCGTAGACCAATTTATAGACTCCAAACCTTTGGATTGGATCCCCAAGGAAAAACCAAACCTTAGGCTTCATAGAATGAAAAGGTTTGAATAGTGTGCATGCCCTATAGTGCATGCACACAATAGTGTACACGTGCTATTTAAATCTTTTTAATTTTGGGTCTCAATTGCACGTGCAAGCTATAGTGCACACAAACTATTGAGACCTAAATAGTGCATAGAGAGGGAAGAAGAGAGACAAAGCAAGAGTGAGAGAGAGAGAGAGAGAGAGAGAGAGAGAGAGAGAGAGAGTGGGGGGGATGGGTGTGTGTGTGTGTGGGTGTGTGTGTGTGTGTGAGAGAGAGAGAGAGTAGGGGATGGAAGAGAGAGGAAGTGAGAGAGAGTAGGGGTGGCAAAGAGAGTATAGGAGGGGAGAGAGAGAGATTGAGTGTAAGGGATGGGAGAGATAGGAAGTGTGAGAGAGTGATTAGGGGTGGTAGAGAGAGTACAAGATGGGAGAGAGAGATTGAGAGTAGGGGATGGCAAAGAGAGTAGGCAATGGGAGAGGGAGTGAGAGAGCAAGAGAGAGAGGACGAGGATGGGAGTGTGTGTGAGAGAGTAGGGAATAGGAGAGAGTGTGAGAGTGTGAGAGAGAGTAGGGGTGGCAAAGAGAGAAAGTAGGGGATGAGAGAGGGGAGAGAGAGAGTAGAGAGGGAGAGTGAGAGAGAGAGATAGTAGGCGATGAGAGAGGGAGAGAGGGGGGATGGGAGTGTGTGAGAAATCTAGAGAGTAGGGGATGGGAGAGGAGAGAGAGGGGGGATGGGAGTGTGTGGGTGTGTGAAAGAGAGAGTAGGGGATGGGAGAGAGAGAGTAGGCGGTGGGAGAGGGAGTGGGAGAGGGAGAGAGAGGGGTGAATGGGAATGTGTGTAAGAGAGAGAGTAGGGGATGGGAGAGAGAGGAAGTGTGAGAGAGAGTAGGGGTGGTAGAGAGAGTACAGGATGGGAGAGAGATATTGAGAGTAGGGATGGGGGAGAGAGAGTATAGGATGGGAGAGAGAGATTGAGAGTAAGGTATGGTGGAGAGAGAGATTGAGAGTAGGGGATGGGTGAGAGAGAGAGAGAGTAGGTGGTCAGAGATAGAGTGGGAGAGGGAGAGGGAGAGAGAGAAGAGGATGGGAGTGCATTGTGTGAAAGAGAGAGTAGGGAATGGGAGAGGGGGGAGAGAGAGAGTAGGGGATGAGAGAGAGTAGGTGGTGGGAGAGGGAATGGGAGAGGCAGAGAGAGGGGGTTAGAAATGTGTATTAGAGAGAGAGAGTAGGAGATGGGAGAGAATGTGAAAATGTGAGAGAGAGTAGGGAGTGGTAGACAGAGCGTAGAGAGTGAGAGTGAGAGAGAGAGTAGGCAGTGGGAGAGTGAGTGGGAGAGGGAGAGCGAGTGAGAGACAGAGTAGGGGATGGGAGAGGAGAGAGAGGGGGGATGGGTGTGTGTGTGAAAGAGAGAGAGATAGAGAGAGAGTAGGGGATGTGAGAGAGAGAGAGAGAGTAGGAAGTGCAAGAGAAAGTTGGAGAGGGAGAGGGAGAGAGAGGGGGGGATGGGAGTGTGTGTAATAGAGAGAGTATGGGATGTGAGAGTGTGAGAGAGAGTAGGGGTAGTAGAGAGAGTAGGGGATGGGAGAGAGAGAGAGAGTGAGAGTAGGTGATGGGAGAGAGAGTAGAGAGGGAGAGAGTGAGAGAGAGATATTAGACGGTGGGAGAGGGATAGAGCGGGGGGATGGGAGTGTGTGTTTGAGATCTAGAGATTAGGGGATGGGAGAGGAGAGAGAGGGGGGGTGGGAGTTTTTAGGTGTGTGAAAGAGAGAGAGTAGGTGATGAGAGAGGGGAGAGAGAGTAGGAGATGGGGGAGAGAGAGTATGGGATAGGAGAGAGAGAGAGTGAGAGAGAGATAGTAGGCGGTGGGAGAGGGAGTGGGAGAGGGAGAGAGAGGGAGGATGGGAGAGAGAGAGAGAGAGAGAGAGAGAGAGAGTAGGGGATGGGAGACCAGAGAGAGTAGGCGATGCGAGAGAGTGAGAGAGAGAGTAGGCGGTGGGAGAGGGAGTAGGAGAGGGGGAGCAAGAGAGAGTAGGGGATGGGAGAGAGAGAGAGAGTAGGTAGTGGGAGAGGGGGAGAGAGAGAGGGAATGGGATTGAGAGAGAGAGAGAGTAGGGGATGGGAGAGAAGAGAGGGTGAGAGAGAGTAGGTGATGGGAGAGAGAGTAGGCGGTGGGAGAGGGAGAGGGAGAGTGAGAGAGAGAGAGAGAGTAGGGGATGGAAGAGGGGAGAGAGAGAGGGGGGATGGGAGTGTGTGAGACAAAGAGAGTAGGGGATGGGAGAGGAGAGAGGGTGAGAGAGAAGAGGTCGTGGGAGAGGGAGAGTGAGAGAGAGTAGGGGATGGAAGAGGAGAGAGAGTGAGAGAGGGAGAGTAGCGGATGGGAGAGGATAGAAAGTGAGAGAATAGGGGATGGGAGAGAGAGAGTGAGAGAGTAGGTAATGGGAGAGGGAGAGTGAGAGAGAGAGTAGGGGATGGAAGAGGAGAGAGAGAGACAGTAGGGAGAGAGACAATAGGGGATGGGGGATGGTGGGATAGGGAGAGATGTGTTTTGACATAGTGTGTATGCACTATAGTGCATACGTTCTTTATAGTGCATACATGCTATAGTGCATATACACTATGCGAAATTGCCTAAAACTTGTCAAAAAACAAGTTTGGGTCCCTTTTGATCCATATCCTACTTTTTGTCTATTGTGTAGTCTATTGTTTTGATAGAAAACACGAGTATCAAGCTGTTGCAAGTTAGCAAACACTATTTGAAGACTTTTTGAAGGCAGCAAACACCAAATTCAATCATTGGATCAACTTTTTGAATAGTCTTTCTATAGAAAAGGTTAGTGCAATCCTTTTTAAATATTGTTTGTTCATATATATAGAGACAAATTTGATTATAATTTGACATGTTGTTTAATATATAGTGAATTCATTGAAATCTATATGTTTGAATGAATTGTTATTTGGAAATGATTAGAAATTTGGAAAGTTGTTTGATATATATTGTGTATTCATTGAAATAATTGTAATTTTTATATGTATTTGAATGATTTGTAATTTACAAATTGTAAGTAATTTAGATGTTTGAATAATTTGACATGTAGAAATCATCATCATGCCAAGGAAGAAACCAAAAACTCAAACAAATGAAGATAGGGAGAGAGATTTGGCAATTAAAAGAGATAAAATGAAACTACTACATGAACAAAGAAAATTGCAAAGCAATAATGAAGAATTGAATTTCAAAGAGGATCAAAAACCACCAATACAAAAAAACAAAGAGCAAGAATTAGAAAGACAAAGAGAACGAATGAGACTGTTACACTCAAGAAGACAATTGAATTATGAGGCTACACCATCTTCCAATTTTGGAGTCATATCATCCTCTCATGTTGAAGAGCCACTAATTTGTAGATCTGATGATGTACACACTCCATCATGTCATGTTGAAGGCACAACATCAACATATTAAGTAGGTGATATTCCATCTTTTGTATCTTATTGCCAAGCCACATCATCTTCAGTTCAAGGTATGCAAAACACTCAACCTTATGTTGATATTCAAAATGTTGAGAGAATGGAAGAGATTATAACACCTTCTAGAATTTGTTTTAGAAGACCAAAATATTTGATTGATATTGATACTAACATTTTGAAATCAATGCCTGACAAGATTAGCAAGTGTACTTGTGAAGGAAAAGTTAACTGTATGTGGACATTATTCTTTGAAAAATTAAATATTACAAGTCAATGCCAATTATTTGTTGAAATGATGAGGAATTTGAAATTTAGGTCTATTACGAAGATTCTTGGGCTAAAAATGATGGACAATTCAAATGAAAAAAGTATTGTAAAGAATCTAATGAGTGCTTATGGAAAAGTGGGTTCTAAATCACGCACCAAAGATAGTAATATCAGAAGATGAGTACTTACATCAACAATAGTAAGTACCCAAATGAAGAAAGCTTGATTAATGAGAAAGACAAGCAAAACATTGAAAATTGGTAGAGGTACTCTAAGGAGAGCCATGCTAAGGTGTGAGAGATTGGAAGATCCAAAAAAAAATGAGTCTTGGACATTTAGCGGTAGACTACTGTGAAAGGATAAAGAAATTAGTGAAGCTTTGAAATCATTGATTGAAGATTTTTTAAAAAAGAACACACGTGTTTCCCCTAATCAAAGAGATGTTGTAAGAAGGAGGATTGGTAGCCAAAATCGCAACCCACATGCAAAACATTTTTTAAACTCAACTCAGACACAATTTTTTGTAAAATTTATTGGTATGTATCCTCAAAAATGAATAAGTCAAAGATTTTTTGAGATGGGTAAACATTTTTATGTGAAGATAAATCACACATGCACAAATTTTTGTTGTAGGATACATATTGAATTTTTTAACCATTTTGATGTTTTCAAGCATATATGTGTGTTTTTGCATTCTAAGTTTGTTTTGCAAGATTGTGACATGAATGAGCCACCAAGATCTTTAACGGAATTCATATCCAACATTTTATGTGAAATAGGGGATAGCCAACAATTTTACAAGACATCATGCTTGGATGGTACATGCTTATTTTGTGGTTCTTTGCAACTTTTATCAACTTGTGAACATATGGATAGTACACTTGCAATTGGAAATGAAATAGTAGATTACAGAAAATTTAAGATAGTGACATATTTTCTAAAAGATGGGAAACAGGGTAAAAGATGTGATTTAGTCATTGAAAAGATTCCAGTGTATAAGTTCATGAGGATTTTTTGTGAAAAAATTATTTATGAGTATGCAAGGCATATACATAGAGCTCGATGGCTGGATTTGCAATTCAAGTTGTGCAAGGATACATTTCCACTAGATACTATTGTTTCAATTCTAGACTTCATAGAGAACTACACACTACAACCAGAAAATGAGGTACAAGAAAAGTATTATACTTCTCAACAGGTTTCCATATTTTTTCGCATAACATTCATTCATTCACCTACAAGTACAAAGGATGACATGAAGATTCTGAGGGAGCACCATTTTTACATCAGCAATGATTGATCACATTCTACAGAGTTTGTACATGGTTGTTTTCAACTATTTTATGGAGATTTGGCTAATAGGGGCATAACATATCATCAACATATTATTTGGTCAGACAATTGTGCATCTCAATTCAAGAATGCACGAATGCTCTATTGGTTGAGCAGGATGCATAGGTTGTGTAGAATTCAATATATGTAGAATTTTATAAAGGTTGGTCATGGAAAGGGAGAGCACGATGGCATAGGCGCATGCATCAAAAGAACCTTATCTCATGAAGAACTAAAGTACAAAGATGGAGCAATATTAACAGATGCAAAATCCATCGTCCAGTGGTGTAAAGCTAAAATGGGTCCAGGTAAGGAAGGCGAGTCTATGGTTCATAGATTTTCTTAGTTGATAGATAATACTAACATTGCACCATACGAGGATTGTTGCACACTAACAGGATCTAATGAGTTGTACTCTTTTAGAAGCTCTGATGCAGGTTCATGGAGTATCCACACACGAAAAAATGGCATGCTATTGTCCATCATGTGCAGAGAAAAATTGGGATGACTGTGAGTCAAGTGAATGGGCGGAAAAATGGGATATACAGGTTTTGGACCCAATTGACACCTATCATCCCCCACAAGCACTGAAAATGGTAGAGATGGATTTGTCTATTGAATTTGACTACTTGTATCATCTAGTGCAACCTAGTAATATATATATTTATATATCTTTATAATTTCAATATGTAACTTTATAACTTTTACCTAAGTATAATTTGAATTAATAACCGTATTTTATACATTTGTCACTGTAGGCCATGCTTTTTTTGTTATTACACCTGAAGACAATGAAGAAGGGATAGATTATTATTTGTGTCATTGTGTCCATGCCAAACAAAAATTGGATCACTTGGTTATAGATGGTGAAGGTTTAGAGTACAATATTAGTGCGGTGGTTGTAATCAGCACATGGCTTAGACAATATTCTATGAAGAACCTTAACTTGTGGTTATTCAAGCATTGGAAAACAAAGAGGAATATTCTTCATTCTTCAAACCTTGTTGTCACATCAAATGTCCACTTAATAAAATGTGGTGGAAAGCCACATGATAAGATTCTTTGGAAATTTCATGAGTCAGAATATGAGACAATACTTGAGACATTAAAATGTAGAACACATCCAGTTGGTTCATTAGATTGAATAGGGAGAGAGGGAGAGAGAGAAAGAGTGATCAATTGGATCCAAATACAATGTTGCAACCTCTCCCCTAAGATTGCCCACATGACAAGGTGGGTATTCTTATTATGTGTAAGTGATGAGATAAGTTTAAATCATAGATTTTATGTTTTGATTTGTTTACAATCTAGATACATTATTTGAATTTATATTAGATTCTTTAATAGGACCCATTTTTAGATTAGTCATTTGAATAAGTGAAAGTTTCAAATTTTTTGTTTAGATCAAAATGTAATGAAAGAAGATGAAAATTTTTAGAATGTGAATGCTTTGTGATGTAAAGTCATGATTGTGTGCATGTAACTAGAAACTTCAAACTTGTGAAAGAAAGGATATAATGGGAGAAGTTTCTAAGACTCATCAAGCCATGCAATAAGCCAGTTGATCATTGCTAGAAGCTCAAACAAATAATTCTTTGCATTTGGAACATTGTTACCAATAATGATATTATGACTAACATGCTTTTATTTTTTATTTGGTTTGTCATCTATAATTATTTTAGATAAATTCCAAAATGAATTTATATCCAAATCATAAACTTATAAAACCCATCTTATAAATTTTTTAGATGTTGTCTATTTGGAAGCGTTAAGACTAAAGTGTATGATCTTTGGTTCACTCCTAGTCACAAGATTCAAGTTTTTAGCATATCTATGGGTTCGAGGGTCAAATCCTTTAAGGATGACCATAGTATGTTTGTTCGCTCTTAGTCTCAAGATTGCAAGGTTGTGATTGTGTGGAAGAATCCACACCCTTAAGGATAATCATAAATGGTTGATCAACGTTTAGGCTTTAGGTATAGGACACGATGGTTGTGAAATTTATGTTCATGTAAAACTTAATATTCACAATTCTAACCTCTTGGAAAAACTTGTTTTTGTGGATGGAGCTATGTTATGTGCACAATTACCTAAAATTCTTATTTGTGGTTATATCTTTGAGGATCTAGCTAGAGATGGTAAATTGATGCAAGGATGGTGGTGATGATTCTTGTTTCTTAACAAAAAATCTCTCAAACTAGGCTAGGCTTCTTCCAAGCCTACCTAAGCATACCATATGCTATCCCTTTCAATTCTCTAAGGTTAGAGACAAGGTGAATGACCTATTCCTTGTGCCAAATTCACCTATTCTAGTTCTCTCTATCTACACCTTCACAAAATCACACAACAACCCCCTTAAAGCTCACCATACAACACCTTGATCACCTTGCACCTCTAGGATCTTTATCAACACCATCTCCCTATAAGCTTCCAAAGAAATTAAGTCACTGCCAATATAGTATCTTCACTATTCATAAGGTTCTAGACATCTTAAAGACTTCAAAACATCAATACAAAATACTCTATCTCACAGCCTACCTTGGAATGTAGGTTAAAACTCAAATCCATTAAATCATCTACCAATACAAAAAGGAGATTCTAATACCTTTTAGTGCACTTTTTTTTTCAATTCCAAAATCTGAGATTCTGACTTTCTTACTCAAGCATATAATTTGAAAGCTTAGGCCTATGCTATTAGGCATACAATCCTCACTCAAACTACTTCATTACCTCATCAAAGTCTTTCAAATTGCTGATGTTTAGCTCCCAATTATTGAGGAGATCTTTAAACCGTCAAACCCTTGTATTGATGAGAATTTTATTGTTGATTACTATGGTTGGCTTCTAAGCTCCAATATCCTACCTTTCCTTCTCTTTCGAATGCTTCTTTAGTGTCTTATGAACAAAAGCAATCTCCAATAAGCATGCAGACCACACACCAGCTTCTGCCACATTTTCTTTATTTTGAAATTGCTGATTCACTATTAATGTATGCAACAACAAGTAACTTGTTGATTTATGGGCATCTCCCTTACAAGGAACAAGTAAACTGGAACAACCATGGGAACTGTTAATACCTTCTACTATCTCCACAAATGAGAATATGCAATCATTATCACACCATATTCTAAAAAACTGCAAAATTTGCTATCCAAACAACAAGTAATGTATTCCTGGTAATAATATTTAATGATAACATACAAATGTTCTATCAACCATAGAAGTATTATGCTCTTCACCACAAATAGGAAACTTTAAAGATCATCATAACCACAAATTCCTAAGAGAGGATAGAAGGACTGTAATCTAAATACCAATATAGTAGCAATATTACACCAAAATACTGATTTCCATTTCACAACTATATATAAAACACTTCATTTATCTTCTCCAAGAAATTCTCCCCTTCACTCTATATCTCTCTCAATATGCGATTACATTTATTTATAGCATAACATGACTCTTTACCTTCCTAAGAAGTTCTAACAATATGAATGACTATTCATCTTCTACACTTTCTCAATTTTACACAATTTGCTGATTACATTTATTAGCAATTTTACACCTTTTCCATATTTTGCATTTTAAGTTCTAATATACTTTACTAGGTACCTTAAAAGGTTTATCATCATCTTATAACATCTTAATACTATCATATATTCCATTTATGCCTTTGCATGGTATTTTTTCCACTTTTTATTCATTATGACTCAACACTTAAAACATGAAATTGGTCACCATGACCTTAATTTGAACACCTAATAACATGATATGAAACAAATAATTCATAATCTATCAAGACTCAAACCATACTAAATAAGATTCAAGATTCCATGGGAGATGGTTAGAGTGCTCTACACAAAAAATTCTTGTTGAAGACATGTAATTTAAACAAAAATATTAGGTTGATGGATTTCTTTGATTGCCAAGGTGTAAGATGGTGCAAAGTTGAGAAGAAATGATGGTGGCATTTATTCATCAAACCTTGTATACAATGATTTTTAAAGATCTCATTACAACCAACTAACTATAAAATAGTCAAAGAGAATAGTAGACATGATTATAGTTAGTGAATTTCACATTTGACATTTGAATTTTGGAAAAGTTTGAAGGCATTTTTAGAATAAGAATAAATGAAAATCAGATTTTGGACAAAATTCAAGACATTAAAAATCATAAATTCAAGCCTAAAGAGGTGTAAACTTGTAGATCTAGGAAAGAAAATTAGAATAAAGGAAGTATCACACAAGTGTTAAAGTGGTTAACTCAAATTCTATTTCTACTCTTAGCATTTCATTTTATGTGGTAGAGAATTTTAAGCACATACTTGATGATAAGAATAGATGACTGTCAGTCCATCCTACTCTCCCGCTACACGAATATTGAGTTTTGGAGAGAGATAGAACCAAACCTTGTAGTTAGACAAAGAACTGGTTCCAAGACATTGTTTTCATTTAAGTTGTTCTATTGTTATGAAATGGTTAGATGTTAACTATGATTTGTAAAGATTCATATTTTGATCTTTAATTGCCAGTAATTTGGTGGATAAATTCTCTATACAACTAGGTAGTATGTTAGTTAATTTGAAGATGTTGTTAAAATAATCAATTTTCTCACAAGTTGAAATCAACTTAAAAGAAGAGGGAAACCAAGATTATGGATTCCAATAGGAGAGTTGCCTTGGTCTTGGTAGTCAAGATTTAGGAGCATGCAGATGGTCTAGATTCTAGTGAGAGGCATTTCAATGAGCTTGGCTACAAGTAAGAGATTTGAAGAGAAATGAATTTGTTCAAGATTAAATCATGATTTTTGATTTCCATAGAGTGCATAAATACTAAATCATTACCAACCAAATAGTAATTTTTTAGTTTGAATGTCATTTTTCATTGGTCAAGTTGATTACATTAGGGTCCAACAAACTTCGGTCTCAATTAGGCTTTAGGGACAACAACCCTCAACTAGGCCAAATAGGGTAAATTAGAGAAAATACTTTCAAGGGTTCAAAAACAGACTTTTTTTTTCATACTTAGACCTATCCCACCAGGATTTATCCACTTTCAAGGTTCAAACACCACCAATAGACCTAGTTCCCAAATCTAGGCCTAGGAATCCTAGTAGGTCTATTTCTAGTTTTCAAGGGTTAACTCCCAAACTCTCCAAACAAAGTGGCAAACAAAATAAATTTCCAGATACCCTTTTCTAGAATCTTGAAGATCCCAAAGTCTTATGGGATGTTCCTACTTTAGCATATCCAAACACCAAGTAGGTTCACAGTCCTAATAGGCCTAATTAGGCTAGCTTTCCAAAGCAAGTGCCAATAGATGATGTCATATAATCAACACAACCACTTGGAACTCTTCCTCACAATGCCAACAAACAATTCCACCCTTCTCCTGGGCCACAATGGCAAGTTTGAGAGTTCTAGACCACTTTTTCTTTAAAATAGGGCTGAATACATGGTGATATTCCACCTAGGGCCTACAAGAAAAAAATAGCAAACCACATTTTCTGATCTTGAAAATCTACCATATGTGAAAATATTCCCCTAACTTGCTTCCCACTAAAAATTAGCCTAGTCCCACCATTGGGTTGCAAGTTAGAGGTACATGAATGCAAACTAGTCACGCTACAAAACTAACCAAGCAGCCCTTAGTAAAACAAGAATAACTTGCACAAATGAATAGATAAAAAATTGAAACCAAATGTAGATGAAAGGTGATTCAAATACCTATCGAACCATATCACTCTTTCACATGTTACAGTCTGTACATGTTTGTACAAGAATATTTTCATGCACCCAAGCACTCTAAACTTGTCCATTTGGATGATAATTGGTGCAAGGAACCAAGGAAAATAGATAGGTTTTGAATAAGGTTGCAAAATTATGCAATAAGACTCAAGATGTAAGGTCAATTGGACTCTAGGTGCCATTATAAGGCAGAGTGCCAAATTGAACCAGGGGGTTAAAAATGAGCAATATGTGTGATTTTTCAAGGAAAAAAGTATTTTTATATTTCTTAGAAGGTTAAAAAGGTCCTTAGAGTCATTAGGTTAAGTTTTAGGCATCTAGGATTTAAGATGTAAAAAATTGCAAAAAAATTGCAAAAGTTGTCAAAGCAAAATTGAAAAAATGCTAACAACTTTGCAGGAGTTTGGGAATTGGTGAAGGGATGAGCATTTGGAAATAATTTATTTTATTATTTCTAAACCTTTTCCAAGTCATAGAAGTGGAATCAAGTGAAAAATGTAAAAATTGCACTTTTTGTGCAAAGCTACATTGTTGAAAGTTATAAAAGTTGCTCAAATTTGCGACATAGTGGAAAAAGGGTCGTGGGATCAAACTATTTTGTTCTATTAGCTCTAGGTGGTTGAGTAAACCCTATCCCCAAGCTTTTCCCATCCCATTGAGTGCTCAAACATTCTCGGGCATGCCAAACTGAAACGTCCCTAAGGGTCCCTAAATGCCATAGGGCAGTGATCTTTGATGGGGCATATCTCGGAGCTCATGCAAGGTATAGATGGGATTCTAGTTCCTATAAGACTATGTTGCAGACTCCTATGATAACCTCTCTCACTTTTTGGAGATCTTACTCCATTTTAATTTTGTGATGCCATCTCAGGTGATGCTGAAACTTGTAGTGTTGGCCAGTTCAAAGTTGCCAACTGCCAAATCTCTCTCACCTTTTGTTGTGGGATTGAACTATCTATTTCGTTAGCTCTACATGGCTGGGTAAAACCTATCCCAAACCTCTTCCATCCTATTGAGCACTCGAACATTCTTGGGCACGCCGAACCAAAATGTTCCTAAGGGTCACTAAATGCCATAGGGCAATGATCTTTGATGAGGCATATCTCGAAGCTTGTGCAAGGTATGGATGTAATTATCATTCCTATAGGAGAATGTTGTAGAGACCTATGATAAACTCTCTCACTTTTTGGATATCTTACTCTATTTTGATTTTGCAATGCCATCTCGAGTGATCTTGAAACTTGTAGTGTTGGCCAATACAAAGTTTCCAACTACCAAATCTCTCTCACCTTCCATCATGGGATTGAACTGTCTATTTCATTAGTTTCGGGTGGCTAGGTAAACCCTATCCCCAACCTCGTTCCATCCTATTGAGTGCTCAAAAATTCTTGGGCACACCAAACCAAAATGTCCCTAAGGGTCACTAAATTCCATAGGGTAGCAATCTTTGATAGGGCATATCTCAAAGCTCGTGTGAGGTATGGATGTGATTCCAATTTCTATAAGACCACGTTGTAGAGACCTACGATACCCTCTCTCACTTTTTGGAGATCTTACTCCATTTTGATTTTGTGATGCCATCTTGAGTGATGCTGAAACTTGTAGTATTGGCTAGTACAAAGTTGCCAACTACCAAATCTCTCTCACCTTTCATCATGGGATCGAACTGTATGTTTTGTTAGCTCCAGGTGACTAGGTCAATACTAGCCCCAACCTCACCTCATCTCGTTGAGCGCTTGAATGTTCTTGGGCATGCTGAACCAAAATGTCCCTAAGAAAGACTATGGAAAGTGTTACATTCTAAGTGATAATTGGTTGGAATGTATGTCATAGACTAAGGGAGATGATATTCATGAAGGCTTTCAGATAAGAGGCTACTATGATTGTCAAAACAACACTAATGATAATCAATGCATAAGGTAAAGGCATTACGAAGGAATGAGATCAAAGGAAAATATTCAAGGAAACAATAGTGAGTGTGATGAATAAATTTTTAAACCTTTACAGTAGTATAACTATCAATATCTCTAAAAGAATTTTTAAATCTTTATCAAAATGCTAATTTCCATGAAAACAATGACATGGTATTAAACTTAATATTTGTGTTCATTTCTAAGGCTTTGTAGTAGAGTTGAAAAAAAAAAGTGGAATCATTTCCTATGTAGATGGAATAAGTAAAAGAATGTCAAGTGGAAAATTATGATCATGAAAATCTTTAAAATCATTCTGACCTTTCTTTCAACTTAGCACAACAATAGTGCTTGGTCCAAACAAGTGAAAAAGTACATTTGAGAAGCTTATGTAGTAGTTATGTGCAAATGGAATAGAGGTGCCCAATTGAGATCAATGATTGATTAAAGTATAATGAAAAACCTCTTAAAAGCTAGTTTACTACTATATCACATAGATTATAGTCATATGGTAAAAGACATGGAGAACCTTTATGGTAGAGGTATATAAGAACTAATTTAATGGATCATATGATAGTTAATATAAAAAATAATAAGACATAGTGAGACAACAGTCTTAATAAATATAGTAATCATGTGTAATAGAATAGAAGACATTTAGTACTATTTATAGTAGGAGTAATAAATTAAAATGTTTCAAAGATCTTTTAACAAAACACCTAGTTTTGTAAGTGCAAGATGACTCACAATCAAATACTACAATGAGTTGTAAAGTTGCGAGTTAGTTCATAAAGGGATAATGACGAAGGAACAATCATAGTTCTAAAGCTATGAAGAGGAGCTCCAAATGCCATTTAGGTGGTGGTAGGTTAGTAGTTTGAGGGAACTTATTATCTACTCCTATTTTTTCAACTAGCATGAACTAATAATTCAACAAAGCCTTTCAAATATTTTTGCATACATGTTAGTGCACTAGTGATATATGGTGAATTTTAGGCTACACTATATCAATATATTATTATATTGTTATGAGGAATAGTGATCTAATGAATAAGAACCTAAAAAATCTAGAGGCCCAAAGTTGTGCAATTGTCATAGCATTAAGGATAAGACATTGAAATAGTGAGGTTTTCCCTTTGGAGAATGTGACAGTTATAACATTATGGCAATAGTAGTGTTAAAGAAGATGACAATAGGCACTCAAAAATTCACAGCCTAAATGAGCAAAGGGATTCCAAAAGATGTCAAAACAATGAAGTTCATGGTTGTCTTGTTGGTAATGTGAAAGATGATTTGTATAGTAGACAAAGTGTCAAATTCAAGAAGTTAAAGAACAAAAAGGTTTAGGAAAGTAGTTTGCCACAGATGAACATTGGACATGCATCCCATTATCTTAAACCACTGGCATAATACACTTTTAAGGATATTAATGCCATGAAAGTAGAGCCTTAAGCCAGGAGACATGGATTGAATGAGGTCAAGCAATAGATATATGAAAGTTCTCTGTAATAGCTAAAAAACATTAGATACTTGCAGCCTCTATATTCACCATGTATTAGTTATAGTTTGTGACCAAGTTTTGAAAGGTTTTGTAAATTTCTTCAAAGATACCTAGATTTCAAGGCTACAGACCCTAATGTATTATATTATGTAGGCAAGGACCTTGAAAGTGAGTGCAAAGAATTATTTGACCAAGCCTTAGGTGAGCTAAGCAATGCCTAGCTAGGGACTATTAGCAAAGAAAGAGCTCTCGAGAGCAAAGCTTGAAGAATGAAAACTTTCCCTTCTGAGGGATTGAAGAGGGGTATGAAGAGGTTCTAACTTGTAGAGGAGAAGTCTTGGTGAAGTGTGGAAGATGTCTTAAAAGTGGCGACAACAACCAGCCAAGAAAACCCTACCAAACCCTCAATTTTGTCATTTTTGTTGTACAACCTCTACGCACCCTGAGACCCTCAAAATCTTTGAGCATGGGTCCTATGTATCAATTGTTCTTAATGATAGAGGTGTTGAAACTCTAAGACAAAGGAGCTATTGACCCTAGAAATCTAGGTGGAGGCCTAATTAGGGGCTCTCCTTGTAGCCCTTTTGTGAAGAAATCTTAAAATTAGGTACAAACCCATTGTTGTTATCCATTCAAGCACAATACATGTGTTCCAATAACACCTTAGGACATCATGGAAATTTTGGTTGGACTGGAGAGTGCTATGGTACCCTAGTAGATCTATAAAACCTTTGGAGGGATACTATTACTAGAAGAGTAAGGGAGTGATGCTACAAGTTTGGATCAGTTAACCTAGTGAGGAGGTTGGGCAAGGTCACGGGATGTTCTAAGTAGCAAGAGATCCTATAGACCAAATAGGTGTAAAGAAAACACTAAGATCCACATATAATATACAAGGTTGCATGGGGACGGGGGTACTTGGGGTACTTAGGGTACGGGTATGGGTACGAGTATAGGTACAGCTATTTTTTATAATAGGGCATGGGGGTACTTGGGTATGTCAAACTTTATTTTTAATTATACTTTTATATTTATAGAAAACATGAATTTATGAGTCATGACAATGATTTTTCAAATCAAGAACAATGATAAAGTTTACAAATGTAATGTATTGTTTTTAGTTTCAGATTTTTTATATGTTTGTAATAATAATTTATGATAAATGTTTAGATGCATAACATAGAAGGCAAGTTTAAACATGAACAAGAAGATCATAAATCATACTACAATGACATATTGCAAATGATAAATTTCTAGCTTTAACACTGATAAAGTTTATTGTTGATCAATATTGTATCAAAATTTCAAACTGATTAGGTATTGAATTAAGCTTGATAAACAAATAATAGAGAAGGAAAACTTTAAACATGAACAAGATCATAAATCATATGATGATGACATATTGGAAATGATAAACTTATGCTTGCATAGTGATAAATTTTATTTTTAATCGATATTCTATCAAAGTTTTGAATTGATTAGGTACTGAATTAAGCTTGATAAATAATGAGCTGATACACAAACAAAAAACCGAAAAAAAATTCCAAAATCTCAATCAAGGTCCTTAGTTATGATGATCTCCACCAAGTATCCAGTACTTGGGATATGTGTACCCTGTACTTGGGTATGTGGGTATGAGTACCAAGGGTGTCATACATGAAGGAACATGTATAATATATTATGATAACCAATAATGTCATACATAGACAAACATATAATATAAAATGGTAACCAATAATGTCATACATTAACAAACACATAATATATTATGATAACCAATAATGTCATACATGAACAAACATATCATATATTAACCAATAATGGCATAAGTCTAATAATGTCATGCATCAAATAAATGTCATACATCAAATATAAAATGTCATATATACATCAAATGTATATTGAATATGTCCACTGACATAAAATCCAACATATATGTCCGCTGATGCCTATACATGTATGTCTATCAACTATATCTTCTCCTTCCCATGAGGGGAAGGAAACAAATCTCTAGAGGTCTTTGGTCATTGTGTGGAGGGAGATGATAGCAATGATGGGGTCTTCCTCACACGCTTGCTTGTCCTCTTGTTGAGGCTCTTCTCTAACTCAAGCTGATACAAACAAAGTAGATATGAATCAATAATTATTATACATTGAAATCAAATATATGTACACACAAAATTAATTATTTTCTTACCACCATCATATAGTCGCTCTACAAGTCCACCTCAAAGGCTCATGGATGAATGGGTGTAACAAGACCCTACAAAAATTCAATCAATATACTCACTTATAAATAACATTAGAAATTTTGATACTAACTATTATAAACAACAACTAAAACCAAAGAAAATTCTTTCATACCTCAGTCAATGGCTATGAACTAGCCATAGCTACAGCCACTCCACGATTGATAGACTACCAAAGATGAGGAGGAGTCTCAAATGTCAATAGCTACATGTCATACAATACATGTTATATGTAACATAAAACATGAAACAAATGTACCTCTACGAAGCTCGTATCACGTCTAGGCTTGGAGTCCATAGTGAATGTTGATAGTCATGTAGAGAACTTATGCACATGCATAAATTTTTTTGTCAATCCTTCATATGATTACTTAATAAATATATATATTAATTTAAATGATTAAATTTATGCATACGTCTGGACTCATCGACAAGACAAAAAATAGGGCCAAGGGATCACTACTAGGGCAGCCAACACTCTGACCCTAAATTTTGAACAATGTCAATACATGCTAATTAATTAGTCATTCACTATACATATGAAATGTGATCAAATTAGGTTATTATAATTGTAATTTATCTGTGTGTCGATGCCAAATGTCTCATTCAGGAACTAATCAGTCACTAACTCATCATCGACACCATCTCTAGCATGACTGCCAAATGTGCATAAGGATCCACATGATGTGAACATGTGACCATGACATGCAGAAGGCTCTTCCTCAACTAATGGACTCGTACAATGAATGATGGTCTATGTCAAAGCACTAATAGTCCCTAGAGTGTTGGCCTCTACATGTTCATTCACAACTGAAGAAATAGTCACATGCTCACCCTGTGGCTTGACCACAGGTGCCCTAACTACACTAGGGCCACGACATGCCCCCGGCCTCTCAAATGATGACCCCCCACCTCTACCTTGAGAGTCTAATTTATCAAAATAACTAGGGATCTCACCAAGGAAAAACACACAATACAATTTCCTTAAGAAATACATTGGGACCTCGTGATTATTGCAAGGAGGGGCATCAAAAAATGTCCACCATTTATCCCAAAAAAAAATTCTAATACCATCGTGTATGCACCAATGGATGGGGAACCATTTAGTTGTCTCTCTAACAGTATCTTGTTCACCAGGCTTTCTAAATAATGCACAAATCCTCCCTTTTGGTATATCTTTTTTTTTAACATCTTGATATGATAATTTATTTGTATAATATATTTTTTGTTCATCCCTCCTAACCCACCAAATTTCTAACTGACCACTAAAAAAAGCTATGTGGGTCTTAATGGACTCGAGGGAGGATCCCAATTGAGCTCTCATTGGATTGGTTTGTCCAGAAGCTTTCAACCTACCAATGAGTACTTCTAATTTATTTTTTCCTCTTTCTATTTCATTTATTATGTTTTCTTGTGTGCCAATTGGTGCAGGTTGTGGAATTTGTTGCTCTTGTTGTAGAGGGTTTTGGTTTGGGTCTTGTTGAGGGTTTTGGTTTTGATCTTCTTGGGGAGTTTCCAGTTCATTATTCACATTTCTTGATAAGAAATTAATTGAAATCTAAATAAATAAACAAATTTAAAGAACAACTAAAAAAAAAACCTACAAAATAATACAAAAAACATATAAAACAATGCAAAAATAAGGTTAGACAACATATGGCATGCTTGTGATCTCGAACTTCGATGGTGAGGAGGCATATTGGCAAGCTAGGTGTTGAAAACCTTCAAATTTTTTAGTTTGTGTATGCGTTGTGAGGAGAAGAAGTAGGAAAATAGAGAAAAAATGAATGGGTTATGAGTATGCAGCCCATTTATAAAAATTTAGGTTTCTTAAAAGCATGTATGCACTATAACATGTACACGCTATGGCTTGGGATACCCAAGCCATAGCATGCATCCCAAGCCACAACATGTACGTGCTATAGCACATACACACTATTCAAAGTTTAAAAAAAAAGGGTGTCACCTTTTTGGCACCACAACTTGGTGCACTTACCCAAAAATTATCATCATGCCAAGAAAGATACTAAAAAATCAAACAATGGAAGAGAACGAGAGAGATTTGGCAATGGAAAGAGATAAAATAAAACTACTATGTGAAAAAAGAAAATTACAATGCAATAATGAAGAATTATCTTTTGAAGAGGAACATGAACCACCAATACAAACAAACAAAGAGGAAGAATTGGAAAGACAAAGAGAATGAATGAGACTCTTACGCTCAAGAAGACAATTGAATTGTAAAGCTACACCATCTTCTAATGTTGGAGTCATATCATCATCTCATGTTGAAGAGAGGCTAATTTCTACATCTGACGATGTACACACTTGATTTGGCAATGGAAAGAGATAAAATAAAACTACTATGTGAATAAAGAATATTTCAATGTAATAATGAAGAATTGTCTCTCGAAGAGGAACATGAATCACCAATACAAGCAAACAAAGAGGAAGAATTGGAAAGACAGGGAATGAATGAGACTCTTATGCTCAAGAAGACAATTGAATTGTTAAGCTATACCATTTTCCAATGTTGGAGTCATATCATCATCTCATGTTGAAGAGAGCCTAATTTCTACATTCGACGATGTACACACTCCATTATGTCATGTTGAAGACACAACATCAACATATCAAGTAGGTGATATTCCATCTTTTGCATATTATTGCCAAGGCACATCATCTTTGGTTCAAGGTATGAAAAACACTTTACCTTATTTTGATGTTCAAAATGTTGAGGGAATGGAAGAGTTTATAACACCTTCTAGAATTCATTTTAGAAGACCAAAATATTTGATTGATATTGATACTAAAATTTTGAAATCAATGCTTGACAAGATTAGCAAGCATACTTGTCAAAGAAAAGTTAATTGTATTGGACATTATTCTTTGAAGAATTAGGTATGATAGGTTGATGCTAATTATTTGTTGAAATGATGAAGAATTTGAAATTTAGGCCCATAATGAAGATTCTTGGGCTACGAACGATGAACGATTCAAATCAAAAAAATATTTTAAAGAATCTAATGAGTGCATATGACAAAGTGGGTTCTAAATCACACACCAAAGATAGTAATATCACAAGATGCATACTTAAATTGACAATAGAAGGTACCCAAATGAAGAAATTTTGACTCATGAGAAAGACAAGCAAAAAATTAGAAATTAGTAGAGGTACTCTAAGGAGAGCCATGGTAAGGTGTGGAAGAGTGGAAGATCCACAAAAAAATGAGTTATGGACATGTAGCGGTAGAGTACTATGAAAGGATAAAGAAATTAGTGAAGCTTTCAAATTATTGATTGAATATTTTTAGACACATAACATGCATGTTTACCCTAATCAAAGAGGTGTTGTAAGAAGGAGGATTGGTAGCCGAAATCGTGATCCACATGCGAAACTTTTTTTGGACTCAACTAAGACACAAGTTTTTGCAAAATTTATTGGTATGTATCCTCAAATTCGAATAAGTCAGAGATTTTTTGAGATAGGTAAACCTTTTTATGTGAAGATAAATCACATATGCACAACTTGTTTCTGTAGGATACATATTGAATTTTCTAACCATTTTGATGTTCTTAGGCATTTATGTGTATTTTTGCATTCTAAGTTTGTTTTGCAAGATTCTGACATGAATGAGCCACATTGATCTACAAGGGAAGTCATATCAAATATTTTATGCAAAATAAGGGAAAGTCATCAATTTTACAAGATGTCATTCTTGGATGGTAAATGCTTATTTTGTGGTTCTTTGCAACTTTTATCAACTTGTGAACATAGGGATAGTACACATGCAATTAGAAATGAAATAGTAGATGGCTGGATTTGCAATTAAAGTTGTGCAAGGATACATTTCCACTAGATACCATTTCTTTGGTTGTAGACTTTGTGGAGAACTACACACAACAACCAAAAAATGAGGTGCAAGAAAATTACTATACTTCTCAAAAGGTTTCTATATTTGTTCATATAACATTCATGCATGCACCTACAACTACAGAGGATGATAGGAAGATATTGAGGGAGTACCATTTTTACATCAACGATGATCGATCACATTTTACAAAGTTTGTACATGGTTGTTTTCAACTATTTTATGGAGATTTGGCTAACATGGGAATACCATATCGTCAACACATTATTTGGTTAGACAATTGTGCATCTCAATTCAAGAATTCTTAGATAGTCTATTGGTTGAGGAGGATGCAAAGGTTGTCTAGAATTCAATATATGTGGAATTTGATAGAGTTTGATCATGGAAAGGAAGATAACAATAGTGTAGGTGCATGCAATAAAAGAGCCTTAGCTCGTGAAGAATTAAAGTACATAGATGGAACAACATCAAAAAATGAAAAATCTATCATCCAGTGGTGTAACACTACAATGGGTCCAAGTAATGAAGGTGATTCTATGTTTCATAAATTTTTTTGGTTGATAGATAATACTAACATTGCAATATATGAGGATTGTTGTACACTGACAAGATCAGGTGAGTTGCACTCTTTTAGAAGCTCTGATGTAGGTTCATGGAGTATCCACATATGAAAAAATTACATACTTTTTTCCATCATATGCAAAGTAAAATTTGGTTTAGTGTGAGTCAATTGAATGAGTGGACAAATGGGATATATGAGTTTTGGACCCAATTGACACCTATCATCCTCCACAAGCACTAGAAATGGTAGAGATGGATTCATCCATTGACTTTGACCACTTGTCTTATCTAGTGCAACCTAGTAATATATATATCTCTATAAATTGAATATGCAACTTTATAAATTTTAACTAAGTATTTTTTGAATTAATAACCACATTATGTACATTTATCATCGTAGGCCATGTTTTTGTTGTTATTGCACCTGAAGGCAATGAAGAAAGGATAGATTATTATTTTTGTCATGTCCAATCCCAAAAACATTAGATCACTCAGTTACAAATGGTGAAGGTTTAGAGTACCATATAGGTGTAGTGGGTGTAACTAGTACATGGCTTAGACAATATTCTATGAAGAACCCTAACTTGTGGTTATTCAAGGATTAGCAAACAAAGAGGAAGATTATTCATTATTCAAACCTTGTTCTTGCATGAAATGTCCACTTCATAAAATATAGTGGAAAACCACATAATAAGAATCTTTGAGAGGTTCACAAGTCATACCATAAGGCAATACTTGAAACATTAAAATGCAGAGTAGATCTAGTTGGTTCATTAGATTGGATATAATTACAAAAACATGGACCTCTCTTGCTTTTAGTGATGCAAAGTGCACAACTAGGTAGCTTCAAATGGACTTTCCCACTCTTTCACCCAACCAACAAACTACCAAATCTCCAACCTTCTCACAAGGTTTCTGATGTAGTGGACAAGTGCAATGGGGCCCAACAAAGTTCACAATGTAAAAATGTGCAAAGGAAAGGCAATGTTCCCCAAACCCAAAAAATAAAAACTATCCTTTCTACAACTCCAAAATCCTCCCAAAGGCCATGGTGGATGTATTCCACCTATCTAAGATGGATTCAAGATATTTCAAGTGGTTTTAGACCATCAATCCAATCCTAGCACTCAAATTCCTCAAAATTGCCTAGCAAGCCTAATTACCCCCAACTAGGTCTCCAATAAGAAATATGTTGAGTTTTCTCCCAAACTCTACAAAGGAAATCTCAAATAAAATATGTTTTTAGATATCTCAAAACATATCTTTAACATATCTCAACCTTACTATAGGTTGTTTTGGACCAACAAAAAAATCCTCCAACTAGGCACCCTTTTATATATAAAATAGGGTGGTTTTTCTAAAGAAAATACTTTCTTCCCTTGCTTCCAATGCTCCAGAATGTTAATAGTCTCCTCAAATGGACCTGATCTAAGGAATATTAGGTTAATTTGATGCTCCAACCTCTACAAGTAAGAAACCCCAAAATTGGTCTCTTACAAACCCTCAAACCTAGGGCTTTCTCAATGTATCACTTCCAGAGCCAAATTCAATCAAATAAAGATTGATTCACCATATCAAAGGCATATGTAGACATAATCTACCATAAAATACCCCTCTCCAATGGATAGATCTCCTTCTATTTCTCCTTAGGCATGCATTTCATCCACCTACAACCACCTAAACTTCGTTAGAGGCCTCCAACCATGAAAAATTGTGTCCAAAATTTTTTAGAAGGATTATATACATATTAGGATAGGTTCATTCCATGGGAATTAGATTCCCACATCCATGGAATGGCCAATTTCTCTGTAAATGCACAAAACTTACAAAAAATGATGAAAAGTTGCTTACAATTAGCACTTTTGGCAAAATGTATTCCTACTTATCTTAATGCACCAAAAATAGATTATATATCATGCCAAAATATGGAAAAAACCATTACAGCACTAAGAAACCAATGCAATCAAGAGAATACTCACAAAATTGCTAAAAAAATGGAGTTTTATTGCATTCTTTAGCAATAGGTCATACAATTGCTAATGGAATCCATACAATGCTTTACTTATTGGTCCTATGCCTTTATTGGGCAATATAGGATGAATTAAAACTTCTTGAACCATATTCTATCGATTGGAATCCATTAACAAGTTTAAAACCTTATTTACTTGTTTTATTTCTTACTTTATTGCTTCCTGCCACTTAGGACTTGTTATAATTCTTCTAACCAATTTAGATCCTTTTTTGGCACTATTGGCCACCCTTACATTATTTTTGTGCCTAAATACCTTATCGAGACCTTTAGGACTTTTAAAGTTTCCATTAAATTGTTCATTACACATTGCCATTATAGGCTTCAATACATTTCAATCCACCTTTAGGGATGTCCCAAGAAAGACCCAAAAAAAATTCACCATTTTGGATACCTTTTCAGAGTTGTAGCAAATCTCAAGGCACCAAGTTCCAGTTTTGCTCCAACACTCCCTTTCCTTCAGCAGGCAACATTGACCTAATTAATCAAGTTAGGCTTGTTTTCCAAAGAAACATAGAGGAAATGGGTACATGGAAACACACCCAACACTCAGGAATGACTAAAAACCTAATTTCAACTTGTTATCAAATGCCCATCCCTCCAATAGGTCTCTAACTCATGTCATACTTCAAATAACATGTCACAAAGGTCAAATCCTCTTAAGTACTTGACCTAGGGCTAGTTAGGAGAAATATAAAAAATTATTCCCTAGTATTGAAACCCTATAATAATTTAAATGACCCTTCTAACTACCATTCCCCATGAGGCCATAAAAATCCAACCATAGAGATTATAGTTAGGGCCCCATTTATGGAATATGCACAAAATTATTGTCCTACAAACCCTGCTGCACTAAATCTTGAATAACTTTACAAGGATAAAACCAAAAGGAAAAAAAGGGAAAGTCAAATATCCTTCTCAAACAATCATTAGATCAAACTTTTCGATTCATACAATATGAGCAATTTACAAAAACAGTAAAAATGGTTTCAAAACTTAAAATCCTTTAGTGCAATTTCTCCCAATATGCACAATATGCCCCTTTAGACCTCACAAATGAGGTATTTATCCATCCTAGCCCTATTCCAAAGGTTAAAACTATTATTTGAATAGTTATAACTCCTTTCCAACCAAGTTTCATTTTTGAGCAACTTTTTCAACTATGCAATTTTGCACAAAAATTGCAACTTTTGTAAAGTTCACTAGATTTAACTTATAGGACTTGAAAAAGGTTCCAAATTAATCAACAACAACCAAAAACACCTAATTCTAGGCTATCTTAGCAAAACATTAAAAATGACCCAATTTTTCCTAATTAGAAACTTTTTCTCATAACTTGGACAAAGTGGCCTAGGCATACATATCTTTCTCATATCTCTCTCACAATTCATTGTGGGATCAAACTATTTACTCTATTAGCTTTGAGTGGTTAGGTAAACTCTAGTCCCAAGCTTGTCCTATCCTATTTATCGCTTGAACATTCTCAGGCATGACGAACATCATTGACCCTGAGAGTCACCAAATGCGATAGGACAATGATATCTGATATGGCATATCTCAGAGCTCATGTGAGGTATGGATGCAATTCTAAGTGCTACATGATCATGTTTTTGACACCTACAATAAACTCTCCATCTTTTTGGAGATTCGATTCTATTTTTATTTTGTGGCCCTATCTTGGGTGATGTTGAAACTTGTAGTGTTGGTCAGTACAAAGTCACAACCTAGTGAATCTCTCTAACCATTTATCGTGGGATTGAACCATTTGATATGTTAGGTATGAATGGATAGGTAAACCCTAGTCCCAAGCTCATCCTATCCTATGAACTACTCAAGTATTCTCTAGAACACCAAATAGAATTGATACTAACAGTCACTAAATTCCATAGGGAAGTGATATTTTATGGGGAATATCTCTGAGCTTGTATGAGGTCAATTCATGGTGGTACATGATCATTTTATTGACACCTACAGTAACTTATTTCTCTTTTTGGAGATTGGATTCTATTTTGATTTTGCAGCCCCATCTTAGGTGATGCTAAAACTTGTAGTGTTGGCTAGTACAAAGTCACAAATTGGTGAATCTCTCTAACCATTTGTCATAGGACCAAACTATTTGCTTCATTAACTCCAAGTGGCTAGGTAAACCCTATTCCCAAGGTTGTCCCTTTCCATTGACTTCTTGAACACTCTCAAACACACTAAACAAAATTGATCCCAAGAGTCACTAAATGCCATCGGGTAACGATCTTTGATGGGGCATATCTCAAAGCTCATGCAAGGTATGGATGCAATTTTTAGTGCTAAAGGATCATTTTGTTGACACCTACAATAACTTCTCTCTCTTTTTAGTTATTTGATTATGTTTTAATTTTGTGGCCCCATCTCAGGTGATGTTGAAACTTGTAGTGTTGGCAAGTACAAAGTCACCAACTATTGAATTTTTGTATCCATTTGTTGTGGGATCGAATTATCTTCTCCATTAGCTCTAAGTGATTGCATAAACACTAGTTCCAAGCTCATGTTGTCACATTGACCACTTGAACATTCTCCAAGATGCCAAATGAAATTGATACTAAGAGTCACTAAATTAAATATCATAGGGTATCAATATTTGATGGGGCATATCTAGGAGATCATGTGAGCTGTGGATACAATTCTAGGTGCTACAGGATCATGTTGTTAATACCTACAATAACCTCTCTTTATTTTTGGAGATTGTATTCTATTTTGATTTTGAGGCCCCATCTCAGGTGATGTTGAAACTTGTAGTGATGGCTAGTATAAAGTTGTCAACTGGTGAATCTCTCTAACCATTCATCATGGGACCAAACTATCTACTTTGTTAGATTTAAGTGGCCTAGTAAACCCTAGTCCCAAGATTGTCTCATCATTTTGACTACTTGAACATTCTTAGGCACGCCGAACACAATTGATCCTGAGAGTCACTAAATGTCATAGGGCAGTGATCTTTGACAGGGCATATCTTAGAGTTTGTGCAAGGTGTGGATGCAATTCTAGGTACTACATGATAGTGTTGTTGACACCTACAATAACCTGTCTCTCTTTTGGAGATTGGATTCCATTTTGATTTTGTAGCCTCATCTCGGGTGATGCTAAAACTTGTAGTGTTAGCTAGTACAAAGTCACCAATTGTTGAATCTCTCTAACTATTTGTCATGGGATCGAACTATCTACTCTATTAGCTCTGAGTAATTGGCTAAACCCTAATCCCAAGCTTGTCTCATCTTGTTGAGTGCTTGAACATTCTTGGGCACACCAAATGGAATTGACTCTAAGAGTCACTAAATGCCATAGTGCAACAATCTTTGACAGGGAATATCTCAGAGCTCATGAAGGGTATGGATGCAATTCTAGGTGCTATAAGATCATTTTCTCGAAAAATACAATAACCTCTCTCTCTTATTAGAGATTGGATTCTATTTTGATTTTGCATCCCTATCTCGGGTGATGCTGAAATGTGTAGTGTTGGCTAGTACAAAGTCACTAACTGGTGAATCTCTCTAACCATTTATTATGGCATCAACTTGTTTTCTCCATTAGCTTTGAGTGGCTAGGTAAACCCTAGTCCCAAGCTTGTCTCATCTTTTTTACCACTCAAACATTCTCAGGCACACTAGAGGGAATTGACCCTAAAATTTACCAAATGCCATAGGGCAGTGATATTTGATGGGACATATTCTGGAGCTTGTGTGAGGTATGGATGCAATTTTGGGTGCTAGAGGATTGGGTTTTTGGCTCCTACAATAACCTATTTCTCTTTTTGGATATTGGATTCCATTTTGATTTTGCATCCCAATCTCGAGTGATTTTGAAACTTGTAGTATTGGCTAGTACAAAGTCACCAATTGGTGAATCTCTTGAACCATTTGTTGTGGAACTAAAGTGTCCACTCAGTTAGCTCTAAGTGCTTGGGTAAACCTTAGCACCAATTTCTTCTTGAGCTATTGACCACTCAAACACTCTTAGGCACGCCGAATAGAATTGACCCTAAAAGTCACTAAATATTGTATGTTGATACTTAGAAGAATGAAAAAGATACAAGAAGTTGAACATATAAAGGAAAGTTTAATGAATCAAAAAGTATTGTAAAAACATGAACTAACTTAATCCAAGGTAAAAATTCAATGTTCAATCCATTATTTCAAACTTTCTTTGCAGAATCCATAAATTGTTAAAGGAAATGTAACAAAATGTTTGTATTCAATTTCAAGAATGATCTCTTCCAACATCCAACTAATAATTTTGTCTTCTCCCAGGTCTTATAGAACCTCCCAAAGCATGAATTTAATTAAACCAATCATCTTTCCTTCCTTCCATGCCAAAACTAAAAGCTTGCACAAAATTTTGTGGAGAAACTTTTAAAAGTTGCTGACCACCTTGCATTTTTTGCATTTTTTGACTTCTAGACCCTTGAAACCTTTTTTAATGGAACAAAATAGGTTCAATAGAGGTGTTTAGACATAATGTGGTCCCCTAGTAACCAATATGCCTCTCTTTTTTGCATAGATCCATTTGAGAAACTTCCTAAAAAATTTACAAATTTTGGCATTTCAAATCCTAATCAACCAACATTACATTTTATGAGTTCCAAACACTTGTACAAGATGAAAAATAACTATTTAGGATCTATTTGGGTCATATCCCACTTACCAATTACTTGTCTAGACTTTGACCCACTTTAGCCACCTAGTGTTCCCCCTAGTGTTTATTGGCTTGTACATACCTAAACAAGGCTTAGTCAAACCAACTTGATAGAAGCACACCAACACACCACCCTAACAACAAGCCTCAAAGAAACATCAACACAAACAAATCCAAAACAAGGGTTGTTAGGTTCCCTGCACTAGGATAATGACAGACAAAATATATCCAAGAAAAAATGCAACAACTATAGCTATAGGAATCATAAGAAGAGCATATATAATGTGTTTCCATGGATGAAGCTCCCAAAGAGATGGATAAGAAAGCAATATTGATATCAAATTCCAAGAATAAATTAAAAACTTTATTTCAAGTCTTCTTGTGTTCTGAAAATAAAACATATATAAACTCTTGAAATGTTTATAATGACACTAAGATTCAAACTTAGACATTTACATAATGCGACCAACTCAAGAGTCAAACTTCAATGTTAATTGTATAATAGTAATAAGAAGTCAAGTTTCACTATTCTCATCCCAACAAAAACTCTAAATAAGTTAAGCATAATCAAAAGTACTCGTACTTTGTACAATTTAAATACCAATTAATATTAGAGCCTTATTTACATGTAGAAAGATACTATCAAAGATTATTATAATGATTACTACCCTTATTTTGGATGCAAATTACATTAAAATGAAATACATGAGATACTTAAAACATAAACAAGAAAAATAAGATATATATTATGATAACCAATAATATCATACATGAATAAACCAATGCATCAAAGTTGTAATTCTAATAATGTCATGCATCAAATATATGTCATACATCAAATATAAAATATCCTATGTACATAAAATGTATGTTGAATATGTCCACTAACATAAAATTCAAGATATATGTCCACTAGTGCCTATACATGTGTCCATCCCTATATCTCACCCTTCCCATGAGGGGAAGGAAACAAATCCATAGAGGTCTTTGGTCATTGCATGGAGGAAGATGATGGGGATGATGGGTTCTTCCTCACATGCTTGCTCATCCTCTTGTTTAAGCTCCTCTCTAATTGGAGCTTATACAAATAAAATATATATGAATCAATAATTATTAAACATTGAAATCAAATATATGTACACATAAAATTAGTTATTTTCATAAAATAGTCACTCTATACATCCATCTCAAAGGCTCACAAATGATTAGAAGTAACAAGGGCCTACAACAATTCAATCAATATAATCACTCGATCATACTTATAAATACCATTTGAAATTTCAATACTAAATATTATAAATAAACACTAAAACCATGAAAGTTCTTTCATACCTTGGTCAATGGCTCTGAACTAGCCATCGCAGTAGCAACTCCACAATCGATGGAGTGACGAAGATAAGGAGGAGTCTCAAATGTGAACAACTGCAAATCATATAATACAATTTAAATTTTTTTTATAAAATAAAATATAATTAAATGAATTAAATTAACATGAAACAAATGTACCTCTACGAAGCTCATATCATGCCTAGGCTTAGAGTCCCTTGTGAATGTCAATGGTCCAATAGAGAACTAATGTACATGGATAAAAAAAAATTTCAATCCTTCACATGATCATTTAATAAATATATGTATTAATTTAAATGATTAAATTGATACATACCTATCAACTTTTTGACGGGACGTAAAATGGGGCCGAGGAATCTGTACTAGGGCCATCAACACTCTTACCCCAAATTTTGAACAATGACAAGATATGCTAATTAAATTTTCATTCACTATACATATAAAATGTAATCAAATTAGTTTATTATAAATTTAATTTACATGTGTGTCAATGTCAAATGTGTCACTCAGGAAGTCATCAGTGACTAGCCCACCATCCACAGTGTCTCTAATGTGACTACCAACCATGTATAAGGATTCACATGATGAGCACATGTGACCACAACACAAAGAAGGCTCCTCCTCAACTAATGGACTGGTGCAATAAATGAGGGTCTATGTCAAAGCATTGATAGTTGTAAGAATTTTCCTTAGGGAAAAATAACTCCAAGATCATGAAGCTCAAACACTAGCACAATATGGACCAATAATAGATGATCAGAATAACAATAATGAGATTATCATGTGTACATACACACTAGAAGTGCTTGTATATAAAGATATCTAGAATAACTAGGAGTTAGCAAAGTGATAAGCCTCACAACTAAGCACACGTCCACCAGAAGTGGACTATTCTCCATTGTGCATGAATGTATGTACAACAATGAGAGGATAAGCATGACAAGGTGTATCTTGTATAGAGATTTTGTAGATGCCATGTGCTTAATTAGAGTATGAACAATTGTGTTGTCTACATAACAACTCAGATGAATATGCAAACTCATGTGTTGTCAACAAGACAACTCATATAAGTACATATACTTTTATGTGTCTATATGAAAATGCATTTAACCTAAGTAAACTTAAGTAAAGTGTAATTATAATTAATTATTTACACTAACACCCCCCACCCCCCAACCCCCCCTGTACCCCAACCCTTAAGTATAACTTAGGGGAATGCACTTAAGCTCACAAAAGGTAGGATGAAAATGGATGATGAGTCCTAACTACTAGGCTATGTTAGGTACCCATGTAAAAAAGAAATGCTCTATATACAATCCAATGCAATCTCTTTGAAAATGGAGAAAGAGGGAAAACCTCATGGGAAAAACCCTCCCCCAAAAAGAGAGATAAGTACAATAAAGAAGAGAAGAGTGATGTGACCCCCCTAGTGAAATATCCCACACCCCTAAGAGATTTGGAAAATGAAGATACTTGACCTCAATGAAAGGTTTGGTGAAGATATCTACAACTTGCTCTACTACAAGACAATACTACAATGCAATGACCTACTCATGTATCAGCTCTCTGATGTAGTGCATATGAGCCTCAATGTGTTTGGTCTGTTGATGCTAAATTGGATGTTTGATGTTTTGAGATCTGAATAGCACTTTGATTATCACAAGAAAAGCTTGTGGGTTTAGGTATGGCAAATCCAAACTCCTTCAGAATATGTTGTAACCAAATAGCTTTTGTAGCCATAGTGACAACTCCTTGATACTCAACCTTAGTTGAAGAAAAAAAAATAGTATTTTTGTTCTTACTCTACCAAAAAATGGGGCTAGAACCAAGATGAAACATGAAACTTGAAGTAGACTTGTGAGAATTAAGATCCCTTGCATAGTTTGAGTCTGTATATCCAACCAACTAAAGTCCAATACCTACTGCATAGTGTATCCCATGTGTATGTGTACCTTGTATGTGGTGCAAGATGCATTTGGTGGCCTTCCAATGAAGCTCATGTGGCTCTTGCCTGAAGCAAGAAACCACGCCAACTACAAAAGCTATGTAAGGGTGTGAATGTTTCAAGTAGATGAGACTCCCAACCAACTATCTATACAATGTAGCATCAACAAGTGGAGTGGAACACTTGGCCTCTAACTTGAAACCTAAAAGAAAGGGAGTAGGTACAGGCTTGTAGTCACTCATGTGAAATTGAGAAAGAAAATCAAGAGCATACTTGGGTTGAGAAAGTGTGATCCTAGCTAAAGGCTATGTGATCTCAATACTAAGGAAATAATGAAGTAAACCCAAGTCTATCATAGAAATTCTATCTTGCAAAGAAGTCTTGACAGTGGTAATAATGGATGAAGTACTTCCTGTAATGATCAAGTTATCTACATAAAGCATGAGTATCAAGTGTGAGTCATCCCTCTAAAGATTGTACACATTTGAATCTGAATGACACCTAGTGAATCCTATTGAGAGTAAGAAGGAGTCCATCTTGGCATATCAAGCCTGGGGAGCCTATTTAAGACCATAGATAGACTTCTTTAATCTACAAAACAAAGTAGAATCTTGTATGAAACCCTATGTCTACTCCATATAAATCTCCTCATGAATATCACCATTCAAGAATGCACTCGTCACATCCATCTGATGAACAACCCAACCATGAGCTATAGTAATAGCTAGTGTCAAATGAATGGAGTTCATTTTAGCTATCGTGTAAAGGTCTTAGTATAGTCAATACCAGGAACCTATGAGAAACCTTTAGAAACAAGTATAGCCTTATTACTTTCTCTAATAGATCCACTTACACCAAACCAACTTTCTTCCCTTAGGAAGAGGAACTAAGTCCCAAGTGTTGCTTTTCATTAAAGAGTTGTATTCTTCCTCCATGGCCCTATCCCATTCAGGATCCCTTAATGCTTCCTTAAATGACTCTGGATCAGAAGCAATGCCAATATATGCATGTGGAAATGATTTGTGTTGTGACCTTGTTCTCCTAGTATTTAAAGGACTCTCCACTAATGAACCTATTGATTCAAGTGTTTTTGTGCCCAACGAGGTCTAGTGGAAGAAGAAGGAATATCCTCAACTATTTGTGGACCCTTCAAAGGTAGTGTCCTATGAGTCAAAGTTGAAGGAATATCATCTTCCAAGTCACTATTATCACTTTCATCACTTTCCATGAAGGAGGATGAAGGAGTTGAAGGATCCAAACTTGGACAAGTTTCTTCAAAGTGAACACTCATTTCAAAGAATATTTCATGTGTCTCTAGATCTATGAGTTTGTATGCCTTAATGTGGTCAAGGTATCTAACAAATATACAAGGTTTTCTTTGAGGTTCGAATGCCTTTGATTTTTGTGGAGGTATCCCTGCCCATGTTGGACAACCAAAAACTTTAAAGTTTTTTACACTTGGTTTTCTTCCACACCAAGCCTCAAAAGGTTTAATTCCATCTAAGGCATTATGTTGACTTCTATTTTGGATGTAATTGGCACAAAACATGGCTTCTACCCAAAAAACTTGATCTAGAGACTTATGTTGTAGCATATAAGTGGTCATCTCCTTAGGGGTTCTACTCTTCTATTTAGCAACACCATTTTTTTGTGAAGTGTATGCAACTTAATGTTGAAGATCAATACCCTCATGAGTAAAAAAGTCTATAAACCTCAAGTTCACACATTCCCTTCCATTATCTATTCATAGAATCTTGATGGCTTTCCCTTATTGCTTCTCAACTTGAGCTTTGAAGGTGATAAACTTATCAAAAACCTCACTCTTATGAGCAAGAAAGAAGACCCAACTATAGTATGAAAAGTTTTCAATGAAGGTGAGAACATAGCGAGCCCTTCCGAATGATGGTACTAGAAATGGGCTAGCTACATCACTATGAACCAAATCAAGAACAACCATAGCTCTCCAAAACTTCCCCTTACCAAACTTCTCTTCAGGATGCTTGCCTACTGCACAACCTATACATACGCCCTCTAAATACTTGAGTTGAGGTAGACCAATGACCATATGCTTATTGCTAATTTTTTGAAGATAGTGGTAATTGAGATGTCCAAACCTTTCATGCCATAGTTTACTTTGTGAATTTGAGTGGGTCAACAAGGCAAGGAAAGTTCATGAACTTAGGCACAAAATGAGAAAAATAATAAAGTCTTGTCTCATGATTAGCCTTTCCAATTGCCACTATAGAATCATCCTTTAGATTTTTCACTGCAACTAAATCACGAAGGAACTCCACTTTGTTACCACATCCATAGTGAGTTATTTGGTAGATTGAAAGAAGGTTGGTGCTAAGGTTGGGAACATGAAGAACATCCTTGAAGACTCCATTGTCCAACTCAACATTCCCTTTTCCTTCAACTTCCACTTGTGTGTCATTTCCCACATAGATATTGTTGGACTAACCACCAACCTTCCCCTTTAGGATTTATGACATGGCTTAACCACCCTCTATATTCTATAAGTCTACTAGTTTTATCGAGCATTAACAGGTTGATCTTTTGGTGCAATGGAAACTCTATCTTGTAACAAGTGGTATCAGAGCTTGGTCACAGGTTTGAATCCCCTCGAGTAACACTAAGGGGAAAATTATTTGACTAATCACTAGCCTTCCCCTTTGGGATTCGTGACATGGCTTAACCACCTCTTTTTTTCTATAAGTCTAGTGATTGTATCAGGCATTAACAAGTTGATCTTTTGGTGCAATGACAACTCTATCATGTAACATATATAAGGTAGAGAATCAAGAACCCATTCCTTAGAATTGTTTGTACTTGCTGCCAAAGCTTGTCCCTTACCTTTTGAATTGGTTGAAGATCCCTTATCCTTATAGGAACTTGGTACATCAATTTTACATTTCCTCATTATGTTTAGCAACTCATCAATCTACTTATCCTTACACTCATGTTCATCATGACCATTCTTCTTACAATAGGCACAATTTTTCTTCTCCCTTTTGTTGAAGTTGTTCCCCTTCTAATTATTTTTGGAAAAAGACTTGCGTTGTTCTGAGGAAGATTGTTGTATGGAGGAAGATTGATGTGAGGAAGATTTTTGTGTGTCATCTTGTAGCTTAGCCTTCCACTACTTTTGCTTCTTGTTGGGATTTTTACCACTTGGATTCCCTTCATTAGCTACCAAGGCTTTGGTCTTGGAAGACTGTAGAATTCCCATACTCACTAACTTTTCATGTTCTAAGACCAAAATTCCTAAAAGTGACTTGAATGAAGACTTAGTGAAGGCACTACTCATTTTTAACTTGTGAGTATTATAATTGGAAACAAAAGCTACATATTCAAGTGGAAGATGAGTCATCACAGGTTTGATCAACTTTCCATCCTTGATGGGTTAACCATAATCCTTAAGTTGTGCCCTATACATGTCTACTTGGGTAAGATAATCTTAGATGGTGTCCAAATTCCTAGGATCCAATTTGAGAAGATTATCCTTGATGGTGTAGGCTACATCTTCATCTACTATCCCAAACAATGATTCAAGTTTACCCCAGACTTCTATTGGATTGGTAAGGTTCCTTATGTGATATTTGACAAGATCTAAGATATTCTTTAACAAGGTTCCTAGAGTCGTTTCTTGTTTTGATGCCCAATTTTCTTTATGAGACTCATTAGCATCATCATCAAGTTTCTTTGCTACACCAGTTACATAACGCAATAAACCTTTTTCAACCAATGGTTCTTTTATCTTTTCTTTCAAAGTAGCATAATTATGTGGTGTTAACTTTGGAAAAGAACCCATAATGCAAAAGAAAGAGAACAAAATCAAGGAGACAAAAGAACACAAGACACATCCCCTCCCCCCTCCCCCTCCCCCCCATTTGACTCAATCAAAGAACACCCCTCCCCCCCCCCCCCCCCCCCAAAATGAATGCTTTTGGCACTTTATGTAGTGCATTTACAATAGGCCACTTGTAAAAATGGACAAAACTGGACTTCTAATTTTTCTATTTACAACCTCCTCTTCGAGTTCAAATCTGGTACTTAGCAATGTAGCTCAAATATACAACAATTTGAAGTTTAATCAAAGCAATATAATGGAAAAATAGTCCTTTTTCTAAAAGTGGTATTATGTCCACACAAGTCTATAATCTGAGTGAAGATCTGAAAAGTAGATGAAAAAATATGCACTTTCAAATAAAAAAGGAACTTGAAAATCTTTCCAGATGAGCCCGTACGAAGCATTTGAGGTTGCAAAAAGTAGGATTGGATAGGTATAGTCACCAAAAACTGATTTTTCTAACAAATCCATTTACTAAAATGAGAAAATAATAGCACCACTTAAATTTTCAAAAAATTCTAGTCAAAATTAAAAAAATTGCACCTATTTTGGAGTTCGGATGACTAAGATATGGCCTCCCAAAGTTTGACTATCAAATCAAAACTACATATGGAGAGGGGTTTGCTTAGGAAAACACTAAGTTAAAATTGGCATCCAAATATTTGTCATGGTAGTGCAATTTGGCCTGTTGGTGATGGTCAAATGATCATCAAATTTAGGCTCATGAAATACTAACATCAACAAAAAAGGCCAACCGAGCTGACATGGTAGTATGGACTGTACAAATTTGTATGGACAGTCAATTTTTTAGATGATGTAGTAGAAGGTATAGTACTAATATGTCATCATGGCTAAGTTTGCATATGGAGTTGACATGTCACTGCTAACCGTGTCTACTAACTGTGTCAGTGTGATGTGGCATTGATTGTGGCACCACGTGGAGCTGCATGGTGGAGAAGGTGGGCATGACCGTCAAAGCAAAGGAGGAGTGTCGGCGAAGGTAGAGCAGCATTGGGGAGCAGCAAAGAGCAGTTAGTGTTGGAGGAGTTGTTGCTGCTGGTGGAATTTTGAGGTCACCGACAGAAGCAATCTTGCCAACGGGAAAGGTGAGTTTAATCCCACATTCAAAAATTGGTGAATGACAAATCTTTAAAAAAATAAGAAGCCACAAAAGGTAAAGCAGATTGGAATTCACCTAAGGTATAAAATCCACTGTCTTCATTGGTTATTGTGTTGTGATGCCACTAGAAATGTGGATTTACTGGTGAATGAAGCTTGCCAATTATGTGGAATAAATTGGGGAATATTCTACAGGCACTAGGATTTGACCACCCAATTTGCCTGCAAAAAAATTCTCCTCTCTGATGGCCAAATTTTTTTCAAAAATAAAAAATCAAAAAAATTGTAGAGAAATTGCAGACGCAAATTAAAATATGCAGATCTAAAAATTAAATTCATAGATCTAAAAGATCATACCAAATTCCAAAAATCCGGCCTTCGGGTTCTGGTTTGCAAAAAAATATTGCCTCAAATTTGACTATAGCCTAGGGTAGTCAAATTTATAGTCAAAATTCACGAAATTGATACTTTGGATGCAATGGTGAGGTTTTCTTTGGCTCTAGACACTCACAATAACTATAGAAACTCTACATCTAAATCATGGTCCTCTGAGAGGTGAAGCAAAAATGGTCTCCAATGGCTATGTGAAGAGAAGCTCCCTCAGTTCTGATACAATGTAAGAATTTTTCGTAGGGAAAAATAACACCAAGATAAAGAAGCCCAAACACTAGCACAATATAGACCAATAATGGATGATTAGAATAACAATAATGATAATATCATGTGTACATGCACACTAGAAGTGTTTGTACATAAATGCATCTAGAATGACAAGGAATTAGCAAAGTGATAAGCCTCACAACTAAGCACACATCCACCAAAAGTGGATTATCCTCCATTATGCATGAATGTACATGCAACAATGAGAGGATAAGCATGACAAGGTGTATCTCGTATAGATATGTTGTAGACACCATGTGCTTAATTAGAGTGCAAACATTTGTGTTGTATACATGACAACTCAAATGAATATGCAAACTCCTGTGTTGTCAACAAGACAACTCATATAACTATACATACTCCTAGGTGTCTATATGAAAATGCATTTAACTTAATTTAACTTAAGTAAAGTGTAATAATAATTAATTATTTACATTAACAATAGTCCCTAGAGTACTAGTCTCTACATGTTCCTTCACAACTAAAGGAATAATGACATGCTCAACCTATGGCTTGACAATAGGAACCCTAACAACATTAGGGTCTTGATGTGTCCCCAACCTCTCAAATGATGACCACCTACCTCTACCTTGAGAATCTAACATGTCAAAATAATTGGGGATCTCCCCAAGGAATAATTCGCAATATAATTTCTTGAAGAAATATATTGGAACCTCATCATTATTGTAGGGAAGGGAATCAAAGACCATCCGCCATCTATCCAAAAATTTATTTCTAATATCATCATGTATGCACCAGTGGATGGGGAACCTTTTAGTTTTAGTTTTAATAGTGCCATGTTCTCTTAGATTTTTAAACAATGCACATATGTTACCTCTAGTTATGTCCTTTTTTCTTACATCTTTATAGGATAATATTTTTGCATAATATCTTATTTGTTCTTCTCTCTTAACACACCAAATACCCAATTGAGCACTAACAAAAGCTACATGGCTCATAATGGACTCAAGGGAGGATGCCAATTGTGCTCTCATAGGATTAGTTTTCTCGCAAGCTTTAAACCTACGAATGATTGTTTCTAATTTATTTTTCCCCTTTTCTATTTCATTCATGATATTGTCTTGGGTGTCAAGAGGAGGTCTTCTAATTGGTGGAGGTTGTAGAAGTTCATGCTCTTCCTCATGAGGGTTTTCATTTTGATTTTGTTGATTAGGCTAGGGATTTGGTGGTTGATTGTTCACATTTCCTTATATGAAACCAATTTTATTTTAAATAAATAAAAAAACTTGAAGAAAAACTTTAAAAAATATACAAAATAATGTTAAAACATACAAAATAATATAGAAACAAAAGTAGAAAACATACTTGATGATCTTGATCTTGATCTCTGATGATGAGGAGTCATTTTGAGGAGGAGAGTGAACATAAACAACACTTTCTACAAAATGCATGCACACCATTGAGAGTAGAGAAGGAAACAAACAAAAAGAAAGAAAGAAAATGAGATGGGTTGTAGGTTGTAGCCCATAAATATAAGATTTAAAAATCACGCACACACTATAGCATGTAAATGCTATGTCTTTAGCTCCACAAGCCTTAAGCTTGTGGATACCAAGCCATAGAACATGCATGCTATTGCAAATTTGAAAATAAAAGATGTGTGTCATCTTTTTGGAATCACTACTTGGTGTATTCACCCTTCAAATGGTACATATTGACCTGGAGTAATTAATTCACCCCCTTTCCCCCCCACCCCTCAGTTATTCTAATCATTTATAACATTGGGGTGTCCATCAATTTGGCCTCTTCTAGACCAAATTTCTTTAGAATTCCTTCACATTTTTTTTTTGTCCAATAAAGATTCCTCCCTTGAGCTAGAATGCATGTAATCCAATGAAGAACTTGATTTATCCAATCATGGACATCTCAAATTCTTCCTTCATGGCTTTGGAAAACTCTATACACATCTTGTCATCTCCTCCAAAGATGGTGTCATCTACAAATATCTCTACATTCAGCAACCCAACTTTTGTTTCCTTCTTTAGGTAGATTTTGTTGTTGTGACTAGCTCTTATGAATCCAATATTGATCAGATATGAGTGCAACCTCATAGAACAAGCTCTCAGTACCTTCTTTATTCTATATAAGGATTTCTAAAGTCTGCATACTTGATTAGACTCCCTTCTCTAATCTTTAATCCTTCTTATTGTTCTATGTGCACCTCTTCCTTCAGTACTCCATCTAGGAATATGGATTTCACATCCATTTGGTATATTTTGAAGTTTTTGTATTTTATAAAGGATAGTATTATTATAACTTCCTCTATTCTTGCCACCAATGAAAAGGTTTCTCCATATATTAGGCCTTCTTCCTATGCATAACGTGTGCACACAAGTCTAGCCTTGTTCATAGTCACTTCTCCATCTACATTCATTTTCTTTCTAAATACCATTTTTTTTCATATGATATTTTTTTTTTAAAGGTAGGTTACCAAGGTCCAATGTAACTATTTTACTATTTGGTTCATTTCTTCCTCCATGGCATTACTCCAATTTACATCCTTTAAAGCTTCTCTTCTAAATTTGGGCTCTATCTATGAGAATAGAAAAATTTGTTAGTATGAATGATGTCGGTATTCCTTTGGGGAAGTCTATTAGCATTTTTGGATAGATGATTGAGTTTTTATGTTTTTCATATATGACTTTCTTTGTCATTCATGTCAACATATATGCTTCTAGTTATGACGGTTAGAGCTGTAGAGGAAGTTTTGGTCAATGTGGCCAGAGGCTGTAGAGTCATGTTCTACGGGCTTATATTCATAATGTTCAAAATGTCTTGATGATGTATCCATGTTTAGAGAAAGTAATTTAAAGTTTTTCATGAGTTATGAAATATTTGTTGAAGATTGGTTAGAATAAAATTTGGAGAGAATAATTTACGATTAATTGATTTGTATCTATTTAATGAGATGAAAACTTATTTATCAAGCTTAGTTTTTGGTTGAAGGAATTTTCATGTTGATATATTTAAGGTAGCAGATGCTAGTGATGATTGTGTGATGGTTTTTTAAGCATAGTGTGTCATATGCTCACTATCAGGTTGACTATGTATTGTAATTTATTTTGGATAGAAAATTGTAATGTAACGTGTAATTTAATATCTTATTGAGCTTTTTTATTATTCATTGTACATAAGGGAAGCCTCAAGGATACTTGGTATAAAGGAAATATTTTTTCCTTGGTTGTAAGTGTAAGATTCATTTTTGTGATCAAGATTGCAATTGATAAATTGAAGAGAATTTTATGTTATCAAAGTAGAAGATGATGTTGAGGACTTCAAAGGAACTATATTGGAAATTAAGTTGATGTATCAGTTAGTTCACCCTTGGATTATTAGATGTTGTATTTTTTTTTATGCTAAAAGATAGAACTATTAATGTCTAATACAACCATGAATAGGAGGATTTTAAGCCATGTTGCAAATCTAAAAGGTAAAAATTTGTGGTTAGTCCAAAAATCCCCCCATAAACTTAAGTGAGGATATTTAAACCTATGTCCAAGCTCTTATACCACTTATTAACTATCATATTTTTCCTTTCACTAAAAGATTGACCTATAAACATCCAATAAATCAACATGAGTTATAGAACACAAGAGGTGATTAAGCCACGTCGTAAACCTCGAAGGTAAACATCGACAATTAGTCCAACAAGACTACCTCTCTTCACTTCCTTCTAGTCATCACTCCAACATACTTGTCTTTAATATTTGATCTATTGAGTAGCATCTCCTAACATACTTAGCTAGCACTAGTTCTCCTTTAGCTACTCCTTCTCTATTTTCTTTAGGTTGTACCACTTTTACTAGTATAGGTACTTGTTCTTATGTTGTCTCTACTGGTGCCTCTCTTCTCCATTCATGTTAGAGAACTCATCTATCTTCACACTAATAGATTCTACAATTTTGTTTGTCTAGATGTTCAAAAACCGATATGCCTTGATATTTGTAGAGTATCCCAATAATATACCTTCATCACTTTTTGACTCAAACTTTCCTTTACATCCATCCCTCTTTATGTAGAATTTGATTCCAAATAATTTGAACTAACTTACTGATGGTAAGTGTCTAGACCATAGCTCATAGGGTGTTTTATTTGTACCCTTCTTCAACTATACTCTATCCAAGGTGCACACTATTGTTCTTATAGATTCTCTATAGTAGATTTGTGTAGCAGTATTTTCAATCATCAATATTGTAAAATAGTCTATGATTTTTCAATTTATTCTCTTCGTTAAACAATTTTATTATGGTTTCCTAGGAGATGACATTTCTCTCTTGATCCCTTGTTCTTCATAGTAACTATCCAATTCTTGTGAGGTGAACTTACCTTGTTAGTTTTATTTCAAGCACTTCAATACCTTACCGATCCATCTTTCTACCTTGGCTTTGTAGGTTTTGAATATGTGAAAAGATTCTAACTTCCCCTTTAGATTAAAAGTCCAAATCATTCTAGAAAATCATCAATGAACAAAATAAAATACTTATCACCAGATGCACTCTTATTCCTCACAGGACCACACAAGTTAGAGTTCACTAAGTCTAAGATTTTTTAGAAGTAAATGGTTTACTAGAATAAATAGAACTAGAAAACTTACCTAGTTGACAATCTTTACATGTGATATTTTCAGGTTTATTGATTGTACTCAAGCCTCTTACACATTTTGTTCTTCCTACCTTGAAAATAATTACAAAATTTACACGACATAACATCCTATAGGACAACCAACTAATGTCATACTTAGAAATATAACAACTATTTATGGATGTGTTGAGGTGGAAAAAATTAACTCTACTTTTTTCGCTTGTACCCAATAGCTCACCTATCTTATCAATAATTCTATAAGACCCTATCCTTTGTCAAACTCAAATTATTACCCTTATTAGTTATATGGGCTACACTTAAAAAGATTATATTTGAGACCTTCTACTAGATAAAAATATTCATAGTTAATGAATTCATTTGTTGATACAATGTACTTAACTACCACTATAGAAAAAGATTTTCTACCAAATCTTACCATTCCTCCATCGCACTCCTCCACTTTATGGAACTTGCTTCTGTCACCAGTCATGTGATTATAACATCCACTATATATGATCAAGTCTTTATTGTGGTTGGTGATTTATATTAGGGATATTTCTACCCATTCCTCTATTATAGAAATGATCTCTATTTCATCACCACCCTTTTCATCTGAGATGGTTGACTCCTCATCAATTACACCTGCCTCAATGATCTAACATCACTTCTTTTCTTTAACTTTGAAGTTTGACCATATTTTATTTTCTTTCTTGATAGGCTTGAGACATCTATTAGCAAAGTGTCCTACCTTTTTGAACTTGAATCATTTGAAAGGAAACTTACCCTTGTACTTCCCTTTACCTCTTGGTAATGTTATTTTCAAACAGAGTTGTTTGACTTCTTTAACATATAGATTCTCAAGGTTTCTTGAATATTTGGAAGTTCTTTCTATATTTCTTTTTTGGGGTGAAATAGCTGTGATTAAGGCTTTGAATGTAACCTCACCCTTTGGTTGACTTGTTTCTTAGTTTCTTATCTCAAACACAATCAAATTTCCTATCAAGGCATTGAAAGATACCTCAACCTTTTTATTGATCTTGGTTTGAATAAATGGTTGATACTCTTATGGCATACTTGGGTAGAAAGGTTCTCAATATATTTTTTACCACATCATATTTTTGTAGTGTGCCTCCAGTAGATCTGATGGATAGCATCACATCCTTTACCCTCTTGTCATATTGTTCATTGTCTTCTCCTTCTTGCATTCTGATCTTTTCATACTTCCCTCTATGGATATTAAATTTAGCTTCCTGGACATACTTGTCTCTATCATACACAATCTTGAGCTTTTACTACATCATAATTAGTATGAAGATACCCTAGATCTACATACTCAATGTGTGAAATGGTTCCAGCTTGAGTATCAATCGTAGCCAAATGGATATATTTGTCCTTTATTTGATTAACACTAAGTGGAGTTGCACATTCAACATAATTGGTCTTAATGTGATTCCAGTACCCTTTTCAAAGAGTTTTAGTCTCATCTTTTTGCACCATAGGTAGTAATTTTCTTTTTGAAAACTTTAGTGCTTCTCTCTTCATCATCTTGATCTCTTACCACTAATTTTTGGACTACTTCCTTCAGAGGTCCTAGGCTCTAATACTAATTTTTGGTCCACACACAAACAAATATACTAAGAGGGGTCGCTGGGTGGGGATGAATTAGTATTTTGTGGATAACTTCATACTCTTTCACCTTTCTCACCCTCACACTAGTCTACTATTAGTAATGACTTTAATTCAACCAATTTTGGATTAAGCCAAAATAATTAAGACACATATAGCATCGCATAATAGAAGTATTTATCTTCTAGAAACCTGGATAGGATTAAAATCATGGTGTGTGAGACAATCCTCACAAAATTTACACTCTCCTAAAGTGTGCTTACCCAAGATCTTATCTCTTTTAGAAGATATCAAAGAAACTATCAAATGTCACCTAATTAAAAGATTTATTATAGACTTGTAAGAGTCATGCTTGGTTAAGAGAAGCTTGAATAAATGACTTTGGAGAAAAAATAACATGACACCCTATTAGGGGACTTGTATACAAAGAACTTGTCAAAGTTTTCCCTCAATGAGACGTGTTGTTGTAGTGATTATAAAATAATAGAGGTTTTTATTTAATTCAAGGAGCTACTATATTTAGCTAGAAATAGATCACTAGGATATACTTGAACCTATCTAAAGTTTTCTCTACTCTTCCTTGGCTCTATAACTCGGACACAATCAGTATGCGCTCAACTCTACTAGCTTCAACACTCTCCACTCAGAGTATTGTTTGGTTCACCCACTCACTCCAACAAAATGTTTTCCCAAACATTATTCTTGGCTCTTCCTCATCAATATTTTTCTTTTGATATTATGGTTAGTTGAGTTATGTGGCTTCTTTCTCTCACACGTTGCAATCTAAGTTGTTCTTCAAAATGATCAAATTTTTATATCATCTTCACACACTCTATTTTAAACCCTATTTTTAGAATCGAAATTTTATTTCTCCAGCCTATGTTTAGTTTGTACTCTTATCTTCATCCTGTGTCATTCTTATTAGATGCACCTTGTATGAAAAGAAGTCATGAATTTTCTATGACATCAATAGCTTTCTTTGCTAGAGTGAATTAAAATGTGAATTCTTTTTTTGTCCTCAATGTGACAACACCATCACTATTAAATTCAATGTTAGATGTGATCCACGTCCTTTGTGAGATGGTAGTCATGGGTATCTTTTCTCTACACTTCCATCCTACTAGAGTGCCTCATCCTTTCTTCACATTGGTTGGTCATACCAACTTGTCTTCTTACTTGATGACACTCTTCATATCCATACATAGTCAGCATAATTTTATCAATGTATAATTGCTCCTTTTATTGACTTATCTTGGCTTGTCCTTCTTACTTCTTCAATCACACATATAAACTAGAGCCACACTTATGTGTTCATAATACTTTCATTGATCATGGCTTAATATCGGTCAATCTTCCATCTTTTCCTTGACAACCAAATCATAACTGGTCACACTAGCACCTTCACTAGTCAAGTCCCTTTGAATTTTGGTAGTTATGCCAACAAATTAATTTCACCTTGACTTCAAGAGAACTGAAGCTATGCAAGTATGACATATTTTCAACTTGTATAGAGTTGAGAGGATGTTGATTCAGAAAGACTAAAGGAGTTTTGTGGTCTCACTTTATAAATTTTAATTTTAGGGTATGACAATAGTTTTTGTTGTGCAAGAATGTTGGATGAATGTTGCACATGTATGATAGGTGTGATAGATGTGTCATATTCCATACATTTTAATTTTCTATTTAGATTTTTCTCTTGTGAATTTATATCCATAAGAAGAAACACTTCTCTCCATGTCACCCACTCATAATTATATGAAACAAAGTAAAATAATTCAATCCAAACTACTTATCCAACAAAGTAATATGTGATTCAAGTGCATTGAAAAAGAATTATTATATTAAAAAAAATTGTGTCTTGTATGTCAACTTCACATCCTCTACCATTCCTACTTTAAATAATAACATGACTTACATTCACATTGCTTTCAATAGTTTTACATTTCTAGAACACTCATTACCATGATGTGGGATCTTTGTAATTCCTTTAGAGACAAATATTTTTTTAGGTGTAGGGTCTTTCAAGTTAGAGGAAGTGTCAACACTATTTGGGTTTCTGCCTACCTATGGAGATTGTTTTTTACATACCATTGAACTTCGGGTTTTCCTTTACAAGAAACATCATTTGTGACACTTGCCAGAATTCTAATTTTAATGTGTTGTTTCGACATGTCTCTTTCTTTTGCAAGAACATTGAATGCCTACTTTCCATCTATACAAAACTCTTAAGAGCTATATCCTTGTAAGAGTTTGCTTTAGGTCAAAATTCACCCAAAATCAAGGAACTCAAACACAAGCACAACAGTAGACCAAAAGAGTATGGTCTAAATATCAATATGTATTTGATTCAATGTGAAAGTATGATAGGAGTGCCTATATATAAAGGCCTCTAGAATGCTTCTAGAATGCCTAGGAATCAGCAACATGATAAATCAAACAACTAGGCACATGTCCACCAGATGTGGAATATCCTCCATTAAGCATAGGAGTAAGTGCAATGATAAGAGGATAAGCCTACAAAGGTGTAGCACACAAAATAATGTTGTAGACACCATGTGCTAAAATAGGAGTGCAAATAACTATGATGTCCACATGACAACTTAGTTAAATATGCAAACTTCAGTGTTGTAGACACCATGTGCTAAATTAGTGTTGCTTACTTCTATGTTGTCAACATGACAACTCATAAAAGTATGCAAACTCCTAAGTGTCTCACCTAAGAAATAATAAAATAATGCATAATAATAAAATAATGTATTAACCTAAGTAAACTTACATAAAGTGTAAATAGTAAATATGTATTTACACCAACACCCCCCCTTAAGTGTAACTTAGTGGAATGTGTTCACAAAAACTAGGATGAAATGCATAATGGGTCCCGGCTACTAGGCCATGTTAGGTACCCATGTACATAATGAAATGAAATCTCTCATAAAGTAGAGAAAGAGGGAAAGCCTCATGGGAAAAACCCTCCCCCAAAAAAAGAGATGAAAAGACAAGATGCATGGATGGATGGAGTAATCAAGACCCCCTCCCCCCCCCCCATTACAACATACATCAAGTATATACAATAGTGAAGAATGAGAAGGAAAAAACCCCATCAGAGGAAAAAATCCCCCCATAAAAGAGAAGAAGAAGAGAGACAAGGTAGACCCGCCCCCCACCCCCGCCTTAATGAAGAGGACCAATCAGTTATAGTTTCTCTAATGGAGAAGGTACAAGTGATATGCTTCCCCTGTGTGTAGAAAGAATCCCAATGATCAATGATGCATCTAAAACCTGCTCAATTATCCATGTGTTGTTGCTAATGGTTGCTCCTTCCACCATTGTGAAAAAGAATGAGTGCAGATTTGGCAAGGATGGATGTAGAACCTGTCCCAAAGAACCCACTATCTCCTCAAATGATAAAGAGAACTCCTATAACTGTTGTACATAAGGATCCATAGTCATATAAACCTATGAAGATCGATCATGTAGAGAATGGACATGAGGGTCAGAGTGAGCCCTCACAAAAATAGAAGAAGGATCTTCTTCATCAACAAGAAGATGTATATCATTGATGATGTCCCCCAAATTTGCTATGTATGACTCCATGAACAAACTTGAAATATTTGTCATGAAGTCATCCACTGATGTTGAAACTAGAAGACAAGGTGTACTCTACTATACTTGACCTATCACTATGGCAATGTATGCATGTGGAATGGGTTGATGATGTGACCTCTCTCTACATCTATCAATAGGATCCCATAAATCTAAGTTTGTTGAATCACTATCGCTAGTGTCACTATCAGTTTCCACAATGTATGAAGTGTGGAGAGGATTAGAGGATAAGCTGGGTGAACTTTCCTCAAAGTGAACATCCCTGTCTACAAAGATCTCATGAGTCTACCTTAACACCATCTTCATATCTGATGAAAGTACAAGGCCTTGGTGGTGGTGCCTTGCATCCCCTAGAAGATATTTTTTCCCATGTTGGACAATCCAAGACTCTTAAGTGTTTCACAACTGGTTTTCTGTCGCACCATACCTCAAAAATTGTCTTACCATCTAAGGCATTATGAGGAGACCTATTAAGTATGTGAGTGGCACTGCTTATTGCTTTGACTTCAAGTGTTTGATCAAGAGACTTGGCTTGTATCATGCAACTTGCCATGGACTTAAGAGTTTGTATCCTCTGTGCTGCAACATCTGTCTTGTGCGGACTGAATGCAAGTGGATTCTGAAGATCAATACCCTCAAGTTGCAAAAGTCTTTAAGTCTTGTATTCACATGTCTACTTTCATTATCCATCTGAAGAACCTTGATGGCTCTCCTTATTTGTTATTCAACATGACACTTAAAAGCTTGAAGCTTGTCAACCACTTCATTCTTATGATGAAGAAAGTAGACCCATGTGTATCATGAAATGTCATCAATAAAAGTGAGTATGTAGTAGCCTTGGTTGACTGATGTCGCTACAAAAGGACTTGCTAAAACTGTGTGAACCAACTGAAGAACAATTGGTGCTCTTGAAGACTTCCCTTTATCAAACTTCTCCTCGAGATGCATATCCACTGAACATGATGAACATTCACCCTTAGAAAAGTTGATTATAGGTAGACCTTTGACCATGTTTTTTGAGAAAAGTTGTTGAAGATAGCAGAAGGTAAGATGACCATACCACTCATACCATAATTTGGTTTGTGGAGGAGATTGATTTAATAAGGCATGTGAAGGAGACTTAGGCACAAAGTGGGAGAAGGAATAAAGCCTCTTGTCATGATTGACTTTCCCCACTATAACCAATGAATCATCTATGAGACTACGCACCATTATTGAATCTAGAAGGAACTCAACTTTGTTGCCATCTCCAAGGTGAGTGATTTGGTAACTTGAGAGGAGATTAGATCTAAGGTTTGGACCATAGAGAACGTCTTTGAATTCCCCATTTTCCATCTCCACATGTCCTGTCCCATCAACTTCCATTTTGGTATCATTTCCTACAAAGATATGCGATACCTACAACTACTTCAATGAAGAAAGGTGTCCCTTTGAAGAACCCATATGATATGAGGCACCTAAGTCAAGAATCCATTCTAATGAAGAACTTGATCCAGCCATAAGTGCTTGCCCTTTTACCTTAGAAGTGGTAGTAGTTAAATCCTTGGAAGCATTAGGCACTTGAATTTTGTTCTTCTTGTGTAGGTTTTTCAACTCATTGATTCTCTTAGTCTTGCAAAGATGCTCATCATGATTTGGTTTCTTGCAATATGCACAAAAATGTTTGTCCTTCTTTTCATTGTTTCCCTTCATGTTGGAAGACTTATTGCATTGTTGTAAGGAGGATTATTGTGTCTCAGATTATGATTTTTGCTTCCACTACTTTTTCTTGCTATTGCTTCAACTTTGTCCTTGTTGACTTGATTGGTTCTCATCACTAGCCACCAATGCTTTGGTCTTTGATGACGTGAGAAGTCTCATATCTATCAAGTGAGATTGTTCAAAAATCAACATTTCTGTAAATGCATCAAATGTAGGCTTTTGGAAAGCACTTCCCATGGTTAACCTATGAGTATTATAATTCAAAAAAAAGGAAGCATACTCTTAAGGTAGCCTCTTTAGGATGTGATGAATCAACATATCATCCTTCATGGGATTACCAAAATCTTTAAGTAGTGCTCTAAACTCTTTGGCTTTGTTGATATAATCTTGAATTATGTCAAAATTCTTTGGATCCAAGAGAAGTAGGTCATCCTCAATTTGGTATCATTTTTCCTCATCCACCTTACCATACAATGATTCAAGTTTGTCCCAAGCATGTTTGGATTCCTTGAAATTGGAAATGTGGAAGAAGAGATCTCTATGTACATAAGTCCTGATAATTCCTAAAGCTTGTCATTCTTTAATTTTCCAATCAGAGAGTGTTGTAGCATTAGTAGGTTTGAGAATTGTACCATCAACATAAAGATTTAAACCTTTTGCCATTAATCTACTCCATACAATATCTTTCCATGTAGAATAATTGTGTGGAGTTAGAAGTGAACCTTTAGGTGAACCCATGATGCAAAAAAGTAAAAGAGCACAAAAGAGAGACGCAAGAACACAATACACACCCCCTTATTCACTTAATCAAAGAACACCCCCCCCCCCCCCCCCAAGAAAGACGCTTTTGGCACTTTATATATAGTGTGTGTACAATAGGCCACTTGTTAAAAAGTACAAAGTGGACTTTTGATTTTGTTGTTTACAACTTCCTTTTGAGGCTCAAATCTATCACTAAGCACTGTAGCTCAGATGTACACCAATTTTGAAAAGTAATTAAAGCATTACAATGCAAAAAAGGCCCTAAGTTAGAAAGTGATATTTTTGTCCACACAACCTTATAATCTGATTGCAAATCTAGAAATTAGATGAAAAATTAAGCACTTTCAAAAAAATGAAACCTAGAAAATTGTCTAGATGAGCCCATATGGAGTGTTTCAAGTTGCAAAATGTAGGATTGGATAGGTATAGTCACCAAAAAATGTAATTTATGAAAAATACGTGTACCACAACTAGAAAAGAATAACACCACTAAATTTTTTAGGAAATTCTACACAAAATTTTAAAATAAACGCACCTAATTTGGAGTCTAGATGACTAAATTATGGCCTCCCAATGTTAGTTTGTCAAATCAAGACTACATCTAGAGAGGGGTCTAGGCAGAAAACTACTGTGTTAAATTTGATGGTCAAATGACTGTCATAGTAGTTCAAAAGTTTCTAGGAATGATGTCAGACAACTATTAAATTTAGGCTCATGTCTAGCTGACGATAGCAGAAAAACTAGCCCCTAGATGACGTTAGTGATGACATGACCTATACGAATGACATGTGATGGTAGAAAAGTATAGCTCTTGTAGTGTTGACATGGTTGTAGTCCTATGTGGCTTATTATCTGGTAGACACGTATCCGATGCTAAGTCATCAGTGGGTGACTAGGACTACATGGTCCAACTCAACTCTATGTTTGATGTGGCATGTCACAAAAAAAGTGGCTATTGCCACATGGCGGGATCAAATTTCTTCATGTGTCTTGCGCAGTGTAGTCAACGCCGCTGGTCTAAACGACTTCCAATGGCAAAAAATAAACTGTTGTCGGGAGCTTAGTGCTACCAAGAACAAATAAATACTTGTCGTCGGGGGAGCGACAATCATTGTAGTTGTCAAAAATGTAAAAAACAACATGCTAGATATTAAGTTTTGGCAATTTAGCATCAAAAAATGTTGGGATATTAATCTCACATTCAATGGGTAAACATTGCAAACAGTGTATAAATGAAGCACCCCACAGTGATAAACTAAACAAATCTAGCTAGATTGTTGTGAGACTCGGCTGCCAGGAAGTATATTGTGTGCATCGTGGAATGTAGTTGCTTGGCCAAAAAATTTAAAATGGTCATCGGTTATTGTTGCTAGTTTGTGAATGCAACTGCCTGATATGGTAAAGGTCAAAAATATGTGACAACTACATAAAAAGAATATTCTCTCCAGTACAGAATGAATTATTCCACCCAGGGTCTAGGGCCAAGGTGTCACTACCCAATGGCTATAAAAAAAATTCTCTATAGGACGACCTTGCCTAATTTTTTTTTGAAAAATATTCTTAAAATAGAAAAATAATGCTGACAAAATTATAGAGAAAATTAAAATATCGATCTAAATTAAATTAAATTGCAGATCTAATGATCATACTCGAATTTGCAAATCAAACCTTCGGGTGCCAATTTGTAAAAAAATTTTGACTCAAAATCAACTTTGGCCTAGGGCAGGTGAATTTATAGCCAATTTTCATAGAATCGACATTCTGAATGCAATGGCAAGATCTATTCTAGCTCTAGATGCTCCCAATGATAGCGATACTCTGGATTTGGGTCGAAGTGCTAAAGCAACAAGATGGTCTCAAATGGCTATGTGAAGAGAGATTCTCCAAGCTCTAATACCATGTAAGAATTTGTCTTAGGGAAAAATTCACCCAAGATCAAGGAGCTCAAATGCAAGCACAATAGTAGACCAAAAGAGTATGATCGTAATATCGATATGTATTTGATTCAATTTGAAAGTACACAAGGAGTGCCTATATATAAAGGCCTCTGGAATTCTTCTAAAATGCCTAGGAATCAGCAACATGATAAGTCATACAACTACGCACATGTTCACCAGATGTGGATTATCCTCCATTAAGCACAAGAGTAAGTGCGATGATAAGAGAATAAGCCTACAAAGGTTTAGCATGCAAAATAATGTTCTAGACACCATGTGCTAAAATAAGAGTGCAAATAACTGTGTTGTCTACATGACAACTTAGTTAATTATGCAAACTCCAATGTTGTAGACACCATGTGCTGAATCATAGTTGCTTACTTTTGTGTTGTCAACATGACAACACATAAAAGTACGCAAACTCCTAAGTGTCTCACCTAAGAAATAATAAAATAATTCATAATAATAAAATAAGGCATCAACCTAAGTAAACTCAAGTGAAGTGTAAATAGTAATTACATATTTACACCAATAATCCTCAATATACTTGTAAGCCAAATATGAACCTCAAAGCATAAGAGAAGGGCCATTCTTGTCACCCTCATGACCCCCTTAAACCCCCATGCCTAAACACAGAAGCCCCTTCTTCTTTGTCTCCTCTAACCTTCTCTTCTATTTTCATATCATTCATAATTCACATCTCTACAATACAATTCCCTTCTTCCATGTGCGTAGTGAGAGTTTCAATTGATTTTTCCACAAGGGGTCATACTTCAATCAGTAGGATTATGACTCTCAACTTCTAGATTGAGAGCACAATTATCTTTGTGTAAAATAAGAAATATTTAGTTATATATGGTTTTTATTTGTTGTTTCTGTTCATAGCTCAATCAAAGGCAATAGTTAGGATTGAAATAGAGAATAAAATTATATAGGTTTATTCTATATCTCCAATTCAATTTATATTTTAGTATTTAAATTTTATTTCTTTTTTAACAAGTTCACATGACCCTTATTTTTCAATGACACCCCTTATTCATGCTTTAACACTTTGTAGGCACACTTATTCCTTTATAATAATCTTTAATTTAAGATCTTATTTATTCATGATATTTATATTCCTACATAGCTTTTATTCAATATCTATTATTTCTTTGGAACATGATGTTGATTATAACAACTATTATATGCTTTCACCTATCAAACGATGGTGTGTGCTTACTTGGTCAAGCATTATAATTGATTTACATAGATGGCTATTGATGGCACTACATGTCCAAAATAATTTCTCTCTATTTTCTTTCTCTCTTTCATCATGATGATGAGTGTGATCCAAAATTTTGATGAAAAAAATCCTTACACAATCGATTCCAAAAGCAATAACCGAATAAAACACTAAGTGGAGTGAAAACAAATGACAATTATAAATATGTACTAAAGAAACCAAATTTGTAAAATCATTCTAGAAAATTGATGTCTTCTATAAGATATATATATATATATATATATATATATATATAGTGATAGAATTAATAATATGTGTTATTCAAATAATTTTTATAATTTATCAAATTTATTAAGTCAAAAATAACATGAATTTCTTATTCTTATTTGTGTTTAGTTAATTTTAAATTTACTTAATTGACACAAATCAACGTCGAAGAAAAGTTTATATCTCTTTATATAGTGTACAAGATGTCAAATACTGAAAAAGAAATATACTTGAAAACCATGTCAATTAAGTAAGTGAATTTTTGTTTTATAAATATATTGTTAAAAAAGAAAAAGAAATTAAAAATAGCTAAAATATTCTCATCATTTGAAATAAAGATAAAAATGAAATTTTTCAAACACCAAATTTTTAAGACAAATTATAATTGGAAACGTCTAATTTTTTTTTGTAAAGTTTACCAGTTTTTAGTTAAAATTATATTGCATCTTTCGTTACTTTTCCTATTATTTTTCTCTTTCATCAATTATCATTTTAAAATTTTAAAAAATATATATAGATATGGTTTCTCAAATTGAGTTAGCCAATGAAACTCAAATTGAACTTGATTGTAAAAATACATTTTACACCAAAATTAAGATTAGAGAAAGATTTCCTATATTACATTTACAAGAGTTGCAATCTACCAAAACTTCAACTTTTAGTATAGTAAATTTAAATATACATTTATTGCCTTACTACCTTGTTCAATACATTACATAAAGCCTCTATTTATAGAGGTCTGATAACTCTCTAGATTACCACACATCTTTATTACATATATTAAAATATATTGTATTGTTTAATATGGGTGGTTAGGGAGGCTAGTATGACTAAATCTCTCTTTCTGAATGGATGGTTGGGGCTTGTGGATGATGGGTTGGTGAGAGAAATTAATTCTGCCAACTCTCCCCCTTAATTTATGTCATTAATAAGATTTACATCGCTAATACCAAATTTTTCTTGTAAATATTCAAAGTTGTGCTTTGGTAATGCTTAAGAAATATCTCATCAACCCCAAATCTATCATTTAAAATTCTTTCATCATTTTTTACTTGAACATGTCTATTGATAGATTTCTAGTGAATATCAAGTCATCAACATACAAACACACAATCAAAAATTCGACCTTCCTTATTAGTGTTTAAATACAATGTAAGCTCACTATTACTTCTATTGAATTGATTACTTATCATGTATCAATGAATCCTCTTATACCAAGCCCTAGGAGCTTGTTTGAAACCATAAATTGTCTTTTTTTATTTATATACTTTGTTTTCATGCACACAAACCTCATAACCAAGTAGTTGTTTAACATAAACTTCTTCATCAAGAAAATCATTCAAAAATGTTGATTTTACATCCATTTGATACACTTTCCAATTATTTCATGCAACTATTGCTAAAATAGTTTGAACTATGTCAAGTCTACCAACTGGAGCAAATGATTCATTGTAATCAACCTCATGTTGTTGTGAAAAAACTTTAGCAACTAGCCTTTCCTTATGCTTAAAAATTTCACCTTTTGCATCAAATTTAGTTTTATAGACCCATTTGACTCCTATACATTCTTTTCCTTTAGGTAAATTCATTAATTCCCATATTTTATTTCTTTCAATAGATTGAATTTCTTCATTCATTTCCTTGATCCATTTATCTTCTTTAATTGCTTCTTCAAAATACAATGGATCATAAGAAAATAAAGCAAAATTTGAGCATATGTCTATATTTTCTTCGTCTTGATCATATATCTCTTTTAAGCTTCATGTTTTCTTATCTTCTTACCTTGGTTTTGAGAATGTAGAATTTGATTCATCACTTACATTTGAATATTGAGGTGATGCTCCTTGTACAAAGTTCCTTGGTGGAGTACATGGTGGTATTTGAATACCTTCTTCCTTTGATTCATCTACACTTTGAAATATTGGTGATCTTGTTGTGACTTTTTTGTTATCATTTCCACCCCATGAATCCTCTTCATAAAATTTAACATCTCTGTTGATGATCAATTTCTTTGAAATAGGGTTATACAATCTATAAGCTTTTGATTCCTTAGTGTAACCAATAAAGATAGATTTTTCACTTTTATCATCCAACTTTTTTCTCAATTTAGATGGCACCAATGAATAACCAAAACATCTAAAAAATCTAAAATGGGATACATTATGTTTCTTACCATTCCATGCCTCCTATGCAATTTTGTTCTTAACACTCATTGTAGGACTGCTATTCAAGATGTATACAACACATGCTACTACTTCTGCCCAAAACTCATTAGATATATTTTTGGCCTTCAATATACTCCTTTTCATTTCCATTATGGTTATGTTCTTCCTCTTTGCTACACCATTTTTTTGTGATGTGTACCTTGTGCTATACTGCTTCTTAATTCCATGACATCTGCAAAATTCTAGAAACTCATTAGAACTAAATTCACCACCTCTATCAAATCATAATACCTTGATGTAGAGACCACTTTGTTTTTCAACCAAAGTTTTAAACTCCTTGAATTTTTCCAAAGCTTCACTCTTTTGTTTGAGAAAGTATATCCAAGTCTTCTTGCCAAAATCATCAATAAATGTTAGGAAATATATACTTCCTCCTAAAGATGGAGTTTGAATAGGTCCACATATATTAGTGTAAACTTATTCCAATGGTGCTCTTTCTCTATATGAACCTCCTATCAAAAATCTTTCTCTATGTTATTTTGCCAATATACAACTCTCACATGAAATTGGTGGTTGCACTATTTGAGGTAATCCTTTCAGAATAATTTTCTTTTGTAAAAAGCTCAAAGCATCAAAATGAAGATGACCAAACGTCAAATGCCAATGCCACAACTGGTTTAAGAATACTATCTTGAAACTAACTTCTTTTTCTACTTAAATGAAATGAATCTGGAGGGCAAACATTTGATTTTTTTTCATGTTGACCCTTGCAATTAACCTTCCACCGAGATTTCTATCCATAATTGTGTGAACATCATTATAAAAGGAATCTTTGCAACCTTTTTGCGTTAGTTGACCAACACTCATGAGATTGTATTTTAATTGAGGGACAAAATAGACATTGGGAATAAACCTTTTTCCTCCATTTTTGGTCAAGACATTTATAACATCTTTCCCCATTACAAATATTTTACTCTCATTTCCCAAATTTACATCAGATTTTATAGAATCATCCAAACTAGCAAATAAATCTTTATTTCCTATCATATGATTACTACATCCACTATATAGGAACAACATATCACTAGAAATTTCTTGAGCAACATTACAAGTTATGAATAGACTTCCTAAATTGCTATCAGATACATTTGACTAATTAACACCATTCTTTTCAATCCAGTCTTGTTTCTTTCTACATTCACTTGCAAAATGACCAAATCTCTTACAATAATGACATTGAATTGAAGATTTATCAAACCTTGATGATGGATGCTAGAATGGACTTCTCTCATGTACTATGTTCGAACTCTAAATAGATTAATTTTTTCTTTTGTCTTGATTAGGACCTTACACATCCATCTATGCTTCTACCTCTTCCTCTTCCTCTACCAAAAGATACATGTGATCTAAAAGAATTCTCCAAAGAATAATTTTTATTTTTGTTCATTCTGGAAGCATGAGATAAAAGTGACCTCATTAACTCATCAATAGAGAGCATTGTCAAATCCTTAGATTCTTCAATGACAACAACAATGGCATCAAATTTTCTAGGAAAAATAAGAAGTATCTTTTCAACAACCTTTTGATCAGCCAAATCATCACCATATGATCTAATATAATTAATCACATTCATTACTTGATTAAGAAACTGATCAACTAAATCAGAATCTTTCATACACATTTTTAAAATCTCGCCTTAAAATTTTCAATTGAACAATCTTAACTTTTCATGTCCCTTGCTACATCATTTCTAAAATATCCCATGCAATCTTAAACTTTTTAGCTGTAGAAACCTTAGGAAAATTTGATTCATCTAAATATTTTTGAATTAGAAATAACTCTTTAGCTTCCTTTTTTCCTATTATCTTGTAATGTATCTTTCTCATCTTGTTATAATGTAGACTCATCTTGTGGTTCATTAAAAATTTTCAATAATATCCCATATACCTTGAGAACAAAACAATATTTTCATTTTTATAGCTCAAAATTCATGATTTCTACAAGAAAATTTTGGAACTTGTGGTTGAGCTACACTACTCCCAGATGAAATATTAATACACACATATTACAACTGTGATTTACAATTTTAAAATTTTCTTTACAAAGAAAAACTACCAAACAAGTCTAAGTCAATGACATATAGCTTAAACAAATAATAATAGAATGCTTATTTTCCCCTTTTAACAAATATTTTCTTATTAGATTTCAGCCTTTGAAATCAGTTCATACCTTCTCTCAAACATTAAATTGCCAACATCTTTGTAGCAACTAGACTCTAGCTTTACAAGCTTACTTTATCTGCAATCAACAAAGCATTAGAAACTCAAAGCAACAAATATTTTTCCTTCACTCAGGCTCTTTAGGATCTGATACCAATTTGAAGGCAAAGAGAAAGACAAATATGCACTGAAATAAAACTAATCTTATTGCCTTACTACCTTGCTGAATATATTAAATAAAGCCTCTATTTATAGAGGTCTGAGAACTCTCTAGATTACCAAACATATTTATTACATATATATTAAAATATATTATATTGTATTTAATATGGGTGGTTAGGGAGGCTAGAATGACTAAATTTCTCCTGTTGAATGACGCTAAACAACTGATTGTGGGCTATGACAATGGGTTGGTGGGAGAAATTAATTCTGCCAATATGTTCAGTTATTTGTGGTCAATTGACATGAAATCTTTCAATACTTTTCTAGTTTTTACCTACAATTTTGGGCAAGATGCTTCCTTATAATTTTAAATCTATCTAGCCCTGTAGGCGAGAATATGTTGGCTCACCATTGGAAAGATATAGGAAGTGATATGACAAAAAGGTGATTCCATCATGAAAAAAGTATTTCAGGGCTATGACAATCCTTAAAAGGGGGAGTTAGTTTTTTTTAAAATGAATAGAAAACTTATCTAGTTGTTGTCTACGTACACATTGCCATTAGTCCACTTTCCAATTACTTCTACCTTTCCTCTCTAATTATCACCATAAAAAGTCTCAAAAAATTATCGCACATGTACTAATAGTTGATTACACATGTAGTAATAGTTGATCATTTTTTAGTTTTCTTGGTTGCTGATTGGTCCAGTTGTGCAAAAAGTACTACTTTTTGGGTGAGCAGCTATTAGGGGGTCTTAGTGGTGGGTAATGGGTGAACACTTTAAAATGGCGCTTTTAGACCACCTCACACTCTATGAGTTCTACAAAGAGCTTTGTAAAATACACGATAGTTGAAAGGTTAGCTTTAAGCTTTTCACTAACATACAAAAGTTGATTGGAAAAATTGACAAATTTTGTTATACATATTTGGAACTGTAGGTGTGTGAAGTTAGGTTGGGTGACCACTAGGTCATTTCCCCTAATAGTTTTATTTTATAACTTAAAAAGAGAATAATATATTGTCAAAAAAATGGGTAGATGGGAAAAACAAAATTCAAAGCTCAAGTGAGATTGACTTTTAAAAAGAAAAGAACAATTCAGAAATAATGTTTAATAGGGAAGAAGTTAATTAAAATGAATCAACAAATTTTTTAAAACTATGAGAGATATGTATAAGGAGGTTAAAGAATAATGTGATTAAATGTTAGGAATCATTTTCATAAATTATTTATGTCCATGTCTATGCTCATGTGGAAGTGTATGATCTTAATGGGAGGTAGAAGGGAATGACTCTTTAGTAATTATAAAAGTAGTCATGGCTTCTATATTTAGAAGTGCAAAAAAATGTGTAGGGTCAAGTGTGACTTTATTAATTTGCACTTAAATCTATATAAGAACATTATAGAAAAATATTTAACTATAAAAAAAAAATTATATCAACATTAATAGTAAATATAATATGAAAAAATATAAATGCTAAAAGAATATTCACTTTAAAATTACACTAGATCTAGATAAATTTGAATGCAAAGTGTCACCAATCTTCTAGCAAAACTATTTGCCTTCAAAAGTAGGTAGCCTTAAACCCGTTGAAGAAGTCCTTCCTTGGATTTGGTACAAGCCAAAACATGCTTGATAGTCCTAGGTTGTTCACAAAATGGAGTGTAGGTGTTAATAATATCTAGACCAAAGATGCCCAAGTTAAGTAGAAGATCTTAATAAAGACTACACTAGAGCAATCAATCTCTAAGTTATAAATAGTTGATTAAATAATCTAAAATCCATAGTGCAATTGTCCAAAGAAAATTAGAAGCATTTTCTTCAAATTGAAATTATATTAAATGATAAAAGAATTTCATACATTGGATGTGTTGAAGAGATTAATAATGATAATTTGCAATCCAACATCTATTTATGTATTGTCAGACATACAAAATTTACAAATTGAGATATATATATATATAGGTACTAAGCATACATATGAATATCAGATATTCAAGGTAAACATACAAATATACAATTAGTACGAATTGCCTGACATGGGTTTCTATCACAAGTATAGATAATTTGTACACTTCCAATGAAACACACATATTCATATTGTAAGACATAGTTGAATACAACTGAAGTCATGCAAACACCAAGCTCTAACCACTAAAGGCATATATTACCATGCGCCACAAAAGTGAGAAATTGAAAGATATGATAGACTTGTAAACACAAATTTTCAAACCTTATCCATATCCTTCTCAGTCATATCAGCTTTCTCTAACTCATCATTGTGAGCCGTAACTTTCTTAGTTTCGATCACTCTTAAATATCATACAGTAAGGGAAGAATTAAGCTTGGGAAAAAAAAAGTCAAGTTTGACTATTTAACACTTTTGATCTAAGAATTAAGCTTAGTATGTGATGTTTAAGTCGTTTCGTTTCTTAACCATATCCTCATGACGATCGCATAAAAGAATGCAAGCCACTTGCGTGTGGACAGGCATGCCAAGTCCAAAAGCCCCCATCATTCTAGTCTCATCCACAACCACTCTCCCACGAGCTCAGGAAGAAAAGGAAGTAGACCATTAATGTGGTTAATCTGGCCTTCTTAACCGAGATCTTTCCAACCATGTAGAAAAAGGTGAAATTACCACAACCACATGTGATCAAGCAGGCCCCAAGAATGAACCAAGCCAGCTTGTGAGCCTTGCAGTCAAGCATGGCGTACATTGCGCCATGAAGCCATAGGCCGTAAAGGCAAACGTGGCACAAACCAATAGGTTAGTAGCATGGAGGAATAATATCTTATTTCCTGTTGTGATAGGTGTACTCATCCGGCACATTAGCACCACGAAGAGAGACAGTCAAAAATGAGAAAAAGCTTAAGTGAGTCTAGTCCTGGCAGAATTGGTGCACCCAAGATCTTATCTAATTCTCCATCCTTTACCTCCGTCACGAAACTGCCCGGAGTAGTGAAGGCCGCCATAAAAGACATTGTGGTCAACAGAACTGCCACCACTAACTCTGCATTGCGCCTGACGTCAAATGTTTTGTCCGCCATCTTTACTGAAACCTCGTGTTTCTCCGCGCTGTACAAGAAAGGCTTGCACTTCGAAGGATAACTAGCCAACACTAAAATTATCTTGTCAGATTTAAGGACATAAACTAAAGATTTGTTTACAAAGAAACTTAATTACATTGAAGCATTTTTTACTTGAGGCGTGTCTCCTTCACTTATCTTTGAAAAACAATCTGTTTCTCCAGCCGCACTTACGTTTTCTCCACTTTGCAGGTACTTTTCCTCTCGAGGGGTCATGCACTATAAGAAAGCATCTTGGCCAGCGTTGAAGGGAGAAATGCCAAAAAGGTGCCATGTCAAGTGACCATGAATAGCCAAAGAGAAGGCATGTTCTGGATGGACTCTCCTTTCTTTTATTTATTTTCTACATTCGTTTTAGGGGATGTTCATTTTTCTCTTTATCTTTAAAGCAAGTCTATTATTCAAACATGTCGACCCATATTCTTTCATAGCATAATACGGTATGTTGCATTATTCGATGGTTTAGGCCCCGTTTGGTTGGGGAAAAGGAATTTGGTTCAAAATCTTATTATCTCATAATCAGGTATTCAAAAATCTAGTTTTGCATTTTGGAAAGATAGTTGGACCATTTGGTTGACACAGAAGATGAATATACAAATCCATCTTCTGCGTTTGGTTGCCAATTTAGAAATTGGAATAGAATATGATTGGAAAAATCCCTTTCTTGTGTTTGGTTGTTCATTTTCGAATTGGAATTGGAATTTAATGTAGATTTTTTTAATCTTATTTTAATATGAAAAACAAGTATTATAAATAGATACCAACATTCAAATAAGAATGTGAGTCTATCAAAAAAGTACAAAACACTAGTGCTTGAAATATGTTCAAATTATGAATCTGATCAATAATTCAAAGTAACATATGTAGCATGAGATAAAAGATGGAAAAACAATATCCATGAACTGATGGGAAAGTACAATATCCATGATATGAATGGTGGTGTGAAAACACACCCTTTAATATTAAAACATGGGGAAATCCACAGTCTACACAAACAATATCCATGAACTGATGGGAAAGAACAATATCCATGATCTGAATGGTGGTGTGAAAAATCCATGCTCTGCACCCTTATGCCCCACATTCGGCGAGCAACCCTCTCATATGCTAGTCAATCTTCCCATTACTATTTGTATTGTTAGATGGTCAATCCTACATATGCAAACTAAACATGCTTGAAGAAGTAAAACCTGATTTTTTTTAATGGAATAAACCAAGGAGTAGCATCAAAAATATTGACCATTTAAAAACATGAATAGTAAAAAATCATTAGATAGCTCATTTTTCTATCAACATTTGTCATCTCACAATATCAACAAATCAGGATCAATCAGAAAAACACAAAAGAAAGACACTTTGTGAATACCACTGACAATACTATTAGGTTGCACACATACATAGGAAACCAAATAGAGAAAAAAAGACAAGAAATAAAAAAATATCCAAGAAAATTAGGAATATGAATATAACATGGGACATAATCATGAACTGTACAATCATCTATCAGAATAACAAAAACAGAAAACTACTTTCTCAATACTTTTGATAATCTTGTTAGCAAGAACATACATAGGAAATCAAATAGGGACAAGAAGAGACAAAATAAAAATATATCCAATCAAATTAGGACTTATAGATATAACATGGGACATAATCATGAACTATACAATCATCTGCCAAAGTACATTTCTATCAGCATATGCTCTCAAGTTCTACAATTGAGCATTCATCATTTGCTACTCGGTGTATTCCACATAAGTATAGTTCAATTATAGCTCTAATTAGCAATGAGTTCCAATTTAGTGTTGTCATAGATCAATGTAATACCATTAAACAAAGGTAACTCATCAACTGGAATTACTTCATATGCCAATCATGCCAATGCCAATGAAACGAACAACTAAACTATGTAACAATTTGGTGTTGTAATGAGTTCCAATTTAGTGTTGTCATTGATTCAATGCAATACCCCTAAATAGAGCCAACTCACCAACTAGAATAACTTCAAATGCCAATCATGCCAATGCCGATAAAATGAACTATTTAATAGTTTGTTGCTGTAATGAGTTCTAGTTTAGTGCAGTGAGAGATCAATGCAATACCACTAAACAGGGCCAAGTCATAAACTTGAATTACTTCAGATGCCAATCATGCCAATACCAATGAAATGAACAACTAAACTATGTAACATTTTGTTGTTGTAATGAGTTCCAATTTAGCGCGGTGAGAGATCAATGCAATACCACTAAACAAGGCTAAGTCATAAACTAGAATTACTATAGATGCCAGACATCCCAATGTCAATGAAATGAAATGAACAACTAAACTATGTAACAATTTGTTGTTGTAATGAGTTCCAATTTAGTGCAATGAGAGATCAATCATGCCAATGAAATGAACTAAACTATGTAACAATTTAGTGTTGTAATGAGTTCTAGTTTAGTGTTGTGATCTGAATGGAGGTGTGAAAATACACTATTAAATATAAAAATGCACCATGAAAACAAACTGTTAAAATGCCAATGAAATGAACAACTAAACTATGTATTGAACAATGCCAATCATGCTAATGAAATGAACAAGTAAACTATAGATAGATCAATTATGTATAGATCCATGCCAATCTTGGCTCTTATCTATACATAGTTCATCTACACATAATAATATACTATAATAGTTCATCATCTGTACCAATAGCAAAGATATGTACAACTATATCAATAGTTTACGAGGTCATAAACTATGGATAGATCAAGCATGTATAGATCCATGCAATACCATTAAACATAGGCAACTCATAAACAAGAATTACTTCATATGCCAATCATGCTAATGCCAATGAAATGAACAACTAAACTATGTAACAGTTTGTTGCCAGTCTACTTAGAAAAATAGTCAATATGTGCTCAATAATGGGTTCCACTTTAATGTTGTGAGAGATAAACACAATACCATTAAACAAAGCCAACTCATAAACTAAAATTCCTTCAAATGCCAATCATGCCAATGTTTATGAAATGAACAACTAAACTACGTATTGATCAATATCAATCATGCCAATGAAATGAACAACTAAACTATGGCTAGATCAACTAAGTATAGATCCATCCAATACCATTAAATATAGAGAGCTCATAAACTGGAATTACTTCAGATGCCAATTATGTCAATGCCAATCAAATGAACAACTAAACTATGCAACAGTTTGTTGCTAGTCTATTTAGCAAAATAGTTAATATGTGCTCAATAATGAGTTCAAACTTAGTATTATTAGATATCAATGGAAAACCATTAAATAGAGGCAACTCATAAATAGGAATTTGTTCAAATGCCAATCATGCTAATGCAAATAAAATGAAGTAAACTATATAACAATTTTTTGTCTACTCGGCAAAATTGCTGAAAGTAGCAGTTACTAGCTGAAATAGCTAAATTGCACTAAACATCATTGCAATCTAGTGCACTTTCTCCACCTCATCCATCATCAAGAACCCTTTGGCTCTTTCGCATTGAAGCATGAAGGTGTTATGTGCTTTAAGGAAAACACCTCAACTCAATTTAGGAATAACTTTGAGAGTGGTATACACGGCACTCAAAACATTATCCTCTTTAGATTTATCCATTTTTACAATCTAAGGCTTACCAAGACCATCTTTGATTTCCTTCATAATTTCGCATATGACATCCAATGATGCAGCTAGAGTTGTCTTCTTCATCTTTCCCCTCCTTGATGATGGTGGCGAAGGAGTACCTCTATCACTTGCAGTCAACTGATAGGAATGATAAAACTCTTCACCCAAATCTGGTTGGTTTTCAAGTGGTGTATCACAACCAGTATCATCTTCATCAAGCAGGTGGAATGCATCGTTCATAGGGTTCCCTTCTTCAGCATCAAGATGCATTGTAGTTGTGTACCCTTCAACAAAATCATTTCCAACAATTATAGCCAACTCATTGAAATATTGGAAGGGTGACCTCTTATACATTTTTACATTTTTGAATTATCTCCTCTACATCTAAGCAACATAAATAAATGGATTAGGTTGTTAGTCTTTCATTATTAAATTAAGAAGGCAATATTTTTCAATCAAAAGAGTACAAAGAACATCCTACCTTCAAAAGGTCATTCCACATAGAATCCTTAGCATCCACAATTTGAGTTGCTTCATTCCAAGAAAACCCACTTGTATTTTTCAAGTCCTTCATTACTCTATATCCTACTTTCCGTGATTTTAGCTTATTCTTAAAATGATCTCGTGATAGATTCAAGTTCATCTATGCACTGAATGTCCTCTTTATGGTGGTACATGCTTCTTTTTTAAAACCACCTTCACCTTTTCATCTAAGATGAACTTGTTCGAGGAGCAAGTCTATAAACTTGTGTTCCATCTGTTTTGTCCACATTATCTTATTTGAAAAAAAGGATTTGTTTCTCACACTAATAGATCCATCGATATTGCTGAGACCAATGGGAGAATACATCTCGCTCATACTAACAGGTTCATTCATTCTCTTCATGAGCTCAGTATATGCCATATTCTACAATTTCTATTCACAAAGTATATATTGTTGTCATTGCTTTAAACGTATTATAATTTAAACTAATCATATGATTGAAATTGAAAGTTAGTGTTGTTTAAATTTAAATGGAATGCATCAAGGACTAACATCAGAAATGTATGATTTTTAGTGAATTCATTGTTCTCTTGTTATTAGTGGGCATATAATCTTCATCATTTGGTACTCCTTTCTATATTTCATTTAAACATCCTAATGCAATGAGGCTAACATATTCAATAGGTATAAACATCAGAAAAAGGAAATAATCTATCATTGTATATGCATACATCATTTTAATCAAATAAAACACATCGTCCCATAAAATTTCAATTATTCTTGGGATCTGTAAGCTTCCCACATCCTACTTGCAAATATATTCAATAGCTATAAATGTATTATAATGTAAACTAATCAGATGATTGAAATTGAAAGTTAATGTTGTTTAAATTTAAAGGGAATGTAGCAAGGACTAACATTAGAAAAATATAATTTTCAGTGAATTCATTGTTCTCTTGTTATTAGTAGGCTTATAATCTTCATCATTTGGTACTCCTTGATGTATTTCATTTAAACATCCTAATGCAACTAAGCTAAGAGGGCTATCATTTGTAATACATCCTAATGCAATGAGGCTAACATATTCAATAGGTATAAACATCAGAAAAAGGAAATCATCCATCAGTGTTTATGCATACATCACTTTAATCAAATAAAACACATTGTCCCATAAAAGGTCAATTATTTTCAGAATTTGTAAGCTTCCCACATCCTACCTACTAACATATTCAATAGGTATAAACTTATTACAATTTAAACTAATCATATGATTAAAATTGAAATTTAATGTTATTTAAATTTAAATGGAATGTAGCAAGGACTAACATCATAAAAATAGGATTTTTAGTGAATTCACTATTCTCTTGTTATTAGTGGGCTTATAATCTTCATCATTTGGTACTCCTTGTTGTATTTCATTTAAACATCCTAATGCAATGTGGCTAACATATTCAATAGGTATAAACATCAAAAAAAGGAAATCATCCATCATTGTATATGCATACATCATTTTAATCAAATAAAACACATTGTCCCATAAAAGTTCAATTATTCTCAGGATCTGTAAGCTTCCCATATCCTACTTTCTAACATATTCAATAGGTATAAACATATTACAATTTAAACTAATCATATGATTGAAATTGAAAGTTAATGTTGTTTAAATTTAAATGGAATGCGGCAAGGACTAACATTAGAAAAATAGGATTTTCAGAAAATTCATTGTTCTCTTGTTATTAGTGGGCTTATAATCTTCATCATTTGGTACTCTTTGATGTATTTCATTTAAACATCCTAATGCAGTGAGGCTAAGAGGGTTATCATTTGTAATACATTCTAATGCAACAAGGCTAACATATTCAATAGGTATAAACATCATAAAAAGGAAATCATCCATCATTTTATATGCACACATCAATTTAATCAAATAAAACACATCATCCCATAAAACTTCAATTATTCTCAAGATCTGTAATCTTCCCACATCCTACTTGCTATATCTTCTCGAAATCATGCCCACTCATTTCTATCCTCTTGAGACAACCCATATGTTTCAAGCACTGGTACCTCTATCCCATCACCATCACCTTCCTCTTCAATAGCTACTTCCAATGGAGGCCATCCTCTATCATAATAAAATTGTGAAGTATGCAACATGCCAAAAAAATATAGGATTGTGTCATGATACCATAAGATGTTGCATGTCTCAAGATTGGAAAACGTTGCTTTAGAATACTAAACATACATTCTACTACATTTCTAAGTGAGGAGTGTTGATGGTTGAACAAATCATGTGCAGAGTTTATTGGCTTTTCTCTTGACCACTCTTTTAAGTGGTAGTGTGTACACCAATAAGGAGCGAGAAATCCAAGTGCATTTGGGTATCCAACATCCACTAGAAAATATTTTCCTACATAAAGAAAGTATATTGTCAATACTTGAAACATTTAACTACCCTTGAGTATATTAAAATGTGATTTCATTTACCAGGGGGAACTACAAGTGGATCTGCTCTGGACATTGCTAAGGCTAGAACATGACTATCTAGAACAGAGCCTTCCCAACTAGCAAGGAAGTACTGAAACTTGCAATCAAAGGAGCAGACACCCATAGCATTTTGCAACAGGTTCCCTTTTCTATCATGATATTTACCCTATATGTCAACATCGACTCACACTAGAACATGGGTTCCATCAATAGCTCCAAGACAATCCTATGGGATATGATACACGAATCAAATGTATGTTCAAGCAATAATAAGGTAAATATAACAATCTAAAAAGTAAGGATAACAATCTAGACATTGCACGATTTACCTTGAAAAATGGTTCAAAACTGTCCTTTGCATTAATTTTGAGAGGAGTGCCTAGACTGAGTGGTATGAAGTAATCCCTGTGAAGGGTTAAGATAGTCATCAACACCTTGTGGAAGTACCAACTTACTATCTCTCCTGAGTGCCCAAAGTTATGGGCAATCTTGCAATTCCTCATATTGTGCCCAAGGGTGTGGAGGAACATCACTAGTTGTTCCTCTAACTTCAAGTGAATTTTATCTCTCAAGATTCCTTTCAGCCTAAGAATATGAGCTAGAGAAAAGAAGGCTGCCCTACTCATCTGAATTTGGTCATGACAATCCACCTCGTTGGAATGAATAATGTCTCTACAAAAGGAATTTCTTTTTCTTATTCATTTACCCATTGACTGTCTTCTTAGACTACCAGTAGTTTGGCTATGGCAACAAAAGCAAAAAGAACTGTGAGAATGTGGGTGTATGTGGTCTTCCTAACTATGTGTCATAATGAACAATGCAACAATAATGTGTCATTCTACTCCATGTAATATGTATGTAATCTTGTAGCAATGAATGTATATTATTGATTCCATTTGTCTATATGTACACACAAAAATGTATATATGAACACAAACACATGTATATGCATATAGAGACACATGTATATATGTACACACACATGTATGTATGTATACACACATGTATATACACACACACACATGCATAAATCCACACACACACACACATGTATGTATGTACATACACACAAGTACAAATTATAACCTGAATTTGAGCTTTTATGAATGCATTTTAATAAACCTTTGGGTCTATCAAAATTGAGGTTCATCTTTTAGAAGATGAAAAGGAGCAGAGTTGGCATGTGGGAATAGGATTTATCTTTGCATTGATCTATACATAGTTTAGTTTTTCATTTTATTGACATGATTTCCATCGATCTCATTACTGAGCACATATTGACTATTTTGCTAAGTAGATTCAAAACAAACTATTAACAACATATATTAACTATTTTGCTAATAAGATAGAAATGGAGCCATTGAGTTGATCCATACATAGTTTATGAGTTGGTTGTGTTTAATGGAATTGCATTGATCTATACATAATTTATGACCTCATAAACTATGTGTACACAAACTATGTATAGATAGTTGATCCATACATAGTTTACGACTTGGTTTCTTTTAGTGGTATTGCATTGATCTCTCAGAGCACTAAATTGGAACTCATTACAACAACAAACTATTACATAGTTTAGTTGTTCATTTCATTGGCATTGGCATGATTCATATCTGAGGTAATTCCAATTTATGAGTTGCCTCTATTTAATAGTATTACATAGATCTATACATAGTTTATGACCTCATAAAATATTGTTATAGTTGTACATTTCATTGCTATTGGTACAGATAATCAGAGCTTTAACTATGATATATACAGGTAATCAGAAGCAATGACATGAGCACATACTAGAACTCATTTTTGAACAAAAAACCAAAAAATGAAAAGGTGTGTGGGAGAGGAGAACCGGACAAAACTGTCATCGTTGTCCAAAGCCAGACAAACCCCATAGCCATAGCCATCGGCCAAGAAGAAGCCAAATAAACAACCAAAGAAACATTGAAGAAGTCATTTTTTTTTCTTAGCTCTCTCATCCTGATGATGGATCATGGAGTATGATTTGAAACATTGATGCTAAAAAGTTTATACACAATCTTACCAGAAACATAAACAAGAAACCCAGAGAAACCCCAAACTCGCCCAAGAACAATGGGGCTAGAAACCCCAAAAACACATCGAAGAACAATGTCGCCTCATCTTCCAAAATGCCCCTTTCATCTTCCAAAAACCTAACCATAATTTTCATGGACCCAGCTATTTTATTAAAATGATTTCATAATCTGCAATAACTAGGTTTTCATTTCAAATTCCACCTATTTCTTGGAAGATGCATCTTCCAAAATTCGTCCAAAAATGGAAGATGGAAGCTGAAATCAGGTTCTGAATTTGATGAACCAAATGCCCGTGAAAAGCTCCAAAACCCCATTTTTTCCCTCGTAACCTAGTTTCTACCCTCATCTTCCTGCAATCAAATGGGGTTAGAGAAATGCATTGAACAAGCTTAAATTCAGCAACAACAGAAATCTGCCATGGTAATCAAGTGTGAAGAGTCTAGGGGAATGATTACATTTAGGAGGTATAAAAACACCTAACTATTTGATGACTATTTATCCATTTTACATTGTAATAGTACATGTCGTATTGTTTATTTAATTATATTAGTATCTGCATAGATATACAAAATTTGATGGGACATGAACACAATAAATAATGTGGTTGGTCCATGCAAAAAAGAGAATAATCAACCTTTCATGGCAACGCATTAAAGGAAGCTTATTTCTAGTCATTAAAGTTTCAATCTAAAATAAATTATATAGAACTCAAGAGGGCATAACCAAGGAAGATTAAAGATTTTCAGTATTGAACTCCAAACATCCAAACATAAAGAATGTAACAAGTCAAATTATATATGTTTTGATTAAAGGCCTCATTTGCATCCAATCCGAGTTGATAATTATTAGTTCCTACCAAAGGCAAGAAATTATTGGATTGACCAAGTTGTTTTAGTTCTAATTAGTCTAACCAATTAGAATTCAATATTTTTTTGGGACCATGATTTCTTATAAAGTTTAAATTTCTTCCATATTAATTAAAATAGAAAAAAATTATTAATCTCAAATTTGATTAGGTCAAACTAGAAAAGGCAATGAATAAATTAAATTTCATTTTCAAAAAATCATATAATTATCCACTGCTAGTGGCATCTACGGAACAAACATAGAGTTTAATGTCATTTATTGCGTACTAAATGTTGATTTTAGTACACAGTTTGACTACTCACCAGCACCTCTTAAAGCCCTTGCTACCATTGATGATAATGTTGATGCCATTGTGGTAGTCGTCAGTCCTATAAGGCATTTCATCAAACTTGGAGGAGGCCAAGTTGTTAGCAGGCAAAGCCAAATGGTGCATATGGAAGTGCGCAGGTGGAGCAAGAGTTGAATCCTAACCTTGACCCTAACCCTAAGGAGGGTTGCGATGATTCAAGGGCTCTTCAGCGAGCGACTGTTTGAGTGGCTTAGACTCCTCTTCTGAATCCTCACTAGTAGAGCCACATACCCATAGCCAAATTTTGGCAGCCATTAGAAAGTTGCAAAAATGGGAGCTTAAGTTTTTTCCTTTTGGGTTCCAAACCCAATCTATACAAAATGAATCAGCAAACAAATTTATTCTTGGTTTAACCCTAGCGAATTCCTATTTTATTTTTTATACAATCAGCAGATTTTTTATGAGAGCTAAAAGTGTTTGATGTAAGAGCTTTATTGCTCTGGAACAAATAATTGGCAAGTCTACAAATAGCAAATATGAGATTTGTGGTTGTTCAAAAGGCATTGATGGTGAGAAACAGAGGTTATTTAATGAAAATATGTTGGAGGTTCAAGCTCTTTGTGGCCCAAATGTCCCATTCCCTGTAACATCCTCTTCAGATTGCACCTTGTAAGTGAAGGCTTTTTAATTATGTAGTGTTCAATCTGTTTTTCGATACATAAAAGATTGCATTTTGAATTTTGTGATTTGGTTAATTGAATCCCTTTTTCAATCTATTTCTGATAGATAAAAAATGTATTTTCAATGTTTCTGATTCAGTAAATTGAATCATATTTCTATCCATTTTCAATAGATAAAAGATTGCATTTTGAATGTTTCTGATTTAGCTACATTTTGAATGATAAAAAGATTGTATTTGGTAAATTGAATCTTCTTTCTCTCCATTTTTAATAGATAAAAGATTGCATTTTGAATGTTTCTAATTTAATTGCATTTTGAATGTTTTGGTAGATTAAATCCCTTCTTCAATCCATTTTGAAAGTCTTGGTGTAGACACCTAAATTTGATTACATCGCTTTGGTAATCCTATTTAGTTATCTCTAAAGGCATCATTAATTAAATTCCTATTTAATTAATCCTTTTCCATCCCCTAGCTGATTAATTTAATTAATCATCTATAGTCCTAATTGACAAATCAAATAACACATTATTTATCAATTAATCCTATTCTTCTATCTAATTCCAAAACCCTCATTTATTAAATAAATCTATTTGATAAATAAAACCCTCAAATCTAATAACCCCTAAACTATCCTAAACCCCCTTTTTAGCCTAATCCACCCCATCCACCCATACTAACCAAGCTTAGCTGCTAACTCACCCACCCTCATGAAGGCCATAAAGACTCTTACAAGCTCTTACAAGCCATAATGAAGGGTCTTTATGAAGATATTATCCCTTGAGCCTCCTTTGTTGACTCATCCATCCCCTTTCCTCCATCCACTCACCTTGTGACATGTGTCACTCCCTGGTTGGTGCTAAACAAGCACAATCCATGTGCTCCCCTTTGAGTGCATCCTAGCCCTCCTTAAGCTTTCATCTTTCCTTCCATCTTAGCCCTCCATCCCTCAAGCCCTTAGCCTATAAATTAAATCCCCTCCCAAGCCATTTAATCACAATCCTTGAGCTAAAGTTATAATGCCATTTTGAGAGCAAGTTTTACATCAAATCCATTCACCCAAGCCAAAATCCATCAAGAACACCATTGAAGCTAGTTTGAGAAGCCTTGAGCATACATCCCACATCCACATAATAGACTCATCTCTAAATCAAGTGACCATTCTCATTGGGAGAGCCATTCCATGCTTCATATTCTCATTTGAGGGTTTTCACTTTGTCTCTCATATATGTTATGATTTTTATGCTAGTTAATGCTTTGTTCTCTTGATAGATTAGTGTTTCTTGCTAACATATTTCTCATATACACTTGGTAAATTAAATCCCTTCTTTAATCCATTTTGAATGTTTCTCATTTGATATATTGAATCCTGAATTCTAAACAAATTTTTTTTTATTGAATGCATTGACAAATTACATGTTTTCATGGTTTTAGGAAAATCTTGCACAAATGAGGTCAAGGAATGGAAATAATAAGCTTCCAACTGCAAAAGAGGCAGCAAGAAGGGTAGTTGTTGCAAAATCTGTCCACTGGAACAATAGAAGGTATTTCATTTCTGATCATATATGAATAATTTAATTTGTTGATACCTAAACTATGTTTGCATGTTAATATATTTTTCCTATTTACAAATTTGAGTGTAATTTCCTGTCACAGGTAATGGTGCTCACCTTCTGTTAATCATCCATCAACATCTTAATTGAGCTACATGAATACGAGCCATAATTACTCGAAGAACCTCATCACAGATGTATAGTAGCTTCAGAGCATAATTTAGTAATCAGTCCAGTAACATCATACTTGGAATCATAATGTGTGATGGAAAGTGTCATGGCATGCTTTGCATGGAAACATTGTGCTTTTTGTTATTGAGTTTTGTGGTTGAAAGACCTACATCTTCATTAACTAAATTATAAGCAATGTTATTTTTCACCTGTGGAATACTTATATACAGTTTATAAAATTGATATTTTGTTCTTCCCAATGGCTGCTTCTTCAAATGCTTTGGTGTCTTCTTCAATATGATTCGCAAATTACAGTTGTGATGCATAAGATTCGCCTTTCTTCATTGGCACTATACAATTTTGCCAACAAACACCAAGGGTAGGAACTATGGCGCAAGCACCCCTTGTTATCTCGGATTCCATCTAAACAAAAGTTTGCAATTCCAACCAAACAAATGTAGTGGAAATCACTTCAAGTCTCTTTAATAAAATTGAAGCGTTCTATTATAACACAACGAGACTCACATTGCCACTCATTATGGAATTGTTGTATTTGTGAAATTAGAATATATGGCAGAAAACATTGAAATAGACATACCGGTCAAAAAGATGTGGCAAAATTATGACGATTCTCTAAAGAATACTTGTTCTATGACTTTGACACTTCCAAAAGTGGAAGTAAATTGTTTTAGAAATTGATCTAAAAAGATTCTCTAAAGAATATTAGTTCTATGACTATCACACTCCTCAAAATTGGAAGTAAAATATTTTAGAAAATGAATTATGTTTTTTATTATATATTATGAACTAGTATTTGTATTATAAAGGAGATGCTCTATTGATCCCTTCAATTATCCTAGTTTCATAACAGTTCAAAGTTTTTTAAAAGTTTTTTTATTGAATTGTTTTTTTTGATGGAGGTCATCCACAAACAAGTTTTAGGTACCCGATACAGGCCCATGCATGCCTAAAACCTCTTCAGCTAAGAGCCAAGGACTAAGGAGCATCCACCCTGCCAAATTCACCTGGGGCACGATCCCAACCTCATCCCTTATGATATCTTTGATCCTTGCACTCAGCAAGACTTGATCCCTAGTGGGCTCGTTGTGAGTATTTTTACTTTTTCTATTGTTTATTTTTATTTTCAAAAATAATAGAAAATTAATATATTAAACAATATAGATATTATTAATTTTGTTCTGTAAAATATTTAAAAATATTTATATTAGATTTATAACACGAATTTTTTAATATATACATGTATATATGTATTTATGAATAAAAGATAATAAATTAATAAAACTAATCAAACCAAATGTATACAATTGTAAAAAAATTAAAATATATTATTTAAAGTAACATTTGAATTTAATAGTGATAATTGTGTATGTAAGTCTAATAAAGCACAAAACGACAAAAAAAGATTCAATATTTAATATCAAAAGATATAGATAAACTAGGACAGGAATTTAATAGTTTTTTGTTGAAAGTCAAAATTATTCATACATTTCTACGAATTTTGTGTTAACTCTTCAAATTTTGGGTATAAAGTTTAGAGTAGGATAATTTTATTTTAAAGGTTTGATATATTCATTTTGTTGTTGTCGCTCATGAAGTTTTGAATATAGGAGTAAATTCTACTATTGCTATCCTTCAAGATTTTATTAATTTTTCCTTTCACCTCCTTAATTTGACACGAGATAATTTCATCCCTTATCTAGATTTTTCACCATATTTTTGATGGAAAGGATCTCATTATAAACCAATATGTCAAAGGAAGTAGTAAGACTAGTTCTTTCCTTAATTTTAGTGAAATTGTCACTAGGTTTCATAGATATATTAGGGTTGGTATCCACTAATCCCTTCATTTCCACTGCAGGTTGAATTTGCTTATAATTTGAGGCAGAGTACCCAACAATATTGATAGTGAGACTATCCTTCTTGTTACCATTTTTCATGTTCTTGGTGCCTTGAGACAAATTTTCTTCACAATCCAATTTCCACATTTTTGCTACAAAGGGAGAATCTTTTTGTATTTTAACAATGAGAGTCTCTTCACTTTCATCCCTTGTTTCCATCACATCCTCATATTCTTCCTACAAATCCTTCAAAATCTTATAATCTTGGGAGTTAGCCAAGGTGGCATCCTCCTCATCCCCCGAGGTTTTAATATGATTTGTTATGTATATGAAAATAAATTTTTTTTTATATTTTGAAAAAATAATTCATTGTTTAGATCTAATGTATGTAAATTCAAAATAAATTTATTACTATAATAATTTTTGTAAGAGTGATAAATTTAGAATAAAATATTAAGAAATGATGATAAGAAATCAAGAACACACTAATAAGCTCCAAAATAAAATGACAAATAGTGTCAAGGAATAGATATAATATAATAGTTTTCTTAAGGAAAGGTTCGTCATATCAATCATATATTTGTAGATCTACACATGATACTGTGTAGAAATGAAACATAGATATCTCAATCTCAATGAAATTTGAGCTTGAAACATTTCGTTCAAGAATACAAATTTTCTACCACTACACCAATTAAATATAAAATTATTTAATATTTAATAATAAAAACTTACACAATATTATTTTTATTTGCAGTAAATATAGCATTTACCTCAGGTACAGTCACAAGTCTATAATAAATTCCCCCTTACATTGTACCTTCCACACACCACTCTAATTTAGCTATTGTGTCATAAGCTTGTCAAGGAAGCTTTTAGAAACTATTAAAAACGATTAGTAATTTTAACACTCTCCTACTTCTCCTAACATCACCACGATTTTGAAGCTTCATCTAAACATTATTGTTAGATCCATGAGACCAACTTTTAGGCTGGTTGCTATCTTCTTTAAGGCACTTGCACTCGAAGAAGATATCACTGCACTCGCTTTTGCACTTGCGCATCCAATCCAAAGGCCCCCATTTTTCAAGTTTCTTCCACACCCACTCCCCCACCCGATCAGTAACATAAGGGAATAGACCATTCAGATAATTGAATCTCGCCTTCGCCACCGAAAACTTTGCAACCATGTAGAAGAAGGTCAAATTAGCAGAGGTGCAGATGCACAAGCACGACCCAAGAACCACCCAACCCAGCTTCGGAGCTTTCTCAGTGAGCATGGCGTAAACAGCAAGCATGAAGCCGTACGCCGTAAAGGCAAATGTTGCGCAGACCAATAGATTAGTGATACATAGGAACAACACCTTATCTCCGGTTGTGATAGGTGTACTCATCTGCCACATCAGCACCACAAAGAGCGACAGAAAGAATGCCACGCAATCAAAGATGAGAAAAAGCTTGAAGGTGTCCAACCCAAGTAGAAGCGGTGACCCTTTTCCTTCCTCAAAACCGCCGGGAACAGTGAAAGCCGCGGTGAATGACATTGTGGCTAACAGAACAGCCACAACTAACTCTGTGCTGCGCCTGTCGTCAAATGTTTTGTCCACCATCTTTACTGCAACCTCGTGTTTCTCTGCGCTCACCTTTGGAGCGCTGTACAGGAATGGCTTGTGCCTGGGTGCATAACTAGCCAGCGCTGAAATTATCTTGTCTGATTCGTGATACTGTGTGTTCTCTCTCACTATGTCGACGGCTGTTAAACCTTCTTCATTAACGGCCAATTTGTTTATCCCCCTTATACCCAGCAAGGAACTCACCATCTACAAAATGCACACTCCAATTCATTACATACAAATTGACGCTCCAATGGAAATAATTAACCTTGCTTAAGATTTCGTCTCCTGAATAAGCTTCAGATCCTATATCCAGAGTTAACACTTTCATTCATTTCGCTTTATTTGTAACTACTTTAATATAGTTCACCTGATCCAGTCAAGAAATATTACATTGACCCAGAATGTAACTACTGAATAGCTGGTTTAGGAATTCTTGTTTGGTAAAAGCTAAGATTCGTGAAGGAAGAAACTTACATTGAAGTTTTTCTTTCTGGCTGCAATATGAAGAGGCGTGTCTCCTTCGCGTATTTTGAAGAATGGATCTTTCTTTTCAGTTGGATCTGTGTTCTCTCTACCCAGCTCTTCGTCTGGAGGCTTGTCAAGTCCCCTGTTAACCAGATCTAATAAACCCACATTTTGATTCAAGTAATCAACAATCCGAACTTGACTAACTTGGGCGGCTAGGTGTAGAACGTTCATTCCACAAATATTTGGTATTTCAACAGCATCTTGTCTCCCCTGTATTAACTCTTTTACCGCTTCCAGATGCCCCAGTTTCACTGCAACAGAAAGTGGTGTTTCTTGGTTGCCATTAATACTGTAGCAAAGTTGGGGATTAATCTCTATTAACCGCCTTATTATATCCGCGTCGTTTCTGCGAGCAGCTATATGCAAGGGTGTATCTCCATTTTTGTACTTCTCCTGGATTAAATCCTTTTCTGTCAACTCTATTATATAAACGGCCAGATCTGTAAAAGGGACACTCTAATTAGTTACCTTGAATTAGGTAAGGTCTCGTTTCAAAATAGCCAAAGGTAACGAATGCCTAGTTTACCAGTGAGGTGGAGAAATGTGAAAACCCTCTAAACTAAAAACATAAACCAGCCCTAATCCCTTAAAAACAAAATCATTAATTTTCTTTAAAAGAGAGCAGTATATATGCAGTACATCAAACAGCTATCAAAATCAAAGCTGAAGTTATACCAGTGAATTATAGACGAAAATTTCTGGAGCTGAGTTCAAAAATAAGGTTATCATATATTTTTTAAATTTGTCTCTAGTACACGTCTATTAAGATTTTGCACTCATGAAAAAATTGATTTCAGAATCTCAGATAGAATCATTCTTAACTTTACAGTTTTACGAGTAGAAAACAGCTGAATCTGAATAGACGTAGGGGAAAAAGTATTTATCTCAGGAAATATATGCTTGTTACATGGGTGTCACAACTCCAATCACTAATAAATAATGGCATTCCTAGCCCTAGGGTAGTATTGTATCGAGGATCTTAAGCAAATATTTTATATCGACCCAGAACTTAGTGGAAACTATTAGAAATGATTACGCCAAAACAATCCTGAAATTTAAACAGAAACCCAAAGAGACTGACCTGAATATCCTCTGTTAATTGCAACATGTAAACAGGTTCTCCCGTCCGTCGTCTCTTCCCGTAGACTTGACGGATGTGCGCCAAATAGCATCTCCACTGTGTCCTTATCGCAGCTTTCGCACGCTTTGAACAGAGCCGTCTCGTTACGCTTGTTGCAGACATTGACGCCACTTTCTTTTGTTTTGAGTAGAATTTGTACAACATTAGAGAAACCTCCCTGAGCCGCCAAGTGCAACGCGGTATTTCCTTGGGCATTGGTAGCCTTTACAAGTTCGTGATTGAGTTTCAGGAGCTCTTCAACGACTGGCAGATTTCCAACACTTGCAGCCAAATGGAGAAGAGTATTTCCCCCTCCTGGTGTAGTACTCTGCAGAGCTGCTTCAAGTTTGGACTTCTCAAATTTTAATCCAGAGCGTAGTACGCCGTTGTACGTCTTCTGATCGATCCCTCTGCTGGCCTGTTCTCGCTGAGTTGCCATGGCAAATTCCCCTGTCGCTTCCTTCAAGAATGTCCAAGTTCACTGTCGTTAAATAAGTACTCGATTACGGTGTCAAGGCGTCTCACTGGAGGAGGAAAGAGCAGTCCCGGTTCAAAGAAATAGGTTCGTTGAAGGGGGCCCTTGAATTCACGGTCACTTGCCCTGAAATTTCTTCGCTGTTGCCATCGCAGTTTTATTTTATATAATAGAACAATATCCTTATTTAAATTTTCGAGGTATGACCACTCTTACTTTCTCCCAACTACCTCTTTTAGCTATTTTGGTTTTTTGGGTGAGGCTACATTTTTTAGGGGTAGGTGGGGCATTCATAAACTTGTACCACGTGATTCATCATTCTACTATAAAAATATATATTTATATTGGGCGCTGGCTAATCTCTCCACAAATTGTACTAAAAAAAGGAAAAAAGTCAAACAAATATTTTTTACATTCACGAAAATACAGTGAACTTTTTTCAATGTTTTTGTTGTTTTCGATCACAATATGCACATCATAAAGATCAAATGCTGAAATTTTCAAAAAAATTCACAATGTTTTAAATTTTTTGAAATTTGATCAATGGTACATTTTGTAGAGAGGATAGTCGTGTCCCTTTTTATTGACCACTGATCTTGCTGCATTTAACGATAGGAAATCAATATCTCTATTTTATATAGCATTAAATTATGTGCTATATACTTGCTTTAAAGATAAGAGAAGTATGAACATCCTGTCCAACATGAGTGGAAAATAAATGAGGGAAGAAGAGTCCGTCCACAACAATAACCCCTGTTTTGATATTCATGATCAATTGACGTGACATTTCTTTTTTTATCGTTTCTAACCCTTGATACCTTCAATGCTAGCCAAGATGTATCTTTATGATGTCATTAGAATATATGGCCTCACTTTTAAAATTAAAAAATGAGTATTGCTAAACAAAATATATTGAAAAAGGCATAAAGGAGATTCTCTTGAGAAAAATATTTGCATTAATGTCTTTTTAATAAAAATGGAAGTGAGTGATTGAAGAAAATGAATCATAGTTTTATTATATTTTTATAATTAAAAAGAGAGGCAAATATTATTGAAGTATTGGTGAGTGACAAAACATATATTAAAGAGGAGAGGTTTCTATTGTTTATGACAATCATTTGCAAGAGTTTAAATTGTGTTTAATATTTTTTGTATTATGTTTTGTTTTTACATCAAGATTTTGAATCGTACTTTGTGATTCATTATTAGAACATAGTACAAGAAATATTTAGCATAATGATAGATCACAAGAGTTTGATTGGAAACAACTTTTGAAAAAACAATATATATTTTCAAATTTCAAGTCAAGTTGTATTTAATAAGTTTTATAAGAAATGAAAATAACATTTAAATCTAATGTAGATCAATAAAACTTTTAAAGTAATCTTATCTCAATTGCATCATTTATTAACTCGATTAAAATTATTGTAATAAAACGAAGATAAAAATTTACATGTGGAAAATAAATCATTATTATGGAATTAGAGGTTGAAATTTTTTCTAAGCTAAAAAAAGAAGAAAGATTGAAATACATAATACACGAAACTATGAATAATTGAATTATCATGGAAAACAAAGGAAGCTTGAAGTTATTTTATCAATATAAAGTAGCCAAATACAAATATTGTGTGTCAAAGGTATGTACTTGCAACAAACACACTTCAAGAAGACATTACAATGTTAGGGGTTACCACATCAAAATACTTCAAGAAATATCAAAAAAACCCTAATGAAACCATCTTATTGCTCTATAACTAAAGCATGAGTATGAATATAAGCTTGGTTTCTAACAAGAAAGGCAGTGTCGATTAGAATCCAAGGAAATACTACTTAGGATAATATATGTATATGTGTGTACATGTCTACCAGCTCACCATGTGAAATGATGTAGATTCACACAGATACACATTAATATACTTTGTCATAAAACTCTTTGGATTTTCTTTAATCTAATCAAACCAAGTATATATGTTTCTCTTAGAATTAGGTTGCATATTCCTAATTTGTTTTAATCTATATGTATGTATATAGATTGAGTAAATGACTCATCTACACTTTAGATCAATGGGGCTATAATGCATATTATCATGCCTGATAATTTCAAGTCTTACTAATTCTCTTAATGATTACACCCAATCATAATTGAGTTTCTTGAATTAATTAAGAGTAAGACATCATGTTTCTTTAATGAGACTAATCATCGAATAGCCATGTCTATCCATGCTATCACCTTTGTGTATAATATTTATACTGATCAATTGTAAGATAAAAGACATCAAAATCCATAAATAATTATATCTCTTTAGATATCCTTCATTATTTAACATGGTATCAGAGCCTGGTTCCTTCTAGAAAGCCTAATAGCTTGAAGGTAGATCAACATGTGTTATAGAATCACTTCCAACAATATACATAGATGAGTTAGAGACCTTGTTGAAGCATAATTCATATTGGAGAAGATAATCATTTTGATATAAGTATTTATGTTACTCAATCTAAACAGTAGTAAATTTGTTAAAGGCATCAAACGCTAAAAAATGGATGGAGTCGAGATTAGTGAAACCCTTCATAATGTCGACATAGGGAAATCAAGTGCTTCCTATAGTCTTCTTCCCCAATAGAGTTTTACAATATGTTTATACTAACATAGTTGAGCCTTTTTGTTTGAGCAACCCCTTGCAGATGTGCATACGAGACTTGTCATTCCACATCGGATAGCTACCACCATGGTGGTTCACCCTCATGTAGGTTTGAGTGGTGGAGTTTCTCCATACATTTGTAATTGAATTAAAAAAACACAACTACTCTAGTACCAAGTTAAAAATACAATAGGAAATAAATTTGAGGAGAAACCCAAAAATAGGCTTTGCTAAATAGAGGCCTTTATCATTCAATTTATAGAAGATTACATACTAATTTATATAGAAGTCACAAACCAAAGTTTGTTTCAACATTAATGGTATGTAGGTGAAATAGTGCATGGAATGTGGAAAGCATGGTGGTTGGTCTGTGCCGAAAATTTGTTGATAATTAATTTACCTTGTTTGCATCCCCCCCCTAAATTAATTATCATATTTATTTTAATATCCCCCCATAATAAAAAATAGATGGATCCTCATCTAAAGCCTTGTTAGGTACCCATTTGCAATCTCATCAAGCACTATCACTCATATTGTTTCTCCCAAATCAAAATCACTCTAACTGATGCAATTTTAAATTAGTTTCAAACTCACCAACAACTTATCAAACATCGCACAAGTGACTTCAAGATCCCCACAAACTTTGCATAAATATCATACAAGTGGTTTCAAGATCACCATAAACTTTGCACTAAAGTGGTTTTGGCTCACCACAAACCTCACTCACAAATGTTTTCAAAATCACCACACTACTACATTTGACCTCTTTTTTCTACCAAAATTTTCAACCATCAATTAAAAAGGTTTAGGTTGGTCAGATTGTAGAAGGAAATTTTTCTCTTTTTTAAAAATCTAACTCGTGTTGGTCAAAATTTTGACCAACACGGGCATCTAACCTGTGTTGGTCAAAATTTTGACCAACACGGGCTTTAACTTTAAAATGAAAAATCATTTGACTAAGCACACGAAGGAGCTAGAGGATGGTTAAGGGTTTAAGTTTTAATTTGCGAATGGATTCCCTAAAATTTGCTGTGAAATTGAAATTGAGATTGAAGGAACTAGTTAAAGTTTTGGTGAAGAGGTGAAAATGGTTGCACAATTTAATGTTTCTTGGTTTGGGATTATTGCTAGTGTTAGTCATGGCATTGGAATTTATTCGTAGCCACATTGCAGAAGGGCAAAAATTGATGGGGAAGTAGAGCCTTCATCATTCTTCTTACAATTAGGTTGTCTCTGCTCCCTAATCACAAGGCAGCTACATCAACAGGCAGGCAATTGTAAAATTGTGACATCAAGTCTAAGCCCGATAGAGAAGATAAAAAAGGAAGCTAGAGCTAGTCTTTTGGTCATAGTGATATGATTTCTTAGCCTTAATGCCCAGGGTGCATTATTTTGTTGGTCAGCTAGGGCAACCTAGTATTGGCCATTTGGTAAGACTTCTAAAACCAGTACAAGAATTAAAGCCAGAAAGAGATTCTAGAAAAATGAAAAATTTCTTTGGGAATTCAAACAGAGAGTGATGGGAAAAATTGTGGATAAGAGGCCCAAAGATCCTAAACTACTAAAGGGTCTTCTGGCTTTAACAATGAGAGATGGGGAATTTGATAGTGCCACTGAAATTGTAGACACTCTGATGTACATGGAGCCCTATGAGTTGGAGTGGAGGATGGTCAAGGATCCTGGACTCTACTTGTAGGCTTGACGAAGCTAAAGAGGGGTTTCAGTTCTATCTTTCAGTGGACAAATTCAATCCCAAAGCTCTTTAGGCATGCATTTCTTGTCATTTTTTACTTATTTTTCCATTTCTCTATCGCAACTCCACTCTTTCCGTTCTCTGTGTTTTGAGGCAAGATTATGTGTTGCCTATTAACATTCTATAGGTTAAGCTTAAACCATTTGTTAAGAATTTGAAATGTGCATTATTTTGAAATGTATTATATAATTGTCAAATGACTAGTTCACTCCATGTTGCTGGACTTATGGGCCACTTTATCACCATGTAGTAATTTTTTTTCTTGTTTTTAAGTTGCTTGACATGTTCGTTCTCTACTCTGAAGTATTGGTTAAATATGTGAGTCATCTTTAATGAGGTGTTGAAAAAGGTTGTACCTTATTAAGTTTTAAAAAACAAAATGTTGATTAAGCTTAAGTTTACCATATAAAATAGGATTTGAAATTAGATTGTCTTATGATTTCTCCCTCCTAACAATAATACATTAACTTTTGTAGCCCACTATATATAGTAATGATTTTTTGGGGTGAGCTTCTGGGCTACCTTTAATGCCTTGTTGGTAATGTTGAGCCACATTATAAAGATTTATAAACATGGATTGCCTTTAATGCCAAAAAGTTGTGAATGACTTTAATGCCTCTAATGTTGTGAATAGTAGACATGGTCCTCAATCTTAAGATCTGCAAATATAAATTATGCCTGAGATGTCCCATATTTTGCACATGACAACCTCAAATCACTTAATAGGCCTCCTGTATGGATTAATGTGCAACTACATTGTGGCATTTGGGATACTTGGGTGACTCTAGTTATGATTACACCACAACACCTTATTCTTGAAAACTCAATTCTCATCTGCTAGCAATATAATTTACTATTCAATATTCATCTACCACTACACCATAACTTCCTGGACATAAAAATAGAGCTCTAGTTTGAGAGCAATATTATGGGGTGATCCCACAATAATTAGTTCCACTTTTTGACCAATTTTGACACTGAAATCAATATTTTTGCAACAAATGTCACATTCAAGTGACTATATCTCCAAAACTATAAATAATTTCAAGATGACATAAACTAGTGATTTTGAATACTTTGTTCCTACTTTGTAATTATATTTTTTAATCTAAAAAAAAATTATTTATGTTAATTTTTTTTATCTCCTCCGAAAAGTGGTACATAATAAAATTCAATATTTTAAAGAGTGATAGTCCATTTGACACACATAACTTTTTTTCTAGAAATGATAATGAAGTAATTCTTTCGGCGTTAGATTTGTAACATCAATATCCAATGTCTGCATTTGGTTTGATTTATTTTTGTTGAATATTGTATAGTTTATGAAGTTTTGAAGTGACACGAATCATAATTCAGACATACATTCCATTTGACACAGATAATTTGAAGTAAATTTATCATAAACCAATTTTATTTTTTCTGAATAGAAAGGTATCTCAATAAGCCAGTGCCTCCATATTTTTCAAAAAAATTTTGACCTAATTTACTTATTTTCCTGAGGTGTCAAAGTCAGTTGATGTTCAATCGGTAATGAACCTATAATGAGTTAAACTCATATTTGAAAGTCTTAATGATTAAATTATGTATTAAAATTATAGTCGTTGGAAAGCTTGCTCCGAGTAGCACATTTTGACATTTTTTATTTTATAGTAGGAGATCATTCTCTTGCAATTATGGCAGTCAAAAGAGCAAAAAATTAAAAAAATGAAAAAAAGGTTAAATTTTTTGTGATTTTGCATGTTCGTGCGAACATGGTGTCCATGCGAACACGTTTACCATGTTTGCGTGAACGTATGTTCATGCGCACATGCAAATCATGTTTGCACGAACATATTTATCACATATGTTCCCACGAACATACGAAATATGTTCGCGCGAACATGATTAAAAAAAAAGTTCGTGCGAACACAATAAGTGTGTTTGCGCGAACATATGGTAAACTCAATTTCTCATTTTGCAATATTTTTCATTTTTGTTCGTCCAACTAAAGTGGAACCCATTATTGTGAGTTCACCCTATGCTCCAAGGTATGTGTAGGATCATGGTGTGCCAAAAAGTGGTGATGTGAAAAAAATAGGGTTTGAAGACATCTAAAAGCACTTCAAAATCTGCTCTGACTTTTTTTCACCTATCCAAGTACCAAACCTGGAAAGTAAGACCCAAACCTTATCGGATATCTGATTTGATATCAGATATCTGATCTGACATCGGATATCTAATTTCATATCGGATATCCAATACTAGCAGCAAAAAAATTGGAGGGAAAAATAGATTTCTAAGTTATATGACTAATTTGAGTTATAAAATATGTAAAGATATAATATATAATCTATAAATATATAATATAGTAATGTAACTATTATATATAATATAATATATAATCTATATATTATATAATAATATAAAATTATATAATATATCATATATTTAATAATGTAACGTAAGGATATAATATATAATTTATTAATATATAATAATATATTATGTTATTATTATTATTATCTATAAATATAATATATATTATTATATTATATTATTATTTTCACTATATTTTTATTAAATATAATAAGGTAATATTATATATATATATATATTATAAATTATTATCATCCATGAATTATAATCTATAATATATTATTATTATTATGACATGTGTTATTAATATAAAATAATATATTATGATATTATTATTATAATCCATAAATTATATATATATATATATATATATATATATATATATATATATATATATATATATATATATATATATATATATATATATATATATATATATATATATATATATATATATATATATATGAATATTATACAATATTATTATTATTATTACTATATTATTTCTATAAAAATCATTTATATGGGTCGAAAGAGGTCACAAGATGACCTACGACCCCTTTCAACACATTCCAGGATGACATATGTCCCTAGGGGTCCTAGGACTGCTAGGGACATATTAGAATCATTTATTTGGGTAGAAGGGGGTCACAGGATGACCTATGACCCCTTTCGACACATTCCATGATGAAATATGTCTCTAGGGGTCCTAGGACACCTAAGGACATATTATAATCATTTACATGGGTTGAAGGGGGTCATAGGATGTCCTATGACCCCTTTCGACATATTCCATGATGACATATGTCTCTAGGGGTCCTAGGACCCCCAAGGACATATTATAATCATTTATATGGGTCGAAAGGGGTCATAGGATGACCTATGACCCCTTTTGACACATTCCATGATGACATATGTCTCTAGGAGTGCTAGAACCCCTAGGGACATGTTATAATTGTTTATATGGGTCGAAAAGAGTCACAGGATGACCTATGACCCCTTTTGGCACATTCCATGATGACATATGTCACTAGGGATCCTAGGACAACTAGGGACATAGTATAATCATTTATATAAGTTGAAGGGGGTCATACGATGACCTATGACCCCTTTCGACAAATTTCAGAATGACATATGTCCCTAGGGGTCATATTAGAATCATTTATATGGGTCGAAGGGAGTCATAGGATGACCTATGACCCCTTTTGACACATTCCATGATGACATACGTTCTTAGGGGTCCATGGAACCCTATGGACATATTTAAATCATTTATATGGGTCAAAGGGGATCATAGGATGACCTATGACCCCCTTTCGACACATTCCATGATGACATATGTCCATAGGGGTCTTAGGACCCCTACAAACATATTAGAATCATTTATATGGGTCGAAGGAGGTCATAGGATGACAAATGACCTCTTTCGACACATTCCATGATAACATATGTCCCTAGGGGTTCTAGGAACCCTAGGGACATATTAAAATCATTTATATGGGTCGAACGGGGTCATAGGATTACCTATGGCACCTTTCGACACATTCAATAATGACATATATCCCTAGGGGTCCTAGGACCCCTAAGGACATATTAGAATCATTTATATAGGTCGAAGGAGGTCATAGGATGATCTATGACCCCTTTCGACACATTCCATGATGACATAGACCTCTAGGGGTGGTACGACCCCTAGGGATATACTAGAATTGTTTATATGGCTTGAAAGGGGTCATAGGTCCTTTCGACACATTCCATGATGACATATGTCCCTAGGGGTCTTAGGACCCCTAGGGACATATTAGAATCATTTATATGGGTTGAAGGGGGTCATAAGATGACCTATGATCCGTTTCGACACATTCCATGATGACATATGCCTCTAGGTGTCCTAGTATGGACATATTACAATCGTTTATATGGGTGAAAGGGGGTCATAGGCCCTTCTGACACATTCCATGACAAAATATGTCCCTAGGGGTCCTAGGACCCCTAGGGACATATTGAAATCGTTTATATGGGACGAAGGGGGTCATAGGATGACCTATGACCCCTTTCGACACATTCCACAATGACATACCTCTCTAGGGGTCCTAGGACCCCTAGGGACATGTTATAATTATTTATATGGGTCGACCCCTTTCGACACATTCCATGATGATATATGTCCCTACGGGTCCTAGGACCCCTAGGGACATATTATAATTGTTTATATGGGTCAAAGGGGGTCATAGGATGACCTATGACCCCTTTTGACACATTTCATGATAACATATGACCCAAGGGGTCCAAGGGGGTCATAGGTCATCCTATGACCCCTTTCGACACATTTCATGATGACATATGACCCTAGGGGTCCTAGGACCCCTAGGAACATTAGAATCGTTTATATGGATTGAAGTGGGTCATAGGATGACCTTTGACCCCTTTCGACACATTCCATGATGAAATATGTCTGTAGGGGTCCTAGGACCCCTAGCGACATATTACATTTTTTTATATGGGTCGAAGTGGGTCATAGGATGACCTTTGGCCCCTTTTGACACTTTCCATGACAACATATGTCCCTAGGGGTCCTATGACCCCTAGGGAGATATTAGAATCATTTATACGGGTCAAGGGGGTTATATGATACCTATAACCCCTTTCGAGACATTCCATGATGACATATGTCTTTAGGGGTCCTAAGATCCCTAGGGACATGTTATAATTGTTTATATGGGTCGAAAGCAACACATTCCATGATGACATATGTCCCTAGGGGTCCTAGGACCCCTAGGGACATATTAGAATCATTTATATGGGTCAAAGGTGGTCAAAGGATGACCTATGACCCCTAACGACACATTCCATGAGGAAATATGTCCCTAGGGGTCCTAGGACCCCTAGGGACATATTAGAATCATTTATATTAGTCGAAGGGGGTGATTGGATTACCTATGACCCTGTTCGACAAATTTCATGACATATGTCTCTAGGGGTTCGAGGACCCCTAGGGACATATTACAATCATTCATATAGGTTGAAAGGGGCCATAGCATGACCTATGACCCCTTTTAACGCATTCCATGACAACATATGTCCCTACCTAGGAACATATTACAATCATTTATTTGGGTCGAAGGGGGTCATAGGATGACCTATGTCCCCTTTCAACACATTCCATGATGACATATGTCCCTAGGGGTCCTAGGACCCCTAGGGACAAATTAGAATTGTTTATATGGGTCGAAGGGGGTCACAGGATGACCTAAGACCTTTTTCAACACAGTCCATGATGACATACGTCTCTAAGGGTCCTAGGGCCCCTAGGGACATATTAAAATTCTTTATATGGGTCGAAAGACACATTCCATTATGACATATGCCGCTAGGGGTCATAAGACCCCTAGGGACATGTTATAATCGTTTATATGGGTTCAAAGGGGTCATAGGATGACCTACAACCCCTTTTGACACATTCCATAACCACATATGTCCCTAGGGGTTAGACCCCTAGGGACATATTATAATCATTTATATGGGTCAAAAGGGGTAATAGAATCACCTATGACCCCTTTTGACACATTCCAAGATGAGATATGTCACTAGTGGTCAAGGACCCCTAGGGACATATTACAACCGTTTATATGTTTTATGATGACATATGTCTCTAGAGGTCCTAGGACCCCTAAGGACATATTAGAATCGTTTATATGGGTCAAAGGGGGTCATATGATGACCTATGACCCATTTTGACAGATTCCATGATGACATATGTCTCTAGGCATCCTAAAACCCCTAGGTATATGTTATAATTGTTTATATGGGTCAAAGGGGGTCATAGGATGACCTATGACCCCTTTCAACACATTGCATAACAACATATGGCCCTAGGGGTCGTAGGACCCCTAGGGATATATAAGAATCATTTATATGGATCAAAGGGGGTCATAGGATGACCTATGACCCCTTTTGACACATTCCATGATGACATATGTCTCTAGGGGTCCTAGGACCCTAGGTACATGTTATAATTGTTTATATGGGTCGAAGGGGGTCATAGGATGACCTATGACCTCTTTCGACATATTCCATGATAAGATATGTCCCTAGGGGTCCTAGAAACCTTAGGGACATATTAAAATATTTTATATGAGTCGAACGAGGTCACAGGATGACCTATGACACCTTTCAACACATTCAATAACGACATATATTCCTAGGGACATATTAGAATTATTTATATAGGTCGAAAGAGGTCATAGGATGATCTATGACCCCTTTTGACACATTCCATAATGACATATGTCTCTAGGGGTGCTACGACCCCTAGGGACATACTAGAATCGTTTATATGGGTTGAAGGGGCTCATAGGATGACCTATGACCCCTTTCAACACATTCCATGATGACATATGTCCCTAGGGGTGTTAGGATGGCTAGGGACATATTAGAATCATTTATACAGGTTGAAGGGGGTCATAGGATGACCTATGATCCCTTTCAACACATTCCATGATGACATATGACTCTAGGGGTCCTAGGACCCCTAGGGACATATTACAATCATTTATATAGGTCGAAGGGGGTCATAGGATGACCTATGACCTCTTTTGACATATTCCATGATGACATATGTCCCTAGGGGTCCTAGGACCCCTAGGAACATATTTAAATTGTCTATACAGGTCGAAGGGGGTCATAGGATGACCTATGACCCCTTTCGACACATTCCACAATGACATACCTCTTTAGGGGTCCTAGGATCCCTAGGGACATGTTATAATAATTTATATGGGTCGACCCCTTTCGACACATTCCATGATATTATATGTCCTTACAGGTCTTAGGATCTGTAGGGAGATATTAGAATTGTTTATATGGGTCAAAGGGGGTCACAGGATGACCTATGACCCCTTTCGACACATTTCATGATGACATATGGCCCTAGGGATCCAAGGGGGTCATAGGACTCTTTTGACACATTTCATGATGACATATGACCCCTAGGGACATTAGAATCATTTGTATGGATTGAAGCGGGTTATAGGATGACCTATGACCCCTTTCGACACATTCCATGACGACATATGTCTCTAGGGGTCCCAAGACCCCTAAGGACATATTACATTCATTTATATCGATCGAAGGGGGTCATAAGATGACCTATGACCTTTTTTGACACATTCCATGACAACATATGTCCCTAGGGGTCCTAGGACCCCTAGGGAGATATTAGAATCATTTATATGGGTCGAAGGGGATTATATGATGACCTATGACCCCTTTCGACACATTCCATGATAACATATGTCTCTAGGGGTCCTAGGATCCCTAAGGACATGTTATAATTATTTATATGGGTCGAAAGGGGTCATAGGATGACCTATGACCCCTTTCAACACATTTTGTGATGACATATTTCCCTAGGGGTCCCACTAGGCACATATTAAAATCATTTATATGGGTCAAAGGCGGTCAAAAGATGACCTATGACCCCTTTAGACACATTCCATGATGACATATGTCCCTAAGGGTCCTAGGACCCCTAAGGACATATTAGAATCATTTATATTGGTCGAAGGGGGTGATAGGATGACCTATGACCCTGTTCGATAAATTCCATGACGACATATGTCTCTAGGGGTCCTAAGACCGCTAGGAACATATTACAATCATTTATATGGGTCGAAGGGGTCCATAGGAGGACCTATGACCCCTTTCGACACATTCCATGACTACATATGTCCCTAGGGGTCCTAGGAGCCCTAGGGACATATTACAATCATTTATTTGGGTCGAAGGGGGTCATAGGATGACCTATGACCCCTTTTGACACATTCCATAATGATATATGTCCCTAGGGGTCCTAGGACCCCTAAGGACAAATTAGAATAGTTTATATGGGTCGAAAGGGGTCACAAGATGAACTATGACCTTTTTCAACACATTCCATGATGACATATGTCTCTAGGGGTCCTAGGACCCCTAAGGACATATTAAAATTGTTTATATGGGTCGAAAGACACATTCCATGATGACATATTTCACTAGGGGTCATAGGACCCCTAGGGACATGTTATAATTGTTTATATGGGTTGAAAGGGGTCATAGGATGACCCATGACCCCTTTTGACACATTCCATGACCACATATGTCCCTAGGGTTAGACCCCTAGGGACATATTATAATCATTTATATGGGTCAAAAGGGGTAATAGGATCACCTATGACCCTTTTTGATACATTCTAATATGAGATATGTCGCTAGGGGTCGAGGACCCCTAGGGACATAGTACAATCATTTATATGTTCCATGATGGCATATGTCCCTAGGGGTCCTAAGACCCCTAAGGACATATTAGAATAATTTATATGAGTTGAGAGGGGTCATACAATTACCTATGACCCTTTTCGACACATTCCATAATGACATATGTCTCTAAGGGTCCTAGGACCCCTAGGTACATGTTATAATTGTTTATGTGGGTCGAAGAGGGTCATAAAATGACCTATGACTCCTTTCGACACATTCCATGACAACATATGGCCATAGGGGTCCTAGGACCCCTAAGGACATATAAGAATCATTTATATGGATCGAAGGGGGTCATAGCATGACCTATGACCCATTTTGACACATGCCATGATAACATATGTCTCTAAGGGTCTTAGGACCCCTAACGACATATTAAAATTTTTTATAAGGGTTGAAATGGGTCATAGGTCCTTTCGACACATTCCATGATGGCATATGTCTCTAGGGGTCCTAGGACCCCTAGGGACATATTAGAATCATTTATATTGGTCGCAGTGGGTCACAGGATGACCTCTGACCCTTTTCGACACATTCCATGATGACATATGTCTCTAGGGGTCATAGAACCATTGGGTACATATTAAATTTGTTTATATGGGTCGAAAGGTGTCACAGGATAACCTATGACCCCTTTTGATACATTCTATGATGACATATGTCTCTAGGGGTCCGAGGTCCCCTAAGCACATGTTATAATTTTTTATATGGGTCAAAAGAGGTCATAGGATGACCTATGACCCCTTTCAACACATTCCATGATGACATATGTCCCTAGGTGTCCTAGGACACCTAGGGACATATTAGAATCATTTATATGGGTCAAATTGGGTCATAGGTCTTTCGACACAATCCATGATGAAATATGTCTCCAGGGGTCCTAGGAACCCTATGGAAATATTAAAATTATTTATATGGATTAAAATGGGTCATAGGATGACCTATGACCCCTTTCGATACATTCCATGATGACATATGTCTCTAGTTGTCATAGGATGCTTAGGGACATGTTATAATTGTTTATTGTTAGGATAAACCACGGATAGAAATAAAAAACTACATGCAAATATAACCAATAATAGAAAATAATAGAACACATAGAAATGAACACAAGGCACCAAGATTTAACGTGGTTCACCCAATCCTTGGGCTACGTCCACCAAACAGCAAGTCCGATCTTATTACAATCCAGTGATTACAACCTTATTACAATCCATAATCCCTTACAGCTCAATACCGCCGCAAGAACCAATTTCGTATCACCACCCATGAAAAATACCCAACCCTAAGCCCTTTTTATACAAGTATTAAACCGCTTTAGGGTTATAACATGTCGGCCATATGTCGGCCATAATATGTCGGCTGCCATGTCAGCTACTTCCCAAAAAAAAATTTTATGAAGTATGTACAGTACTTTCCTGATCGGTCACCACAATCTAACAATCTCCCACTTGGGGACTGATCAGGCTCCACACTAAACAACAATCTCCCACTTAGAGACTGATCCTGTAGCAATACAACTACCGCATGGGGCTCCCACTGGATCAAACCACCCTGCACTCTGCTGTTCTTTTATTTACAGTTAGTCTAAAAGACCAACTGAAGCTGAAGAGGAGTTCAGCTTCTCCCTTGTTACAACCTTTGTCAACATATCTGTTGGATTTTCATTGGTATGTATCTTCTCCAACTTTAACTGTCCATCCTCCAAAACTGACCGAATGAAATGGTACCGCAACTGTATGTGTTTGGTCTTAGAATGCAGAGCTGAATTCTTAGCAAGATGAATGGCACTCTGACTGTCTGTGAACAAATAATTATCCTTTTGAGGATGTCCCAATTCTTCCAAGAAGAACTGAAGCCATATCATCTCTTTGGCTGCCTCTGTAGCAGCAACATACTCTGCCTCTGTAGTGGAGAGAGCATTAATCTTCTGTAGCCTAGAAACCCAGCTCACGGCTGCCCCACCAACAGTAAAGACATAACCTGTAGTACTCTACCTGGTATCAATATCCCCAGCCAAATCTGAGTCAACATAGCCCTGTAAATCAGTAGTAGAGCCCCCAAAGTGTAAACACTTATTGGATGTTCCTCTCAAATATCTGAGAATCCACTTGACAGCATTCCAATGCTCAAATCCTGGATGACTCATATACCTGCTAACGACTCCCACTGCATGTGCAATATCTGGCCTAGTGCATACCATAGCATACATCAAAGTTCCTACAGCTGAAGCATAGGGTACCTTGGACATCTTATCCTCCTCTTCCTGTGTCTTGGGACACATCTCCTTAGTCAATTTCAAATGACCAGGTAAAGGTGTGCTGACAGCTTTAGCATTCTCCATAGAGAAACGTTGCAACACCTTCTCAACATAATCAGCTTGAGATAGCGTCAATGTTTTGTTCTTCCTATCTCTGCAAATCTTCATACCAAGGATTTTTTTTGCTGCCCCCAAATCCTTCATAGCAAATGCATGTGCTAATTGGCATTTCAGCCCCTTAATATGATCCATGTTAGACCCAGCTATAAGCATATCATCAACATATAAACATAAAATAATGTAGCTATCATCATCCAACCTCTTAAAATAAACACAGTAATTTGAATGACACCTATTATATCCATGCTCATGCATAAAACTGTCAAATTTCAGATACCATTGCCCAGGTGCTTGCTTCAAGCCATATAAACTTTTCTTCAATTTGCACACTAAGTTCTTCTTACCTTTGACCTCAAAACCCTGTGGCTGAGCCATATATATTTCTTCATCCAAATCACCATGAAGAAAGGCTGTTTTAACATCCATCTGCTCTAAATGCAAATCTTCAGTAGCCACAAGACTTAAAATAGTATGAATAGAAGTCATTTTAACAACAGGAGAAAATATCTCATCAAAATCAATTCCCTTTTTCTGTGCAAATCCTTTTACAACTAACCTGGCCTTAAATCTTTTCTTACCTCCTTCCTCTTCTTTCAACCTGTAAACCCATTTATTTTGTAAAGCCTTTTTACCTGCAGGCAACTTGCACAAATCGCATGTCTTGTTTTTTAGCAAAGAGTCCATTTCATCTTTCATTGCAGACTCCCACTGAATCTTAGTATCCACCTGCACAGCTTCATCATAACTTTCAGGTTCACCAGCATCAGAAAGTAAAATAGAATACAAAGAGGGAGAAAACCTTTGTGGAGGTCTAATTGGCCTTGTTGACTGTCTAACATTCACTAGTGTGTGTGGTATTTGTTGTTGCAGTTGTTGCACATCATGAGGAATGGCTGGAACATTAGCTTTTGGAGTATCATCCAGCACTACATAATCATCTTCTTTCTTCTCATGTTGCTGCAACAGATCTTTGTACAACACTTTTTCATTGAATATGACATCTCGGCTTCTTATAATTTTATGATTTTCAAAATCCCAAAGCCTATAGCCAAATTCATTAATGCCATATCCAACAAAGACACATTTCTTTGATTTAGCTTCTAGCTTGGTTCTATTTTCAGAGTCTATATGAGCAAAAGCTTCACAACCGAAGGTTTTGAGAAAAGAATAACTCACCTTCTTACCAGTCCATGCTTCCTCTGGAATACCACAGCCCAAAGGAGTAGAGGGACCTCTATTAATCAAATATACTGCAGTATTGACAGCCTCCTCCCACATGTGTAAGGGCAACCCAGCATGCAACCTCATGCTCCTTGCGCGCTCCATTATAGTCCTGTTCATGCGTTCAGCCACTCCATTTTCCTGTGGAGTCCTTGGAACAGTTTTTTGTCTACGAATAACATTAGTGGAGCAATAATCTTCAAATTCATGACTGCAATACTCACCACCATTATCAGATCTAAGACATTTTAATTTCTTACCAGTCTCATTTTCAACCAAGCATTTCCATTTCTTAAAAGTTTGAAATACATCAGATTTCTGTCTAAGGAAATAAACCCATACTTTTCTAGTTGCATCATCAATAAATGTAACATAATAATGAGAGCCACCAAGGGAAGATACCTGAGCCGGTCCCCATACATCTGTATGCACAAGCTCTAATTTCTCCTTTTTGTTTTCCTTCCCTATCTTTACAAAACTCACTCTCTTTTGTTTTCCATACACACAACTTTCACAGAAATCCATATTCACACATTTTAGACCTGGTAAAACTTTCCTTGAATGAAGTACTTTCATACCTTTCTCACTCATGTGCCCAAGTCTATTGTGCCACAGCGCTGTATCAGAATCTACACCAGCTATTTGTTCTCCCTGCTCAATTGCAGTAATTGTTCCTGAATATTCATTTTTCTCTGAAACAATCAAAGTAGAAGGAACAATATGACCTATACAAAGATATAAGGTGCCTACTTTCACACCTTTTGCTACTAAAAGGGAACCTTTTGAAACCTTCCAATTTTTATTATTAAAAGTAACTACACAACCCTCATCACCGAGTTGCCCTGCTGAAATTAAATTTCTACTTAGTTTTGGAATATGTCTTACCTCATGTAGTAGCCAATGATTCCCATTCTGCAACTTAATCTTAATTTTTCCCTTTCCAACAATCTGACAGGGTTCATTATCCCCCAAATAAACAAGCCCAAAATCCCCTTGGACATAATCAATGAAATAACCTCTATGAGGTGTAGCATGAAAAGAAGCACCAGAATCTAGAACCCATGAATCATCAACACTCTCTAAAGATAGAAGCAAAGCATCCTCTTCGGATTTGTTACTTACCACATTTGCCTCTTTGTCTCCATCGGATTTATCTCCTTCATTTTTTTTTCGAGTCCAGCAATCTTTCTTTTTGTGCCCTGGTTTCCCACAGTACCAGCAATCATTTGGTCCTCTCGATTGAGACCTCCTCCCCTTTGACTTTCCTCTTGATTTCCCACGATTTCCAGAGTTACTTCCTCTTTCAGTCGTTCTGCCCCTGCTTTGTGCATTTAAAGCACTTCCTGATGTAGATCCACCTGAGGATTTTCTATGAATTTCCTCACTTAAAATAACACCGATCACATCATCATATTTTAGGGTACTAGATCCAGGAACAGAATTACTCACCGCCATTACCAAGCCATTTCAGCTTTCAGGCAAAGAACACAAAATCAAGAGAGCCCTAATTTCTTCATCAAAATTGATACCCACAGAAGATAATTGACTAGTAATAGTATTAAACTCATTTAAATGATCTGCAACAGATCCACCTTCTGCCATTTTCATATTAAGTAAACGCTTCATGAGAAATACCTTGTTTGAAGCGGAGGGCTTTTCGTACGGTGTTGCTAGGGTTTTCATCAAATCTTCTGTCATCTTTGCTTTTGTAATATTAAATGCCACCGATGGTGCCAAGCATAACCGAATGCTTCCGAGTGCCTTTCTGTCCAAAAGATCCCATTCAGCCTCTGACATAGTTCCCTGATTCTTGGCTTTTCCTTCCAACGGCTTCCATAAATCCTTCTGATATAAATAGTCTTCCATTTGCATCTTCCATAACTGGAAGTTTTGCCCATTAAACCTGTCAACCCTCAACTTACCCTCATCTGCCATCACTCCCACTCAACTGTGAGACTCCCACTTAATCGTGAGACTTTCCTGCAGAGGATAACTGAAAGACAACTAGGCTCTGATACCACTTGTTAGGATAAACCACGAACAGAAATAAAAAACTACATGCAAATATAACCAATAACAGAAAATAATAGAACACACAGAAATGAACACAAGGCACCAAGATTTAACATGGTTCACCCAATCCTTGGGCTACGTCCACCAAACAGCAAGTCTGATCTTATTACAATCCAGTGATTACAACCTGATTACAATCCGTAATCCCTTACAGCTCAATACCGCCGCAAGAACCAATTTTGTATCACCACAATCTAACATTTATATGGGTCAAAAGGGGTCATAGGATGACCTATGACCCCTTTCGACACTTTCCATGATGACATATGTCCTTAGGGGTTCTAGGACCCCTAGGGATATATTAGAATCATTTATATGGGTCGAAGGGTGTCATAGGTCATTTGGACACATTCTATGAAGACATATGTCTCTAGGGGTCCTAGGACCACTAGGGACATATTACAATCATTTATATAGGTTGACACATTTGATGACAACATATGTCTCTAGGGGTCCTAGAACCCCTAAGGACATGTTATATTTGTTTATATGGGTCGAAAGGGGTCATGGGATGACCCATGATCCCTTTCGACACATTCCATGATGACATATGTCCCTAGGGGTCCTACGACCCCTAGGGATATATTAGAATCATTTATATGGGTTGAAGTGGGTCATAGGATGACCTATGACCCCTTTCAACACATTCCATGATGACATATGTCGCTAGGGATCCTAGGACCCCTAAGGACATATTACAATCATTTATATGGATGGAACAGGGTCGTAGGATGACCTATGACCTCTTTCGACACATTCCATGATGACATATGTCCCTAGTGGTCCTAGGTCCTCTAGGGACATATTAGAATCATTTATATGGGGTTGAAGCGGGTCATAGGATGACCTATGACCCCTTTTGACACATTTGATGATGACATATGTCCCTAGGGGTTCTACGACCCCTGGGGACATATTAGAATCATTTATATTGGTCGAATTGGGTCATATGATGACCTATGCCCCGTTCGACACATTCCTTGATGACATATGTCCTTAGGGGTCCTAGGACCCCTAGGGACAAATTAGAATTGTTTATATGGGTTGAAAGGCGTCATAAGATGACCTATGACCCCTTTCAAGACATTCCATGATGATATATGTCCATAGGGGTCCTACGACCCCTAAGCACATATTACAATCATTTATATGGGTCGAAGGGGGTCATAGAATGACCTATGACCCCTTTCGACACCTTCCATGATGACATATGTCCCTAGGGGTCCTACGATCCCTAGGGACATATTAGAATCGTTTATATGGGTCAAAGGGGGTCATAGGATGATGTATGACCCGTTTCGACACATTCCATGATGACATATGTCTCTAGGTGTCCTAGGACCCCTAGGGACATATTGCAATATTTTATATGGGTTGAAGGGGGTCATAGGTCCTTTCTTCACATTCCATGATGACATATGTCCCTAGGAGTCCTAGGACCCCTAGGGACATATTAGAATCGTTTATATGGATCGAAGGGGGTCATAAGATGTCCTATGACCCCTTCCAACACATTCCATGATAATATATATCCCTAGGACCCCTAGGGACCCATTGGGAAAGGGGTCACTAGGGGCCCTAGGGACATATGTTGTCATGAAATGCATCGAAATGATGCATTTTATGAGAATATTATATTTAATAATTATATAACATTGTTTATTTTAATATAATAATAATATATTATTAGATTATATAATAATAATAATCATATATGTTACTAGATTATAGATTTAATAATAATAATAACCATATATATTATTAAATATAATAAGTTAGTCATATAATATTACTATATATATTTAAAAATAATAATAATATATATCATATATATTACTATATTATATTTAGTTATAATAATTATTATTATATGTATAACTATATTATATTTAATTATAATAATCATACATATTACTAGAATATAATAACAATTATAATAATATATAATAATAATAATATCAATGTCCACACTTTCCCGAAATAAATGTCCACAATTTATTTTCTCTCAAATTTCCCTCCCTCCAAATTTAAAATTGAAAAAATCTCTGCTCTAAAATTTCTCTCCAAATTGGTGTTGAAAATTCTCAGTAGTGATCGAATATCCGATTAGGCTTGGTATTTACCAACCCTATTTGGCCAACCCAAAAAATGTGTTTGAGAAGGGTTTCACTAACACTCAGACTTTGCGTAGCCATCTAACAATGTTATTTTCATCGAAAATGAATGAAATGAAAAGGGTTTTTTTTTGTATCACTCTCGAGATTCCATCGATATAATTGCTGTCAAATTTTGGGTTCAATAAATATTTATTAGCTAATTTTCAATGAAGATTATTGTAAATTGTTGATTGACATACTGATTGAAAAATAGCTATAACTTTCAAATGGTATAAAATTTTTAAAATCCAAATGTTGCGTCATATTCTATGCTTCGCTTAGTATAAGAAAAATAAAAATAAAATAAAATTTGGTAAAATTTTCTATTAGTTAAGGTGGTCAGACATGGGAGTTTTTTTTTTTCCAAAAAAGTTTTAGTAGAAAATTCATATTTAATTATTTATTTAGAATAAAAATACCCAAAAATATGTGTCACATCTAGGCATGAGTCTACTTTTTATATCTATAATTATATTTAAAACATATTATCTTTTGATTTTGATTAAAGTGGTCAGACATACATCTACTTTTTATTTTCACCCTGAAATTTTCATAGTACTGCATTAAAATCCAAACTTTTGACCAATCAATTTTTATTTCTGCAAATAAGGCCTAGTATTTTAGAAACTGCATTCAATTTCCTATAGATTATTTTCTTACAACTTTTTGATATAAAGTCCATAACCACTTTAAAATTATGTGTTAAGTTGACATAACCCTGATTTGCTGATTTTTCACTACCACTTAAGGCCATAGTTTGGTTGACCATGATCCTGCACATACCCCACTGGTGCATTCATTGTTCCCATTATCATTACACCACAACCCCTTGGACATAAAAGTCCAGCTATCAACTTCAAATCCTAGAAGTAAAGACCCAGCAAAAACATTGGGCACAAAGATCTAGTTCTTATTTGAGTGCAATGTTATCTATTTAGAATTAGACTCCTGGAAATCTAATCTAGGAAAGCGGGGTTAATATGAATAATTCACATAATTAGTAAGGTTTTAGTCAAAAGATATGAAGCTATAGAGAAGGCTGCCAGAGCTTCTTATGCGTGATCTTTTGATCAGATCTGTCATGACTATATAGTTGTAGAGCATCGCTAGTAACAAAACAACCTAATGACCAAAAAAATTTACAATTTTGTAGTATTTCAGCTTATTGCATTATGTTCAAGGTCGTTAGATACAAACTTGCAAAGGTGTGTTTCTTTTCTTCTAAATTTGTGGAGCCTGCGCAGGTTTGTTGGAGGTGGTCTTTTAACACACAACCTTATCTTATATGATCCTTACAAGTATAATTCTTGCTAATTGGAAATTACTTTCAAAAGTCAATATTTATGTATCTTGTTTTGGAGGTCTACTTCTTCCACCCTCTACCAAATTTTTTCTACATCTTTTGAGGTTGTTTTCCAATTTCTTATGGAAAATAATGTGTAAAAGTAGGTGATAGTGTTATTTGTGTGGAAATTAAAATCAATCTCCAATCTCAAGTATAATTTAATATGAACAAGCCTAATAAATTGTTGCAAGTTTGTTAAATAGACTGTACAAAATAATATACGAATTAGTGTGTATTGCTAATACAAAACCTTTAACTCAAAACCAATTTTAAGAGTATTCATATAACATTATGAGTGATGCATAACCATCAAAATACATCATGATCACCTATATTTTAATTTTCAACACTTGTTGATTAGTTTATGGACAAGCTAATTTTGTGTGTTTTGGTATAAACCTGCAGAGGTTTTTTTTCCTAGTTGGAGGTGACTTTTTAATGCGTGAGCCTATCTTATGTATATCTACTCAAGTGCATTTTTTTTGTTAAGTGGGTGTGCCACTTTTTTTGGGTTAACAATGTTAGTTCTACATGTTTCTATGATATTCCCATGTCTTATGAAATGTTGAGATATAGCTACATGACTTTAGTTATCAACCTTGAGAATATAGCAAGGTGATTATCTTAAAGGTATAAGCTATAAGCCTATAACCATCAATTTAAAGGTGCCCTTCTTGTTCTAAATATTGTTTTCCAAGTATTTTCTTTGCACTAAGCACTTGTGGTATGTGGAGGGAATTTTTGCTCTACCGAATAAGAGGGCTTCTTGTAATTTGGCCAATAGATATCTGGGGGCGCATCAAATATTTCTTGATAAGGATTTTGTTAAGGTATTGAAAACATATACAAAATCTCCATGCATTTGTATGGACCTATTCTTGATAACAATTTTGGTAGGGTATTGAAAATGTATACTCAAACTCCATGTTTCTTCCTTCTCTAGTAGAGCTTTTTTGTAATCTCACAGCTCTTAGATTTGATTCCTAATCTTCTCATGTCTATTGTCAAAGAAAAAAGATTGAAATTCATTACAAGAAAGAACCTTATGATATCACACTTTGTTGTAATTTAATAGTTTTCTAAATAAGGCTTTGGCAATGGCAGATAGTTTAATGTGTCTCTACAACACTAGACTGGGCTACTATCGAAGTATATCTTGGGGTTGGTGCCTCAGCTAGCTGACTAGAATTGGTGCTTCAGTGCTTTGAAGAGGGTTGGTGCTCACTTTTGTAGTCTGGGTCAGTGCCCATTTCTGTTAGTAAAAGCTATTGTAAGTTGTGGTTTTTTTCTGGGCAGGTTTTTTTCCACTAGAGCTTTGATGTTAGTTTTTTTTTTAATGGTTGCTCACTTTATGTGTTTTATGCATTTAAAAGCTTTGAAAAAGTGACACCTCCTTTTCAAATATTTCTTGTGTGCTCTTCATAGATTCCATTTCCATTGTAGTGGCTAAAAGATTTGTCTTAAATGGATCATCAACCAGCTTAATGTTTACAAACACAAATATTTGAGATGTATCAACAAGGTATGCTTGAATAGCAAACTTTGCACCATAGTTCCCTTCAACATGCATAAAGTCTCTAGCTTTTGGTTAACTCACTCAATCAAATTAATGAAGTTGTCCAAAAATTAATATTATTTGAAAAGGATGACTTATAATTAATAAATTAATAAAAAATAAAGTGAAAATAATAAAATAATAAAATAGCCACTATGATGTCACTTCATCATAGGGTACATAATTCCAACTAAAGAAGGAATGAGATTCATGACTTCATAAATTTTCTTAACTTAAATCATTAAGTTGGGCTATCAAGGGTCCAATGATCATGAAGAGATTTTAAGGTTGATGATCTCTTCTTTTTGACATATCACCTAAATCTCATAACTAAGTTTATTATGAGTCGTGGTATTGCAGGGCATCTAAGTTCAATATAAAAGTGTATTTTCAATCCTTTCATGCAACTTTCTCAATTCATTCGGTCTCTATTGTGTTTATTTTAGAAATACGGATTTATTTTGTCTTGCAGATAATGCTTGAATCTCTCAACTAGGTCTAATCTAGATTTGGTCATTGTAGGACATGTCAATTCAAAGAAAATTTAAGTAGAATTCATCTTCTATTTTTTTAAATTATAGATTTGTGAAGATTACAATCTTCTCTTACTCCTAAAGTCCCCTTTATCACATATGATTGAATCTCTCAACTGAATTATAGAATTCTAATAATAAACATAAATGGAGCTTATACTACATAGACCCTAGTCCAATTGGGCTCTTTTATAGATATGGGAGAATTGGGACAGTATATGATTGATAATGTCCAACCTTCTACATAACACTTCAATTTCTCAACTCGGTTAAATGGGACTTGTGTTGTTACAGAATTGTTTAATCCATTTTTAGAAGATATGGGATTAAGAAACTTGTTAATTCTCTCATATTTCAATATCCTTATGTAGACATTGGGCACCAATTTATTGTGTAAAATCCACTCTTCTGCACAAGGCCCAGCTCTTTTAGCCAAGCTAAATGGGACTTGGGCTATTCTGGGACATCTAAATTTGATTCAAAGGGAAATTGGAGTCATCCCTTTATAGAATTTTCTCAATTCAGTTTAGTCTATGCAAGCTCTATGAGAATTTGGATTCACTCTTCTTGATAAAGTCCCTTCCTCCATATAGCGTTTGAATGTCTTTAGCTGATCTGAATGAGCCTTATATCATTGCATGGTATCTAAGTGGAGAAAGAAAGAAATTTCATCTTCTCAAAGGCTTTCCTCAATTTGGTTCAGTTCTAAAATTGCTTCATGAGAATTGAGGTACTGAATGGTTAATAAAGTCTCTTCCATGTTGCCTAAAATTTGTCAGCAAAATTCCTTTTCTTTAGTATTCTACAAGATTGAGGGCACCATCTACTCAATGAGATCCTCCATGCATGCTAATAATTCCCATTCCCATTTGATTTGGGTCCTTTCAGTAATCTGTAATGATGGAGACACTAAACTCTACAAAATCTTCTGTTACATGAGCATTTGTAGCACAAAGTAGTATGGCTAATTGAATACTGCAAAGATGGGAACATTCCTTCTATGTAATTTATATGTACCAAGTTGTCAAAGAGCTTGATTTTCTTTGTGTTCCTCCACTAAAAAAATGTCTTTTTAGATCTCATTCAGACTTGGCATGACTTGCTCCAAACATGTATGGTAGTTATATTGAGTGGAACATTCAATTTATTTTTTAGTGGATTCAAGAATGATAGGAGGTGCTATTGATATTGCATTGGTCTTTAAAGGGCTTGTGAAGTGCTTATTTAGAATTTTTTTCCTAAGTCTCCATATAAAGCAAGATGGATTAGATCTATAAATTTTCGATGTTGGGAAATGTAGGAACATTTACATGGTAAGATTTTCTTTACATGCCTAATGATTGATATTTTAAATGTATGGGGTGAAAAAATGTGTATCTAGTAAACTCAAACTAGAGACTAGTTTATTTTCCCTCCTTTCAAATATTTTTTATTTTCAGTTGGCTTTTTGATCAAAGAGGACTATAACATTGTTTCAAGTACACAAGCCTTTGCTGCTTTTTAATATCTTCTTAGCATGGATTTAGATATAGAGTTTTTGTGTGATTTCCTATAGAAATGAAATAGCTTGTTAATGTTATGATGGATCTATACATGGAAGTTGAATATTTTGTAGAGAAAATTGTGAAATAATAGCTTGAATAGATTGTATGTTGTTTGATACTATGAGAAAAGCCCTGGCATCAACTGACAAATAATACTATTTGTATTGTTGGGATATGCAGTTTGACATCTTTTGCATTTTTTGGTCCTTTTGTATTCCAGGTCCTCATTGCATTTGTGCACCATATATTATTATTAATGGTATAGTTTCTTCTTTTGAACATGGTGTGAATTAAAGGAAGGTAATCATCTTGTTTCTTCGGATTTGAGAGTATTTTAGGGTTGCAAGTACCAACATTATTTCTCACTAGATCTAGGATTCCTTTCACCCAGTGTAGGGTTTGTATCTATTAGTTATGGTGAACCAATTCCATTACCTTAACTGATACTCTCACGTGCAACCTTGGAGTAAAGTATGGAATTGGTAATGGAATTGATTCACCATAATTTACTAGTGTAAAGTATGGAGCTATAATTCTGTGAAGGTATGTGGATATGGCTAATAGTTGTTGATAACTGTTCTTTTTAATGGCTCCCTTGTTTCTTAGTCAATATTTCACTCTGGTTGTTACTTTCTCTATAGTCTATCTGGGAGCATGCAAGTGTGGTTTTTCCTTGTAATTGTGGTCTGAATGGTGTGTAATGTAATTACAATGGATAAGCATATAACGGTAGAAAGCCCTTTTGTTTAGAACTAAAAAGATAGGTAGCAATGGCTTTCAATAGTGGTAGTTATGGTCCACTATAGATTGGTAGAGACATCTCACTGTAATTTTCCAATATTTATATCTAATGCCTCAACACATTATCTAGCAAAAAGAAAAGCTAGACATCCTCTATTTATTTTTCTTTTCTTTTAAGCTAGATTGAAATTAAATCAAATTTAGTTTACTTTTTAGGCTTATGTTAGATCTAGTTTATATAAGTTCTTAGTTTCTAGTCAATTTCTAATTATAATTATTAATGATAGTTTATTTCTTTTGTACACACTACACACACACACACACACATTTTGGAATAGCATCAATGGATTTATATTAATTCTCAAATTCCAAGTAATGAAAGTCTTCTATTATAGATTATATGACTTTTGTGTCTAGACTCCAACAATATTCATATTAGGTCTTGAAAAATAGTAGTTTGTACCTGTTTCCTTGCAATTATGCTTTTAACACATTGGGTTTATTGGGAATTTGTTATTTATTGATAACAGACGTTCACCGAAGTTTATCAACAAGACAATATATTGCAGGCATTAGATTTAGTGAATGCTGTGTATTTGTGTGTGCTCTAAATCACATTGAATATATCAAACCTTGGGTATGTTTTTGTGTTGGATGATCTTGAGAGAACAGGATTACAATACTGCATTCTAGTCATTTAATATCAATGGTTTTAAACCATTTACTTGTCATTGAAGTTTTTATGTCTTTTGTAAATTTAGGGTGGTGGACCGTATTACCTTATTGGCAGAGCACTGGGTCCAAAGGTTGGAGTAAGCATAGGCTTATGTTTCTTCCTTGGCAAATCAACCGCAGGTGCATTGTAAGTAATTTATGTCCATTTATTTCCTTTCTTATAATAGCAATTATAATTATCTATTTAATTCAAGTAACCCCACTGGGCTAATCTAAATTCGATGCATAAAATGTGTTCCCTGTGATAGTTGAAGGGTAAGCTTACCTCACATTATCAGCAATCATTGATAGAAGGGTAAGCTTACTGCTCCTAAAATTTGCCATAAATCTAAGTGTCAAGCATGTATTGTCCTAGTATGTGTTGAAAACATATATTTGTAATCTATTGGTGGTTTCATAATTATCAATAATATCACATAGTCTATTATAGTTTATGCAAATGCATAGATTTTGTGTATGTTTGATCTTCTGAGATGACTGGAGGTGGCTGTGTATAAATGTGAAGCAAAATAATTGTGTTTCTTGAACTTAATCTCATTTCATTGGCTATTAAAATTAGGTCCTTTGTGTTTATGGAGGACTTTCACCTGACATACGAGCAATTGATTAGGTTAGTTGCAAGATTTTCCAGACAAGCATCTGTGATTTAAAATTTGAAAGATTTGAACTTAAGGCCAATTTTATGATCTGACATATTTGTTTTCTTATATCCAGATTAGAGTCATTGATAGGCATTGTGAAATACCACATGAAGGGCCCTTTTGTGATTTAATGTGGAGTGACCTAGAAGATATTGAGACTTGGGGAGTTTAAAGTCCTCGTGGTGTTGGATGGCTTTTTGGGTCTAGAGTAACATCTGAGGTAAGTAGAGCCATCATTTTTTTTTGACAAGTGTAGGATAAGGCTCAAGATATTGGTCTAATTTTGTTAGTGAAATATCACTTAAACTAGAAAATGGTCTTTTAAAAACCTTCTTGGATCCACAGTTCAACCACATCAATGACTTGGAGCTTGTCTATAGAGCACATCAACTAGTGCAAGAAGGTCTGAAGTACATGTTTGAAGAAAAAGGTTTAGTAATGGTAGGCAAATGAAAATGCAATAAGTCTTAACACTACATTTATTTTGCATACTATTAGATCAATACTTTTTAATAGTCATTATTGTCTTATGTCCATAGCATATATTGTTGGAAAGCTCATGAGATGTGCCATTTTATTACAATGTCAATTTTAGATGTCTAATCTGGACTCCATCTCTCATTTAAGTGGGTTACTATGGTCAATGTTCTAAGCTATGACATGACTCTTTCCCAGGGCTAGTTGTCCTTGACAAATTTTGATCACATTATTTCTGTATCTATTTGCTTAAAATATCTTTCTCCTTAAATTTGGGTCAATTGATCACATTTTTGTACGTAAATAAAATATGAATGCACACAAACAGTGATAAGACCTTTTCATTTTTCTATTTTCTATGGTTGACACCTAATACTTTTTGAAAATTTCAAGCTACACATCTTTCTTGGATACCAATAAGATGCTTTATTTCTAAAAAGTTTTCCTTCATTTTCTTTATTCTTCAGATTCTTTCCTTTTGAGCTAAATAACAGTTTGGATCTTTGTTCTTCCCTTTGCATTCGGTAGGGATTTATATTTTTCACTTGGTTTGCAATTAAGATTTCATCTCATCCTAGTCTTGCATAAAGAAATGACTGTTTGGATCTTTGTTCTCCCCTTTGCATCAGGTATGGATTTATATTTTCCACTTGGTTTGCAATTAGAATTTCATCTCATCCTAGTTTTGCATAAAGAAATAACTATTTGGATCTTTGTTCTTCTCTTTGCATCATGTATGGATTTATATTTTTTACTTGGTTTGCAATTAGGATTTCATCTAGTCCTAGTTTTGCATATGCTTATTATTTTACAATCGGTCTTTTATCTTGATTTTTCATGTTGTGTTGATTGGTACAGACAGCAATAATGCTGGCAAAGTTTGTGTGATTTAGCTTTATACCTTCCAATTGCATTTTCCTGAATATAAACACACATGTTATATATGTGTTTAAACATATATACTTATATGTACATATCTACATATGTATGGATGTATATATGTATAAATGCATATATATATATATATATATATACACCTTGAGATGTTTTATGCACTGCTGCCATGACGAAAACCTTCTCTCTAAATGAAAGAGTTGAGCAAGACCTATCAGAAACTAAAACAAGAAATGGGTATTGTTTTTTGCAGCAAATAGATGCATTGCCAAATCACTTGAAACTGGGGATGGATGTAGAGCTGTGTTTAAGAAAAACTCATAAAGAAGAAAGTGCAAGGCCAAAAGAAGCAACCTTAAATCAACAATGTTGACCAATTCAAGATTAGAAACCCAACCAGTTATGTGTGTGTGTGTGTGTGTGTGTGTAGAGATTTATATATGTATAAATGTGTGTGTGTGTGTGTGTGTGTGTGTGTGTGTGTGTGTGTGTTTAAATGTATATTTCCATATATGTATATATCTATGTATATCTATATATATACAAACTATCTCCCATAAGTATATATACCTATATATGTATACATATGCAGATCGGTAGTATAGAAAGTGTCTTTAACAAGCCTACTATAATCAGAGGTATCAAATATACTCAATTGATCTATATACATATTTGTGTGTGTGTGTGTGTGTGTGTGTGTGTGTGTGTGTGTGTGTGTGTGTGTGTGTGTGTGTACACACACACACACACACACACACACACACACACACACACACACACACACACACACACACACACACACACACATGTATGTATATGTGAGTTAGATAATTACTTTGATAGATGCTAAACTTCAACAACAACAAAATCACATGCTCCAACTCCTTCGTGCGCTCCATGAAAACCAAATAATGAAATAGAAAACCTTTTTTCATTTTACCTGGACCACTGCATAAAGAAGTTGACCATTGACTGCAACAACAGTGTTTCCAAGAATTGTCCATGGGGTTGTTAATTTTGCATGGATGTCTACCAGGACAATCACAACTTAAACATATATATAATCTCATCAAATCTATTTTGATGCATTTCTATCAATCATGGCATGCCATGACCACACTTTGTTCATGAATTCTGTCAAAAAATTCACATGCCTTGTCTATGCTTCCATTTTTCAAACATGTCTACCATGTCAATTGTGACTACAACATCTGACAAAAATTCTTTATGCTTTAATGCATGTCGATAGCTTATTCCAAAGCTCTTGTTTTGGCACAGGCATCAATACTGCTAGAAAAGGTTGTGTAATTTAGCTTTATACCTGTCAATTGCATTTGCTTGAATATAAACACAGATGTTATTTATGTGTTTAAACATATATACATATATGTACATATCTACATATGTATGTATGTATGTGTGTATGTGTGTGTATGTTGTCCACACATAATGAAGTCTACATTTAATTGGAGCCTAACAACAACAATTAATTTGATGACAGTGTCTGGTTTCTTGATTGGATTAATGATGACCCTTCAGCCTTTAGCTCTATTTGTTATGTCTTATGTTGCAAGTAATGGCATCTTCCTATTTTTATATATCAGAGGGGTCCTTTATCTTCATTTCTTCTTATGGCGACCTAATCATGAATTGAGAATTTATTTGAAAAATGCATTTTTGCTTCTTGGATTAAACATTGTGTCAATTATGTTAATAACCTTTCAATGTTCCTTATGTGTGGATATTGTATACTATTTAGCTCTAAATTTAATGGCAATAGAGGACCAAATGATTTTTATATTAGAATAATTGCATTTCAATATTTTACCAACAAGTTTTATGATTTTCTAATTGGCCTTATAATGCATCAGATGCTGCTTGGTGTCTCTACAAATTGATATTAGCTTCATAATTCTATCTATATGGTGTTGGCTTGGTTTTTCACCATCCTTGTTTTGTTACATTTAGCAGTGAAAAAACCCTAAGTGTGTGTTTCAAAATCTTGAAATTAGGATAGGACCCTGGGTTAAAATTCATGAAAAACCCTAAAGCTTTTATTCTATTTTGCCCTAGCCCTTGAAATTTTGAAAAATAATATTTCAAACAAAATTTAGGTGGGACAAGCTTATTCTAAAGTTTATTGCACAAGATTTACTTTATTAATTTTCATGATAAACCTTTATTAACCTTGCCTTTAATCACATTTATTTAGCTAAAAATTCTTAACTGTAGCAAGATTCTGATTCACCGTTGATCTTAGAAAGATTGACGGATGGCGCATACCCACTTGAAGAAATCGCAAGAACTTCAACCAAAGCGGGCAAGCACTTTTACGACACATAGCTTTGATGACGCATGACCCTATTCATGCTACATAATCCTGATAGCTTCCACTCATCTATTTTCTCATGGGTTGTTGCTTTCAACGTGGGTCATTCTTTTCATAATTTTGCTACACTGTTGATCTATGCTAGATCAACGATCAATGCTTTACCACTTGATGAAGTTGATCAAAGTTCAAATAATGTGGGCAAGCATTGTGTTGACACTTGTCCATGATGATGACAGGAGAAGTATTAGGAGCAGACCTTAATGAGTTTTCTATTCACCATAGATCTAAAGGGAGATCCATAGTTGGCACTTCCCTACTTGATCAAGATGCAATAGTTTTAAGTAATGTGGGAAAGCTCCTTATGGACACGTATCCATGTTGATGTCAACACAACACTTTGTGAAATGAACCGTTGATGTTGATAGTTGTTCCCTTTCCATACCACAGGTGTTATACTATCATTGGCTATGCACTCTAATGCGGTCTCCCATAATATCTTTTGCTCCACCATTGATCTTGGATCGATCAACG